>OX328131.1:57689133-58110401 GCA_946811695.1 Gonocerus acuteangulatus
TCCTCCCGGGTCCCTAGTAATGTACCTACATTAATCATATCTTATGCTCTCATGATTCACGCGACGTTTTACTATGTTCCCTACGCTCAAATTTTCCTGCACAGACCGCCAAACGTCAAAAATTAGTTATTTGAAAGTTGTCAGCATGTAGTACATTTCATCGCGAAAGTACTTCGGATTTCTTTTGTTTCACATACAGGGTGAATTAACTAATATGAGGTTCTCAGCAAATTTAATCTTGACATATTTAAAATAGTAAATTTTTCCATAGAACAGTTAACAGAAAACATTTTCCAACTAGGCAATCAGCATATTTAATGTAGTCAGAACTATAACTATTTACAAATTTCGGGTAAAAATTTCACCTATAATTATAATTTAATGACACCATATAATACTTATTAGATAACAGTATTTACGGTTATCAAATAAGGATAAGAGTCATGTGTACATGAGAGAGGTCAATATAATGTTTATGCATCTTTTTTTCTGTAAATTTATGAAAGTACAGTCTTTTGTATATAGTATAAGTACATTCTTGTCATTAGGATTTCATGTTTTAGTAGAATATAACAATGCGCAGTCGACAATGCCTTGTGTTGGTTTTCTGGATGACTAGATGGCATTTCATTGACTGTACAAAACAAAGTCGATTATAAATTTGCCGCGGTCACGTATATATATATATATATATATATATATATATATATATATATATATATATACGGTAGACTCTGCCGTTCTCTTATACGTCGCTCTCTCTAATCCGGCGGTGTCCGAGAAGAATTAATGACAGATCTCATAACTCGCCAGAGCTAGACCGGCTCGAGGGTTCCTAGAAAATCTTCCCTTTCTAGCTAGCCAAAATTTTTTTTCGCGGTATTTCATTGAATGGAAGTCAAAAAAGGCATATGTGTTTCGTTTTAGAGGCAGGAAGTAAGAAAATAAATGTTTCTACTAAGGCACCTGCGGCTGGCACGCCTGATTTTAGCCACTCTAATCAGAACATTCATCGCGAGTGGAGAGCAAGTAATATGTACCATTTTTAAAATTGTACATATTATTATATCCGCAAATAATAAGGTTTTTAATAAGTGACCGCTTCTAACTGAATTCTGTAACCCGGCGTTTTCTCTAATCCGACTGTACTCTGGTGCCGAAGAGGCCGGATTAAGGAGAGTATATATATATATATATATATATATATATATATATATATATATATATATATATATTTTTTTTTTTCACTTTTTCTTGTTTCTTTTTCTGGCAGGGGGTCAATAAAGTAGTACACACTTTTTTCATTTTAACTACTTTATTTTACATGTTTCGTGCCTTTTCGCACCTCTTCAGGGGCTTTCCTATTCAACAATAATTTTTGTAAATCTCAAACTTATAATTTTTGTATACCAATAGTATATCTATCCTTTCCTTAAATAAAATTACATATGAACATATAATATTTTATCTTAATCTTAATCCTACCTTATCAGGAAGTCCTCTCGTAGTGTTGTCTAGCTTGAGTCAGGCGTAATACTGAAAAATCATCTGTGGTAATGAATATGGCTGGTTTGTATCGATTTTTTAGCTATTTCAAAGGTATCGATTATTGGTAAAAAGGTTTTCGTGAGATTTAATTTATAATGCTATGAAAAATTTGGTGCACATTCTTTAAATCTGTTTTTTTATTTATGGCGGTGTTTGAATATAGTTAATCATAATTGCTTGACTCCCTTAATTTATGGACTTATTAAATTGCACAAAACAGATATGCCTTTACGACCGATTATCAGTGGCTGCGAATCCCCAATACAAAAATTAGCAAAAATGTTAGCAAACGATTTAAAACCATTTAGTGAAGATAACCCTTTCGATATTATCAATGCGACGCATCTTATTGACAATTTAAAGAACATAAAGATTTTACCAGGTTTTAAATTACTCTCATTTGACGTTGTTAACATGTTTCCAAATATTCCGGTAGATTTGGCAATAAAAATCATTAGTAATAATTTGACGCAGATTGAAAAACATTCTAAGATCAAAAATAAAGAGTTATTTATTGAAGGAATCAGTTTATGTTGTAAATTCGGGTACTTTCAATTCAATAAAAAGATATGTAAGCAACTGTACGGAATTCAGATGGGAAACCCGCTCTCAATTGCTATTAGTGGAATAGTGGTGAATTGGATTCTTAATGAAATCATTTCAGAGGTTGCAATTAAGATTCAATTTTTGTACAGATATGTAGACGATCTTATTTTATGTGTAACGGAAGAGGAAGTGGATAAACTTTTAGAAACTTTTAACAACAAATATAATAATATACAATTTACCAAAGAGTTGGAAGCTGATAAAAGATTAAACTTTTTAGATATGGAACTAATCAGAAATGAGGATAATTTTATTGAATACAAATGGAGACCAAAGACGTATCATTCAACAAGAATGATTAATTTTTATTCCAATCACCCGCTTAATTTTAAAAAGAATATTTTATACAATCGGACATTATCAGCTCTGCATAGAACTTCCTCTAAGTATTTTTGCGAAATAAAAAATAAATTGCGAAAAATGTTTAGAGAAAACAACTATCCTAGAGCATTAATAGAGCAGCAAATAAAAAGGGCAGAGAAACGTATATTGTACACAAAAACCCCAACTGAACTTCCGAATAAGCAAGACAAATATGAATTTAAACCTGAAATTTTTAGCATATCAGACGACTTTTTTAATGACATAGAATGCAGAAGGAAAAGAAAAAATTCTGATACTATCATAGCATCAAAGCCACCTAAAAAAATTAAATTAGTTTCAGATTTGCTTAATAAAGATACTGAAAATAAAAACAAGCGCAAACGAGATCAAAACGATAATCCTCCTGAATCACAGAAAAAGCAAAAGTTACTACAGACAAGTATTCAAAAATTCTTTATGAAAAATACGAATTTAAATAAACAAATAGCTTTGAATGAGCATTTATTTCTACAAAAGAGAAAACAGGTTATAATAAAAGCAAATGACAAAGATTTGAATGAAATAAATCGATATTTTACTTTTCATTACCATCCTTCAATATCCAATAGACTTAAACAAATATGTAAAGACGTAGGGAAAATAAGTTGGAAATATGGTAACAAAATTGAAAATAGTTTTAGCAATATTAAAGACAAAATTAAACCAACAAGTACAAAGAACAATATATACAAAATTCGATGTAACGATTGCAACGCATGCTACATTGGGGAATCGGCACAGCTATTGCAAAAGAGAATCGTGCAACACGCAAAAAGCATAGACACAAACGAAAACAGGACAACATTGACAGAACACGCACTAACTTTAAAACATAACTTTAATTTTAGGGACGTTCACATTTTAAATAAAGAAAGGAACACACTAAAAAGAAAAATCAAAGAAAATATCTATATAATCAAAAATTCAAACACCGCCATAATTAAAAAAAACAGATTTAAAGAATGTGCACCAAATTTTTCATAGCATTATAAATTAAATCTCACGAAAACCTTTTTACCAATAATCGATACCTTTGAAATAGCTAAAAAATCGATACAAACCAGCCATATTCATTACCACAGATGATTTTTCAGTATTACGCCTGACTCAAGCTAGACAACACGACGAGAGGACTTCCTGATAAGGTAGGATTAAGATTAAGATAAAATATTATATGTTCATATGTAATTTTATTTAAGGAAAGGATAGATATACTATTGGTATACAAAAATTATAAGTTTGAGATTTACAAAAATTATTTTTGAATAGGAAAGCCCCTGAAGAGGTGCGAAAAGGCACGAAACATGTCGGGCGAAACATACAAAATAAAGTAGTTAAAGTGAAAAAAGTGTGTACTACTTTATTGACCCCCTGCCAGAAAAAGAAACAAGAAAAAGTGAAAAAATATATATCGGGTCATCATTCACCAGAATTAATATATATATATATATATATATATATATATATATATATATATATATATATATAACGTGATCAAACCACATCCCAAAGTATGGAGTTTTCGTAATTTTTGCGAAGTATTTACGTGAGAGGTATTGGTCTATACAAATCTATACTTAATCGCATTTCGTTTCCTTTTTAGCTTACCTTAGCGTGTTTTCTTCTTGACATGGCTTCTCCTAAGATATAGTTCCGTATCCTCACACGCTAATTACGCACACAGAATGAGCACCAATGAAACTATTTGAGCGTGGGCTTTAGCTGTTGCTCGAGATATCCAACGGATCCCCTAACAATGACCATACAATATATAAGTGATATATGAAAATAGTTTTTGGTTCCGCCCCGGAATAATGGCGACCTCTAGGAGTGGTCTCGAGAGACCTTCTTCAATCCGAGGGGTATATTAAGTGTTGTAATTTTATCAATGGAGCTACAAGAGCCTATATGTAGACAATGGAAAGTACCGCGTTCATTATTCATGGATGTATGGTGTATGATTCTATTATATTTGTTTACCGAGGAGGACGCTTTGTGTTATCGGGGACGGTTGTACTATCCCTTTTGTTCTAACAAATCTCAAACATACGCCCGTTTGTCTGATACTTCCTACGCCTTTATTATCCAATTGGTTTGCATTTTATTTTCTTATCAGACGATTTCATAAGAAAGACCACAGTCTACGACGTACTGATAAACGCCACCAATGAAACTACACGAAGACCACATGATAACACACAAAGAGCAGAAAATCATATCAAAAAGTCCATACAAACTTGGGGATCCGTTGAATCTTTCGAACAACAGCTTTTTTGCCAACGCTCAAATTAATTAGTGCTCATGCTCTCTGCGTAATTAGCTTTTGAGGTAACAGGAATATAGAAGATGACAAGTTAAGCTTAAAAGTACGACACTGTAGATTTGTATAGACCAATAGCTCTAACGCTTTGCAAAATTATCTGCACAAGCTTCGAAAACTCTATACTTTGCAATGTTGGAAGATGTCAGATTGAGCAGATAGCACGCCAAGTCAAGCTAAAAAGTAATATAGTGTAGATGTGTATAGCCCAATAGCTCTAACGTAGCGGCTTTGCAAAATTATCTGCACAAGCTTCGAAAACTCTATACTTTGCAATGTTGGAAGATGTCAGATTGAGCAGATAGCACGCCAAGTCAAGCTAAAAAGTAATATAGTGTAGATTTGTATAGTCCAATAGCTCTAACGTAGCGGCTTTGCAAAATTATCTGCACAAGCTTCGAAAACTCTATACTTTGCAATGTTGGAAGATGTCAGATTGAGCAGATAGCACGCCAAGTCAAGCTAAAAAGTAATATAGTGTAGATTTGTATAGTCCAATAGCTCTAACGTAGCGGCTTTGCAAAATTATCTGCACAAGCTTCGAAAACTCTATACTTTGCAATGTTGGAAGATGTCAGATTGAGCAGATAGCACGCCAAGTCAAGCTAAAAAGTAATATAGTGTAGATTTGTATAGTCCAATAGCTCTAACGTAGCGGCTTTGCAAAATTATCTGCACAAGCTTCGAAAACTCTATACTTTGCTATGTTGAGAGATGATAAGTTGAGCAGATAGCACGGCGAGGCAAGCTAAAAAGTACAACAGTGTAGATTTGTATAGCCCAATAGCTCTTACGTAAAGACTTGCCAAAGCTTTTAGTAGGCCCAATTATTTTCAAATTGTGACCCAAAGTGCGCTGAAGCACTTTTAGTAGATTTAGGATGTGTGTGTGGCAAAATATTCACAGTTTTTAAGCTAAAATACTTGAGCTAATACGCTGAAATGATGTAATTTTTGGAAGTTGGAAAATTTTCAATATAATTTAACATTGTGGACCACGATATGAAAGGATATTTAATCAGGATGTTATTTTTTTTGCTCAAAAAGAGTGAAAATTACCAAGAAAAGTCAATATACCAAAAGGAAATTCTAAATCCCGATGACTTTTTCGGACTGTTCATTGCCAATAGTTATGCAGGGATCCACGTGAAACAAAAGTGACTACAAAAAAGAAAACTGTCTATATAAAAAACATAGACATGCAAACGGATGTTCTGACGTGTTGGGCCTATAGATCTGACGTGTTCGGGAGCCGATGTGCGATAGGGACCGAACACTGCCGAGCACACGCTGTCTATAGTAATTAGACCTAGGTGTCTGGTACCTTAGAGCACCATTCATTAACTCCCCTTCATGTCAGAATCACTTGACTCATCAAAGTACCAATTACAAAAAGATTTATATATATATATATATATATATATATATATATATATATATATGGCCAAATTTTACAAGACAATAGTAGAACTCCTGAACAACAGAAAGAGCTCATATGGATCGTGTTCTGATTCCTCAGTATGAAATTGAGTTTTTTAAAAATTTAAATCAACTTTTTATTTTTTGGCCGTGGGAAATAAAATGAGCTCCTAGAAGTATGTCAACCGATGTATGAATACAAAAAAAAATTGTTGACCTCAAAAGGTTGTGAGGGAAAGATACGGGCAATCTGTCAAAGGGGATATGATGGAAAAGGTTGGATAGGTCTAGGGTTCGTCTACAAACTAATTATGGACTGACCTTGTGGTCAGCAAAATAGTCAAACAAGCAGAACCACAAGAAATATAAATATATCTGGAAAACATGAGTGAAAAATAACGCATGAGCAGAACGTAACAAACATTTTTTTGCAAAATGTTAGACAATATTTACGGAGAACGAACTAAGAACAATAAACACACTTTTCCGGTAATCAAACCAATAGATAGAGAAGAAGTTGTATTGTCTCGAATCAGCATTGGCCATTGCAGACTAACACATCAAAATACCCAATTAAAAGACAGGACAACCTTCTCGTGAACATTATAATACTCACTTGATCATCTTATAAAACATATTTGATCATAATCAGTATCAAAACACAACATTATACAATCTAACATGATGGTCTTGTCTATAGTTTAATGAATCTAGGTTCTCATAAAATGAATAATACATCAGAGCATAGAGTTAAATTTTATTTTATTCACACTAAAACATATATTCTTAATAAGTACATATAATTTTAATATGATATAATAAAACATTACATGTTGCTTAGAAGAATTAATTCTGTGTGTTTATCCTCAAAGGCAAGAATCACATAAATAAATAATTTATTTAAATAAAGAATATTCATATAAATAACATAATATGATCCATCTTACTATAATCGCAGTTCAATAAATGAAAAACACTGTAAAAAACTTCTGTTGCTGCAAATTTTAAATATTTTTGACAAGTACTGTCGAAAAGATCAAAAAATATGAAGCAAATATTTATTTAAGAAAGTTAAAAAAGATGTTTAATTGGGCTAGAAATTACTAATATTCCAACAAATATAAATTTTCGCACAGAATGGGTTGTAAATATAACAAATATCAATATTTTAGAAAACATTTTAGCTTTTTTTATTACTCAGTTACTTCCAAATTTTACTACTTCCATATTTTACGATTAATTTTTTTTTTAATGGCCTTTATGTATGTATTTTGAAGATTGTGTTTTGGATATGTTTAGTAAGTAATAGAAACAGCTGCATGGAAACCAGTCAAATATTTAATACGAAAGTGTTTTTTTTTTTTTTTTATAAAGAAAAAGAGGGAAAAGAAAACAGGATACCCTTAATTAAGCTAACAAAAAAAAAAAGTTGTACAAATAACGAGTGCTAGTCCGGTTTTTATAATGTTTGCCGTTAAGAAGGGTTCATACCAATTTCGGGAATCTTTGTGACAGTCAGTCAAACTACTGGTCAGTCGACTTCTCACGGCGGAGGGGACAAAACTTGTTAAAAAAGGCGATGAGAATATACAAAAAAACCCAGAGTCCCTCTTGGGGTTTTGGTCGTGGGAAAATAATAGATAGAGCTGTTTGAGGTTCGTCAACCTCCGATCATTAGCGGTATGAATGGGGAAAAAATTTGTTGACCTCCGAAGGACGGGAGGGAAAAATATGGAATATTGATTAGGATAAGCTGACCGTTCTGTCAAAGGGGCCGATGATGTGATGGACAAGGGTGGGTACGACAGGGGGTCGTCTGTACGCTAGTTATGGACCTTGTGGTCAGCGACATAGACAAATAAGCAGAACCAGACCATGATATAAATAAGAATATATCATAAAAATAAATCATAACAAATTTTAGAGAAATACAGTGTAATCGCTAGTATATATCAAAATAAATAAATGAGGAAAAATAAATAAATAAAAATATATATATACAAAAAAAAAGGTTAAACCAAAGAAGGAAAAAAAAAGAAAAGGAAAAAGAAGAAGAAAATATTTTTAAAAAAAATATCAAAATAAAAAAAAACAATAAAAAAATAATAAAAATTAATAAATAAATAAAATGAATAAAAAAAAATTAAAAAAAATAAAATAAAACAAAATATATGTTTACATTATATATATTTTTTATTATTTGTACTGTATTTATATATACTGTGCACTATACATATATATGTATACTATATTTATATAAGTGCAACTATATTTATGTGTTTGTGAATTTGGTTCTTATATCCATGCAATTTTATAGCAACAATAATTTCTCTTTTTTTCCAAACTTAGATTTTCACAAATACAACTTTTGAAACACAACTCTATCTCAAACACACAATACTGAAAACACTCTCCATCCTAACATTAATCTTGCACAATTAAACACAACAAGGGCGGAGATGACCAAGCAGTTTTCTGCCCTTAAACTACCAACCCAACCCAACCCATAACAAATTTTGTTAGTTTATATTCATATAAATATGATATTTCTCAAGTGAGTATAAAAAAACACAGCAAGGATCGGCATTATCCCACTAAAGAAACTCTTAATAATTATTTGATTATTATTTGAGTTTTAATGAATAGAATATATTAACAAATCATGAATCATTTTGATAAGTAATAAAAACATAAATCTGAAAAAAGATGTTTTGTATTCAAGTGAAATCACTGGTAATATTTTTAGTCCGTATTAGGCATACTTACATATCGATAATCACAGGAAATAAGTTGAGAAGTTAGAAAATGTGTAAAATTAATTATATCTACTATTATTATCTCCTAAGACTCATAGATAGTATAGAAAAGTCACTAAATCACATCCTTCATAGTTTTAGACTTATAAAGATGTGATTTTCTTGGTATCTCGTAAAATAGCTTGTTTTATCAGGTTAATTATCTGTTAAAGGGATGCCCTGAAAAGTTGAGATTTTAAACTTACGCAGTTTTTCCCTGTGACCATCGATATAATTTTAAATATTTCTGTGGCTTGGTGCTAAAAGGGTCAATGTCAATTTTTCCATATTTTGTTTTGGTGATCTACTTCCCCTCGTAATACTTGCATAAAACCAAATATATATCAATACTATATATATTTTTATAGTATACATATAGATGTATAAATATATATACATATATACATGAATATTTGTGTTTTTGCAAGTATTTTAAGGGAAGTTAATAAAAAACACAAAATATGTAAAAATTGACATTGGCCCTTTTAGCACCAAGCCACAGATTTATAAATGTATTACCAAGAAATTGTATACCACTTATAGCGGCACGAAATTGAAAAAGTAGATATGTTATAACCTGGAGGAGTCAATAAAAATTATTTTCAACAAGGAAATCGTTTTAGAGAGTAACTTGCAGTGTAAACACCGCTTCAGGAGATGGCGTAGCATGAGAGAGAGTGTGTGTGAGAGAGAGAGAGTGAGAGAGATTTGTGATTGACGTCTCTCGTGTCTGCCTGTATTTGACGTCCGACTCAATCAAGACTTACGGAGCCTTCTTCTCGCCGAAAATCAGAGACGTATCAAATCTATCCGCGTCCTGTTACATCGGGACGCGTCAACTCCATGCCCCGTAGGTGTAACAATTTTCAGAATTTCATACAAAAAAAAAAAGAGATCTCGAGAAGATTGATTTTTATCGTGTCAAATAAGTTTTGAAATATTGCTTCACAAGGAAGTATCCAAGTCTTTAATCTTATGGGTAAAATAGTTTTTAAGTATCAAAGTCATCACGATAAACAGTTCCACTGTAATTTTTTAATACAAGAAATAAGATAGTCAATAAATAATGTTCTAAAAAATCCAGATATCTTTGAGGATCCAATTTGTTTCAAAATAATGTTTATATTTTTAATGCATGTGAAAAATAACAAAGAAAAATTAAATCTTCACACTATTTAATAAAATAATAAGATTAGTATGCACCCTTAAAATCTGGTACAAATAACTTAAAATTGATAGAAATATAATGCCTCTATAAATATATTGTTTAAATATAAATAAAAAGGAAAAATATTCTGCGGTCAATGAAATTTGAATCACAGTTCAAACTGAAATATTGGTTTGAATGCATTCAGTCTAATACCAAAACTTTTATAATCATAAATTAAGGCAAACAATATACAAATAAATGTAAAGAAAGTAATACAAAAATAGGATTCTCATGACGCTTGTTTTTGGACCCCAAAATTTAATAAATAACTAAAAAGTCACATATAAGGCTTCCTTCTGTGAGTAGAGTTCATGAGTATTAGAATTTAAAGTAAGTTTTATTGCAAAAAATTAAATTAAATTTACGAAAAGATAAAACAATGTTGGTCTTAAGAGACCACCTTGCAGCGAAGGAAGACACCTGCTTTTTCATCTCTCCGGTACCGTATCAAATAGATTTCCAAGAGAGTGTAATATTACAAGCGGGACGAATCCGTCTTCATCCGGTTTTGACAGTTATAAATCCTTCCAAAACCATTCCCCTACCGAGATGTGTGTCTCCCTCGTCTTCTAGTTTCCACGAGGGTGTGTTTAGACTAAAAAAAAAAAAAAAAGAATATATACTAAGACCCGCGAAGAAGAAAAAAAAACCGTAGAAAAACTCAGCGGTTAAAAGGGCAGACAATCGTCCTGACATCATCCTGACGTGACAGAATCCTGTCAGAGGACACTAGAGGCGCGAGAACAATCCAAATTAAGTTGTTGATGTGAGGGCTTATCGGCGATTAGGGTTGTTCTGTGGAAGGGGTGAGCAACCCTTCGCTATTCGACACCAAGGCTAGACAGCCAATAACACCCCTCTCTTACACTCAGTAGCTTTTTTTCTCAGTTTTTTTTTTTTTTTTTATATATTTTTACAAATAACAGTAGCAAATCTTTAAAACGAGTTTATATTAAAAAATAAACACTCATGATAACTTCAAAACAATAATATAAAGACTATACAAAAAATAATACATACAATAAAATCAGACTCGATAAAATACTAAAAAATGAGAGAAATATTTTTTTTTTTACGACGCACCGACGTCTGGGCCATTAGCTCTGACATCCAAGTGGGAGTGGGGAACTTTCTCAACGAGCCGTGAGAAAATTCCTGCCGCCAGTAGGAATCGAACCCACCATCTCCCGCATGAGAAACATAGGCGTTAGCTACTTGAACCCGGGGAGAACCTTTTGAAAAATAACAAAACTATAAATGATTCTTTAATCTCTGATAACAGTATAATTACATCTAACGCATCACAACATAAATATCTTTATCTTGTCAAATTTATAAAAAAAAAAGAAAAAAATATATTTGCAATAATTACAGTGAATTCATAAAACATTTGTTTAAATGAACTGATAAAATGAAAACCAGAGTAAATGCAAGTCTTCTGAAACTCTGTTCCTTTTATATTTTACCTAAATTTTTATTCAAATTTTTCAGAAGTTGAGTATAAAATATTCAGGTTCTTTATTGAGCAGTAATCTTAAATAAGGGATTCGTACATTATTTTGTCTTCATTAAAATGTTTAAAATAATTGTTTAAAGATATTTAAGGAAGTTCAACAGATAAAGGAAAAATTACATATTATATTTTTTATTGATTGCGAAACTTCTGGACTGAGGATAAATATTATATTGTGGCGTTTTAAGATTATATGATTACTATCAAGAATATCTAGGGGCACTTCAATTTGTATTAATAATTTTAGATTATGTTTTTTTACTTAAAGAACTCCTGTTTTTGTTTAGGATTGATTTTGTATTTATTGGGTTATCATTGGGGTTTATTTCATTTTATCGCGCTATGAATCAATGATGGAGAAATATGATAAAAGCGATCGACCAATTCAATAACTTCTGATTGAAAGAACCGTTAAGGAAAACGATACTTTTTTCCCAATCGAATCGAAGATGCTTTCAGATGCAGATGTATAAAAAAACGGTCCGTCTGTCTATCTGACTGTGTATTCTCATTGTAAGACAGTTCTGCATAATGTATACGTTTTTCTCTCAGGGATGCTCCGCTAGTGATTCTCTCAGAACCGCCCGACTGGAAGAAATACGATACTTTGCACCCCAATATGCAAAACAGTAGCCACAAGTCGACAGTATTTAGTGGGTCACGCCTCCTAGCAATCTAATTCAGATGAGATCTACCTGCCGGCAGACCTTTGCCGCAAGGGAAACCAGGAGCCGAGGTAAAAGGAGGGGTCCCTCAAGGGGATGGTTTACACCCTATCTTTCTTTACTCTCATCATGGTTTATGGTTGCTGCGCCAAAACTGTACTCCGTTTTTAAATTTTCAGACCTTAGTAAACCAATTAAGTGTTATGCCCATTGTTGATATTTATAATAAACCAGCCCTTCAAACATTGTCGGAGCCACCAAAATGTCCAAGATGTGATGATCTTTGTCTATAAAACACATTTTAGTCCATACCACCACTATAGAAAGGAGTTTGACAAATTGAATGTTCCTGAAAATATCAGCCTTGGTAATGATTTTGGTAATGATAGCAAAATAATAGTTAAAAAAAAAATGCGATTCATATTAAAAAACGTGAAGGAAAAATACATAAGTAAAGAAAAAATAAACTAAAAAGTAAAATTTGTAAAGGAAATCCTAAAAAATATAGTACTTTCCGTATATACCTGATTTGATTAAAATTAAGGGATTGTAGTATATTCATAATTAGAGAAAAAATAAATCAATAAATAATGAATGGAAAAACAAAATACACTCAAACGTCTTGACAAGAACCAAACATTGGTGACATAACAAAATCGGTCAATTATAATATTAAAGTTGCTTCCCCTAAAAAAAATTCAAACAAACCCAAAACTTTCTAACATTGAGGCTAATATATTTATATACATGTATATCACATATAAATTCTTTGTCAATGTTGTTCACTTCTCAATTCTAGAGAGTACACATAATGTTTTCGGACATTCTCAAAGCCAACAAACTGGCGAATCCTTCCTGACAATAAGACCGAAAGAGACAGTAGCTTGGAATTGCTACCGTTCGACCAAACAATCCTTTTGAATTTAGGGATTCCGAAAGAATGGTCCAGGTAGCCGTGAGATATCTGTCAGGAATATTTCCAGCGAAGATGATATGCCCATGTCCAGGTGTCTCTCACTCTCCAGACCCAGATCATGACAACCGTCAGCTTCTCACTTTCAGGGGCCTTTGTGTGATCTGCACCGGTCTGGCCATTCATAGTAAAATATCTGACAATTTTCGTCTATTTCTCAGCAGAACATCTCTCTAGGGGAGACTGTAGTCCGTATTTTCTGAACTAGTCGAACAGAAACGAAGGTGACACAATGGCTTTGGATTTCCGCCAACAAGACAAATTAGGCGATAGAACTGATTATCAGGAATGCAGCCGAAACGTTCAATATAGATTTGTGCATAGAGATCTGACGTTCTTTCTCCAAGCCGAATCCCAACCATGATTTGTAAGTTATCCAAGTCTCCCAATTGAACTATTGGTAGTTGGGTATTGAAACATAGCTCAGCCAAACTTGTATTTACATAAATATTTCGTGTATGGAATAAATTTGTAAGTATTTGTAGTTCACATCCTGTAGAACTTAAACGTATAATATTGCGCTCTCCCTAAAAATACATTAAATATAATTTCACCAAATATTTTACCAATATGAACATGATTCTTAAAAGGCATCATTGACAACAAAAATCAGTTAGATAAGTTATTGACAAAAAAACATTTAGTTTTAATACTTCTTTTTCTGTAGTCTCTAAAAGAAGTTCTAGCCTTATTTTGGCAAGAAGTTTTGCAAGTTGTTGTGGTTTACCAAACATAATCACTGATACAACATGTTGATAGTTTTCCCGCTGCCACAAAATGCTACCAACTGCTTAGTCGTATAACCCGGTGAGATGGGAAAAGAGAAAAATAGTTGTACCCCACCCTCATTTATGAAAACATTGCTAAAGTCAAGGTGTCATGTCTGACACTTTGCCAGGATAAGGGTTAAAGAGGTGTTGGTCATTCCGCATGGTGGTGTAATGGGACCATTACTATTTCATATTTCGGGCAAAATTTCTATACACACACATACAACATTTTCGGTAACACAAAAGTTTGAATAATACAGAAAGTGTCCAGTTTTGTAAAGTTTAATTCAATTGTTGTAGTCTTTCCTATTTGCATGATTATAAAGATAAGACTCAGAGTTCCATCTTTTCTATAACTTCTCGACCAAACGTGCCCAACTAAATGGATCCAAGGTCCCTTTCTATGTCAGGTGACGATCCCCACATCTGTCCCGGGATTATAGGACGCCCCGCAGGGGCTCAGAGCTTCCCTTCGGCTACCCTCCAAATCTCTGGGAACGCCGAATTGGAGCAAAGGATTACCGCCGGGATCCGTACCGCCAAATCTATGAATGGAGTTTTCGATCTAATGATGCCGATTGTGGGAGTATTCCATTGTGTACATTTATAATTGAATGCCCACTATAAACACCCGATTTTATGGATGACGCTTGATGATGTTATTGTGTAATGCGCACTACACAATCGGGAAACTCATCAAAACAAATTAGAAATAATCAAGCAATGACTTAAAATCTTTATATTTTACAGAGGAGGCCCGGTTCATGAGCACTTAACACTTCGTGCCAAGGGTCGTGGGTTCGATTCTCACTATAGAGTGGTGCCTTTTCTTTAGAAAAAAGAAAATGCATCAACCCTATCCTCACTGGAAATGGTAGTAACTTATAGATAACCCGCCCTAAAATTCTTAGTTAACAATAATGGACGTTAAATTTTAAGTAAATAAATATTTTACAGACTTTATTTACCGATATCCTATAATTTATTTACTAGTTTATTTTGATGAATAGACTCAATTATCAATATACAGCAAAATGTTTACTTCTTAATTACAAATAAAGATCACTATATGCAGAAAGCTAAATTATTGGTAATTTGTCTCATTAAAATGTTTATACATAAAATAAGGAACCCTCCTTTCTGCAAGGAGATATGTTAGGTCCATTACCTTTTCAACTTTCCACAACAACATACAATTTCTACATAAAAACTAGTTCTTGAGCATCGTTTTTACAGTACTGCAGTAGTCGTCCAGTATTTTAACCAATTATACTAATCAGATGCCAAGATAAGAAAAAGCGAATTCCGCAGCTATTTCATATCTTATCAACAGGATACTTAATGTTTATAATTTTATTACTTGCGTCAATAAATAAATCTTTTCATAATGCGCATTAATGAACAGGGATTTATTGCCTCACAATTTGTTATGTCAGAATATAAATGAAGTGGGCGTGGTATAGCAACCCTATGGGCGGTGCTCTAATAAAGATTTATTATTGCACAATTAAATGTCTTTCATTCAATTGCAAATCAAAGGGGTGGAGGAAACGTCCATCTCATGACAGTACAATTTAGATAAAGCATCGTTTAATAATATTCGAATATTTCTTAGATATTGCATTTCAGAATTAATAGTTTATATTATCTTATTTTTTTTTCTTCAGTCCATCGACTTCTGAGGTCATTAGCGAATTAAATGCAAAGAGGTGATTCTTCATTGGATAATAACTGATTTTAATTTTTTTGTTTTCATTATTAAATACACTCATTCATTGATGACTTATTCTCTTCTCATGTCAAAGTTTGTGAAGAGTTAGTCGATGATCGGAGTACGGTCATGTTTTGAATAAAACTACAGTTTATGACTAAAATGAGTAATATTTCTGCCAACTTTTTTGCTTGTCATACATACCATCTTCAGGGCTCTAAACTGTTATAGATGCGTATGTAAATACAATGACAATTATATATATGTATAAGTAGAAAGAGTTGACAATATTTAACAATTATAAGTTAAAATGTCTGTATATATATATATACATATATATATATATATATATATATATATATATATATACATTTATGTCACATCCTTTAATGCCTCTTCCGAGGTTTTTAAATATGACTTAAAAATAATTAAACGTCTTGAACATCGGCGCCTATCGGAGCCATGCCATCGTCTTGACGTTCTGTGGCTTTACAACTAGATTTTGTATTTTTTCCTGAAAAGGGGCCAAAAACGTGAAATTGGTAATTGAAAACGTGTATCTAGTTCAAATATTTTCCTTTAACCTCAAAAATATAAAAACGTTTTGAGATATTGGTTTACCATTGAAAAAAAAGCTCAATAAAACATAAATGAAATATATTTCGATCATACGCATATTTAAAAAAAAAAAAAAATCATTTCTTAGAAATGCAAGCACAATTGATTCATGTAATTGTTTTTCTTGGATCCGCGGTAAAGATGTCATAATTGGAAATATGACCAAGCCGATGATGACATCGGCCATTTTCTCTCTCCGACACGAGGATAATTTATTCAATTTTACTATTTCTGTATCTAAAATCCTTTGACAATTTCCTGACAATTTTAGCTCATTTATGACTGTTTACTGCAGTAAAGTTGTCTTGCCAACTTGGCTAGGCTTCCAAATGCCAGTTACGTCATGACGAAGCAAAATGGTTATTTCTATTCGATTGACATTGATATTTTTGGTTTATTTAAGTATTTTTTTCTTCTTGATGAGTTCGCTGTATTTATTACATACGGATCTACACGACTGTTCTTTATCAGAAGCGAAACGCATTCTAAACATAATTTCCTGATTTTATTTAATATCTGTATGATTATTGCTGTGTCGATTTTGGTATTTCTGGTCGAAGTCCATATAGGATTTTTTTTTTTTAAATTGTTCATAAATATACAGGATAGTTTGTAAAATGAGATATTTTTTTTAAAATTGATAAATAACATCTTTACAAATTATTTATCATTAACAATAATTGGACAAGGCAATTATATTTCAGGTTACACCATAAATAGTTTCAAGGATTCAGTGGATAAGCAAATACCAAATTCGAAGAGTAAGTACTGTCAGTAAGTATGATAAAAATACTACTGGTAGCAACTCACTTAAGAATAGGTTATTCTGTGATATATTGTAATATTGTTTATAATATTATCATAAGGAAGTGAGACTTGTATTTTTGTGGGGCAATAGTTATTAAAAAATTTAGTTACTTGGATTTTTTTCTGAAGTTAATGTTTAATAGTCCTTTGATCCACCTTGTTTTCAAAGGCATGAATAATAAATTTGTGTACAATAAAATAATAAATAATTATTACACGTAAACAGACAGAAGCACGCGAACATATATCAATGCACTCTCCAATTTTCACAGCAAGAACTCTGCAAAAATCAGACAATTTATACGACACAAATACGTATTTGTTTAAATTCATGTTCATGTGTTAAATTGTCAAAACGGGTTATATTCATTCTAGATAAATTGTCTGAACTTTCAAGAACCCACAACAGATTTTTACGATATTTACAACCAATATTCTTTATATTCTCTAACACAGATGATTGAAGGCAATCACAAATTTTACAAAGATTTACTTTCCACTAAGTAATTTTCCCAGCGTCTCGCTTGATATAATATTAAAAGAATACGAACTGTACATTGTATCAAAATATATTGGGTGGATCGGTAGATCTTGAGATCTAGTACGGATCTTGTACAGTTAGGAAAATAAAGTTTCAAGAATTAAATATTTAAATATATTACTTCGAAGAATAAATAATTCATCCACCTATTTTTTTTTTTTTTTTTTTTTTTTTTTTTTTTTTTTTTTTTTTTTTTTTTTTTTTTTTTTTTTTTGAGAAAGCATTCAAAATGTTTTCTGCCAAATATAATCCTAACAAAACAGCCATTATATATATATATATATATATATATATATATATATATATATATATATATATAAACACAGAACTTGAAGCGATTGAATGAAACAACCCCTTTTGTGATATCCTTCCCCGATGACCGAAAGGACGAAGGACATGAATGAAAGTGCTAAGGATTCGTCCTGAGATGATCCTCCCACATCCAATCATGCGGACACCCGTCCAGGGACTACCTCTCCATTCATAAGTAGAAACATGAATGGGCTTACTACCTACTACTACAACTGGGGATTAGTGAAGTCTACAAAGCTAGCGAAGGCTTCCTACCGACAGCGCTTTGTGGTTACTTCACTGAGCGGTACCTGTGGTGCTGCTCCTTGTGGCGGCAAAGAGAGCCGTCAATGAGGGGATAGGAATGTTAGGTGTGAAGATCAGGCCGCAGAAAAACGTGCCTTTTTATCCAATACATGGAATAAAAAAAATGTGAAAAATGAAAAATAAAAGCTCAAGGGAAATTATATCTATCTATCTATCTATATATATATATATATATATATATATATATATATATATATATATATATGTATATATATATATATATATATATATATATATATATAATGAAAGATTATTATGTCCACTGAAACCGTTTATAATTTTAGTTTTTCTGTTAAAGTTATTTTTTGTGGAGCGATTTGATCCTTTTTGAATTTCTTATGTACAAAAGTCTTATTTCTATATGAATAATTACAATTATTAAAACTGTAAGAATTATGTTTTACAAAATTTAATAAAATAGTCATAATTCGAGACGTTTCATATACTAAGGCAACCTATTAAATTACAAATATATATAAATGTTTAAGCATTATAGTAAATTGTATACGATCTTTCTCCTGTTTAAGAAACAAACATATATATATATATATATATATATATATATATATATATATATATATGTTAGTAGATTTTTAGGAAAATTGAGTCATTGGTATTTTTAGACTCCTTATTATCTCCCGGACATGATGGTAATAGTTTTTTTTTAAATAAATCCCAATAGAACGCGCTAAAATTGACTATTACTTCCGCGTAACCGCGTGGTCTCTCATATCTATTTTAGGCCATACAGACAAGGTTTTTCGTTTAAATGTTACCAAAAATATGTCTTAAGTCGGAAATCTTCATAAGTGGCAATTTATTATTATTATTGGTTTTATGCATCGCATCTTTGGCGAATTGCATTTTTCCAAGTTACAGATTATTGCTGTTTTATTGCTCTCCTGAAAAGTTAGCAAAATTGACTTATGCGGTTATGAAATTTGAGTGACTATATATATATATATGGGAAAGGAGGGAGGAATCCCGCTTAAAGAGGATAAGGGTGGTTTTCCATTAGGGGAAATACAGCGCTACCTGTGGCCAGGTGGAACAAATTACTCTGGTTTTAGTACAACCTCCCCTCGCCAGGTAGGGCCGCCTTCGCATCACCTGTACAAAAATATCTAATATCTACAAAAAAATGTAGGTATTTACAATTTTTGTTTCTTACAATATAAAATTATGCAAATGAAATGCTTACAAAATGTTTTAATCCAAAAATTCAAAAATATATTTATTTTAGGAGAATTCGCACTGTAATATTTTTTAAATAATATAGTATAAACTATTTGTCGAATTTTTAATTATTTTGTAGCTACATATGGTATATTCTAATAAAAACATTCCAAAATTTGAGAGGAACTTTTTTTTTTACTATCATTGTGGTGTTAGAATGAAATATTTCCGAGGATTTTATTAGGCTACGTATTTTTTTTTTTTTATTAATTTTTGATCAACGGTTTTCACGACAATTTCTTACTTTAGGTGAAATAACGTGTTATTTAGTGCACCGTTTCTATTCGCAATCTACTTTCTGTTATTTAACCTAAAGCCTATTTATAGATATTAAATTTTATGCCTCGGTCAGTGGCACTGGCATATAAAATGCTGACAGTGATATTCCAGAATGTCATGAAGAACATACAAAAAGAAAAAAAGAAAGGTCTAGGTGAGTCAATATGTCTGCAGAACCCCGAATCTAACTGCTACACGTGACAATTCGGTAAGGTTTTCAACTTTTTATAGCTTATTCAAATTCCGCGCACAGAATCCTTTTTTACAGCACCCTCCCTCTTTTAAATGCTTCTTTCCTTCTATTGTCCTTTTTTGTGAAGTCTTATATTCTTTAACGCCATCCTATTTTTATTGACTCATCCTTCGGAATTTGTTGAAACATTATCCTTCAAACCCTTTTTCTTGTAAAAAAAAAGGTAGTGTAATCTGAATACAAGAAGATCACGGAGAAATCATAATCTGCCTTTTTATTTAAAAAAAAAAAAGAAAAAAAAAAAAAAAGGGCTACTTATCTATAGGTCACCAGTACTACTTATCATTTTCTAGCCAGTATAGGCTGATGCCTTTTTTTTTTTTTCGAAAGAACAGCCACCACCCCCTAGTGGACATCGAACCCACGACCCTTGGCACGAAGTGTTAAGTGCCAGAGTTGGGCAAACGTTAGCGCGCGCTAAAAGCTGATACCTCTCCGCT
Source organism: Gonocerus acuteangulatus (assembly GCA_946811695.1). NCBI lineage: Eukaryota > Metazoa > Arthropoda > Insecta > Hemiptera > Coreidae > Gonocerus > Gonocerus acuteangulatus. Next base: position 57,709,818 of record OX328131.1, read on the forward strand.
AATTTAGCGAAACTGTAGAAAGCCAGCGCTAATAATTAGTGGTTAGCGGCGGCAGTGCGCTAACCACTAATCTATTTATGAAATATCGTAATTGCTAATAGCTTAAGCTATAGTTACAACTTGTAATAAATAGAATAGCGGTTAGCGCACTGCCGCCGCTAACCGCTAATTATTAGCGGTGGCTTTCTACAGTTTCGCTAAATTTGCAGAGAGGTATCAGCTTTTAGCGCGCGCTTACGTTTGCCCAACTCTGTTAAGTGCTTTACCAACTTTTGTTAGAAATTAATAGGATATGAATTCCTAGATTTTTCATATGTTGTCATAAAATAATTTCTTCATTTTTGACAACGATCTTCTGGTTGTCATTATTGTTTATCTGGTCTTATTAGAAATGAATAGGAACTTAATCCAAAGATGTTTCATATATTTTCATTAACACGTTGGGGCCCAGCGTCGTGGCATATGCGTCAGCATATAGCTTGGTTTTCTTTCTAACCCCACTAATCCGGACTTTGTCCTATACTCTTCGTATTTGATTTGGGACTTTATTACGTATTCCCGGTTAGGTTTGCGGGTCTGATATCGTATGATACTGAATCCGCCCGAAAAATTCCTTCAGCAGGCCCGCTGTCGTGGCGTATTTGACATTTTAATAAATTATAATTAATCCACTGAAAATACATAATTTTAAAAGTTTCTTCACTTATTTATTATTTTTTTTTTATATATGTTTGCCGAAATAACTAAACAATTGGAAGTTTTGGGCCCAGATGGAAAATTTGTTCGAAGCCATCGGTCATGAAAGTGTTAATATGATTTAATACCTCTTGAGTGGCCAATTCGGAGCAGTGTTATTACTACTTTCACACTGATTATTAGTTTGAGGTTAGGATTGGGGTGAAGATAAGAGTATTGTAATTACCCAAGATAGTTATTTTTTATTTAAATTTTAACGTCCATTATTATTAACTGAGAATTTTGGGACGGGTTCTCTATAGGTTACCACTTTTTTCTAGCCAGGATAGGACTGATGCCTTTTATTTTACCGAGAGAAAAGCCACCACCCTTAGTGGGAATCGAAGCCACGACCCTTGGCACGAAGTGTTAAGTGCTCACGCCTTAACACTCACGGCCACCGGGCCTCCTACCCAAGATAGGGTAGTAAAGATACAGAGGACCTCCTAGAAGCCATCCATCTAGCCAATGAGAGCCCTTAGTGCTAATTGAGATCCAGCCAATGGGTGACACTGACACATCTCTACGGGGGGTTCTTCCCCCCCCCCCCATACTCCATTAGGCTTTCAACCCCCCCCCCCTTCGGCTAATGTCTTAGCCATTCACGTCGTCCTGATCTTTTAAGGGGTTGATTAATGTTGGACTCCTCTCACTGAGGCACTGTCGGGACCTGGTATCCTTCACGCCTACTACACAACATCCCCGCAAACGTGTGGTTTTCTTATGGTGTCGCTTTGCAGCTGGATAAATTAGTTCTCAGCCCCTTTTAGGAGAATACCTACCATCAATTTTGAGAAACTCTTCAATCGGAAGGGAAACAGAAACAAATCAATTTACTCCAAGCGAAAACATTTTTATAATTCCATTAGTCAGTCAAAAATATGCCCAAACTTTCGCAAAATTAACACATTTTATAGTTTTATTAATACTCATGGTCATCGACTTCCTATCAATAAACCTTATAGGAAATAACTAAAATTAACAACATTTTCTCAGAACATTATATTAAAAAAATAAAGGATTATGTGTATTCTTGTATACTTCTTATTAAAAACTCCAATTTGCAAAAAAACTAGCTGTCGATAAAAAATTATTAAAGACATTAATTAATTGGAAAAAAATATATGTTTAAATTAATTTGATCTATGACGAATATTTATTGACAAAGTATTTAAACACTAAAAAAAAAGAAAACAGAAACTCTTACAAGAAAGTCAAAAATAAATTGAATTCGTTTTCTTTCAAGCTCCAAGTCATTACAAACGTTATGATCTTCGTTTATTGACCCTGTAACAATCTTCTTTTCTGATTTAGCCATCCTCTGTCTAGACTAAAAACCGAAGAAACTTCGGTGAACAAGATAGTAAAACAGTACTCATTTACCATAATGTTTGTACTTAAAAATTTGTTAGTATTGCATTAAATATTATGCATTGATTAAGAGTACTTTAGGGTATTAATTAAGTGTTTTAATTATTATCGTCCTAAACAAAAATGTGGTGAATAAAATGGTAAAATGAAATCAAATTCTGCGCTAATGGCCAAAGGAGTAGATGCGCCGCAAAAAAATAAATCGTAAAGGCTGCATGGAATTGTTTAGCTGAATTTCATGGTTTTTAGTGCGCTTGATAAGAAAACGACTCCCTTTTTTATCCATCGAGTTCAGTTTTCTTGCAAAATATGGGTTTGGGCACATAAATGTAGAAAAACACTATCATTTTATTATGCAAAAATGCGGCTATCAGAAGAAGGTATTTTTGCTCCTTTCTTGCAGCATTTTGGCGCGGACCTGTATAATATACTAGAATGTTTTGGTCGAAATCTGCACTATATCATGACCAGCTGTAAGCCCATTGAACGATATTTAAGTAGGGTTGCGTGCGGCTTATAAAAAAAAAAAAAAAAACAACCAGGAGCTAATCCGTCAAAAGGGTTGACAAAAAAAAAAAAAAAAAAGGAGAAATCTTAAGTCAATTAAGGGGCGATATGCAGACAAGCGTAACAGGAGGGTAAGAAGGGTCGCGTGGCAGGTGCGTATCCTATTAGTTCCTACATCCTTCTTGTAGAGGGCTACCGTCTTCCGGGACAATCCATCTAGAACAAGGAAATCCTTAGAGGAAGTGGTTAGCATCGATCACTTCCTACGGAGCGGAGGTAATTTCGGAATGCGCAGTCTTGTGGCACGGGCCAAAAGTATGCACGAGAAAAAGTGTAAGTCTTTGAGAGGTCAACGACGCTGAACGCTGCAAGAAACCGTCAGAGTTGGGTTTTTCTATGAGGTGAATCAAAGTGTGACACAAAGATAGCTGTTCATTTTTGACAACTTACTCAATTTGTTTATTTTGACTAATTATTGTGACACAAGAATTTCAGCATTTGTTGGACTCACCATGGTCTTACATAAGAAGTCAAGGTTTGATTTGGTTGCGATTTGGCGAAGAGAAAACATCAGATTCTCAAAAACATCTATAATCCGGACGTTTTGTAGCCTTCCTCAGCAATGAAAACTGCCGAAAAGTCCTACACATAGAGTTTTCTGAAAATCTTAGGTTTTCTCTTAGCCGAATCACAATCATTCGTTGACATTTTATCGTCTCAACGGCTAAATATCTCCATCCCATTAAAGTCTTACATAGAACGGAATCAATTGAGGTTCAGTTTTTCGGGATATCTTTAACTAAGATTTTTGCAGTTTTGTTGAAAGTTGTTGTTAGCGAATCTTATAACTACATGTGAAAACCATATCGCATACAAAAATTCCAAATTATTTCAGTATATTAAGAAAGATTCAGAATGCAAAGTGGTATAATAAAATTTGATTTAAATTTCCAGGACAATTTGTTTTGAGTTTGCGAATCTAGCAAGTCTGCTGTAAAGGAAATTATATTTCACTTTTGAAATTAGAATCAATTGACTTCTTTCAAATGTGAATTATTAACGAAATCACTAAGTGTATTTGCAGTCCTTGATGACTCCGTTTGAAGAGTTAACTGTACAACCCGTCCTTTTCTATTAAAAAAGCGAATATGCGTAAATCGGAATAACTGTCTAGGATCCTCCTGTAAAATTCTTTTTTTTTTTTTTTTTTTTTTTTTTCTTTTTTTTTCTTTTTTTTCTTTTTTTTTTTTTTTTTTTTTTTTTTTTGGCCCAAAATATAAGAATTAAAATAATAATAAGTAACTTCTTCAAACAATTTATGACAATTTTTAATTTCTGTTTCAGGTGCGAGTTGGTGGCAACAGAGGTTTCTTGGACGGCACTCTTGAGTTCGGCAACTGGTTGAAATACGTCAAATGCTCTGATAGGCCGGAAGAAGTCACCGCCAGACCAGTACTGTCAGCTGGACAGGTCAGGAATACAATATTATGTTCTATTATACTGACATATAGTGTGTATTGTATACAATTTTGACGCTCATGCAATTAGAAACCACATAGTATATTTCCCTAGGTTTTTTTTTTTTTTTTAATTTGCACCAATATTACTTAAAATAATCAAAAATATGAAAATATAATAGAAATGTATAGATATTATGGAAATAAAACAAAAGCAAAAAATAACTAATGATATTAAAAAAAATTAAACAATATTGTTAACATAAAATTATTCGTATAGAATTTTATTTTTTTTGTTTTTAACATTCACTCACTAACTTGCATGCTGATTAAATTGCACACTAAATATTACTCCAAATTGTTACACTTGTAAGGTCTAGTGACTTCAGATTTAATTTAAAAAAGTTAAATTATTAGTCTTTATTAAAATTTTAATCATAAAACTAATATATATTTAATAATTTATTAAGTAAGCTAATATTTTTTATAGATTAGATGAAAATAATAACACTTTTTGCGTCCCTAGACCTTACAATTTATTGCAAGAATGGCTGATATGTTATTTTATCGCATGAATAGATTTTTAGAAAGCTATTTCCCTGAAATGCAGTTCACTTATGTATTTATTATAGAATTAAAATGAAGAAATCATAAATTATAGGTCAGTTTTTATAAAATTCAATGGCTGGTTGGGATTGCAAAATAAATACACAGATTTCTATAATAATGTTCTTTGGTAGCCTTATTCATCAGAAAATTGGCCTTTATCTCGTGGTTACTTAACGCCAATTTTGGTCTCTTATCCTCTTGTAATTTACTGCTGAAGCAGTCTGTCAAAGAAACGTCCAATATGGATTCTGTTGTCGTTTTTCAGCCTTATCACAACTAACCATTGCTTTGTAACCATTCGACGGGTAACCATTGACAGCTATATTCGAATTTTTAGGATCACCAATTATAGACTTCTGTGGTATAGAAAATTGTGTGCTTCCTCGGATTAATTCTTGTGATCTAGAGGCTATCAACCTTTTGTTGCAAAGGTTTATCCACCGACTGCCGTTTGATAAGAATTGCCTTTCAAGAAGGCAAACTATACAACAATTACGGCCTGGAATGGCGTAGGGGTTGCAATCTGCGCTAAATTGAGGATAACTCAGATTCTGTCATAAACAACAAGACCACCTGGTGTCCCTTCCCTCTCTTTCTACAATTATCTCCCTCCTCCTTCCCCTCACTTTTTCGGAAGGTCCTCAAATCGTAAATCTTCCTAACGATTCTCTCATTTCTGATTTGTTACGGCTAATTTTCTCAGCGAACACAAACCCTGTTCCGTACATCATGACTCCAAGATTCTCACGAACTAATAAGGAATTCGTAAGAAAATTAGATGATTTACCAAACATATATTGTGTTTCAAACCCATATTTTTTAAGTATCATTTCAAAAGGGTGGCATTTGAACCCGTAAAATAAGGTTTTGCGCTACCAGACTTAGCGTATCACGACATAAAGTGTTAGTTCAAACAATGGAGGCAATGCTTCGAATATACGGCATCTAATTTTTCAAAAAATTTTATTTTATACTCTCAATTTTAATCCATTAAAAAAATGTTCTATGAAAATTAAAGCGCTAGTTTTAATCAATTTAAGTGCTTTTCGAGGTGCCCAGTTTCACACTTATACGACCCTAACGTTGCCTTGATAAATATGACGATATGCCGTAAAACTAAAGCTGTGCCCACCAAAAAGGGAAAACCTACGTAAAACCGGAAATTCTTGGTTAACTCTTCTTGATCCTGGCTCAGATTATTTTGGGTTCAGAGATTTGTATCCAGAATATCCCATTTTATGGTTCCCAAGACGGGGAAATATCCCTCCTAAACGAATTAGTTTAAAAAAATATATATGACTTCATAACTGAATGTATTGAGGGCGTATACCGTCCCGTATATTATACAGTGCATTAAATCCTAAATTACTGCACAGAAAATGTTTAGGTTGTCCACTGTGGTTGAATAAGGTGAAGAATTTCAGACCTTGGTGCAGAAACATTATTTGATTTTTTCCAGAGACTTTGCTGCATGAAGCGAATTGCGCTATTTAACAAAGAGCGCGCAAGCAAGATTAAAGACCTTGAAAATTAAAATTCGAACTAAAAAAAAAATATTGTCGAATTTGTGGATTAACGACCGTCAAATGTTCTTCCATTTCACGGGGGTAGGTTCAAATTGCATTAATACTTCAATGTGGCAGTACGGCCAAATACATTTACGGATAGTACAACTCTCGTTAAGTTATGTACCGCTGGAACAACCATGTCATAAAGCAAAATCTCTTATCAATGTTGCTGTATTAGCTATCTCCATCCACAAGTGCAAGACGCCTCAACAAGTGAACAAGCGATTAGAGCCCGCGCTAGGAGTATCGCTCCTTGATGGAACAAACTTGTACTATAAGCCCTCTGTATTGTTGTTGATGATGATGACGTCCCTACCGGGATTGTGAAAGGGCAGTGATGCCTGAAATTCCCGTGGAAGCGGCGTCTGGAACCATACATCATCCGTACTGTCACCCACACCCAGGCCTAATAACCCCTTCGTATCTTGCTCCCTTTCTGCGATCCTTATTGTGTCTAATAACATCATCAACACCACGCGTTCGCACATGCGCAATATAACCCCCGTCCCCTCCGCCGAACCTTTGATACGGTGTGTCATGCCCCTGACCTTTAATCTCGATAATTGTTGATATTTTGAGAACTGCAACTGTCGGAAAATCTTGTGGGTGTGACAGAACAACACTGAATTGACAACCGATTAAGTCAGGCTCTTGACGCGCAATCTCAAGTTTCTAACCCTTTCACCTGAAAGTATCAATTTTCCCGTAAATAAACTATTTTAACACATTGACTCCCTCAGTTTTTTTTTAAGATTGCGATGCTAAGTGAGTTGTTGGTTTGAAAAAAATTAATACCCAGCAATGTGATAAGTTACATTTAAAAAAAAACAAAAAAAACTTTTGATTGTTCATATTTCGAGGTTTTCTGCTTTTCCCAAAAATATTTCAAAATGGATAACTGTACGCACATGAAATGACTACAGGATCATTTTCGTACAATTTATACTAAATTATTTGTATAAAAGGGAAACAATTATCTTTTAACAATTGAAAAAATATGTAGGAATCAATTATACGCGTCTCCAAACAAAATCTTTTGACAGCGGCATGGAAAATGCAAAAGGCTAAATCCAAAAATGGCCACTCTTTTTATCCATCACGTACAATTGTGTTGCAAAACATGAGGCTAAGGTACATAACAATCACCATAATGTTTATTTGTACAACTAAAAAAAATTATCGATCCTAGGCATTCTGCCTTTTCAGAGAATAAAATTTACGACTTTTTATGAGACGATTTTGGACATTCTTACACCTCAAATTCTTCAATGCTATCCCACCTCCTTCTCTTCTATCATCTCTCTGTCATTTATATCATTCCTGAGCGTGATATTACTAAAATGAGTACAAAAACCTATGCAATTCATAAAAAAAAAAAAAAAATGAAAAAATCCACGGAAAACCTTTTTCGTCGGATACCTGATTTATCAAGCGCGAGTTCCTAATATAAATTCTGATCGATGACTAAATAACAACGAAGGTAAAAGTGAGGCCAACGCGTAGCCTTGTTATGACAACTCCAGCGTGCGATAAGAGCCGAGGGGTGGAAAACAATTACGAATTCAAGATTATTTCCCGCAACAACTGGAGCCTTAATTGTTTCAAGTTCCTCTGATTAAGTCTTTAAGTCACGCTAGCCCGTCATCTGCCCGAGTGATAGGAGATATCAATTTATCATTAAAGCTCGTTGTATTGTTACTGAAATTCTTTATGTATATATTCTTGATATTCATGCATTCTTCGTTACTCATAAAATTCCTCTTGAATGGCTAAAAGAGAAAAAATATAATAAAATCAGATAACAATCAGTTAGATACTCTTAAAACATGAGTTTCAGGGAAATTTATGCTTTCTGTGTATTTTTTTTTTCTAATTGTTTTCATAGCTAACCACCACTTCTGTCAAAAATTTTGCATGAGCTCTAACAGCTGAAATCTGTGACATTTTCTAAGTGTGTTTTTCACAAATATTTTGGTTGAAAAATTAAACTCTAATTTTTAATTGCAGGACGATGAGATATTTTGAATTTGGTTAAATAACACAACACAGTATATCTGAGACATTTGATAATTTTGTATTAAGCAAAACCCATTAATTTTCATTATTATGAATTATTTTTTTGCATGATTTCTTTAAGGAATTCAACATTTTATTAATTCGGCAAAATGTGTGCAATGGTAGATTCTACGTACAACATATTCATTTTCGCATACATTTATGTATTTATTTAAATTTTAACGTCCATTCTTATTAAATAAGAAATTTAGGACGGGTTATCTATAGGTTACCACCTTTTTCTATCCAGGATAGGGCTGATGCCTTTTCTTTTTTCTAAAGAAAAGCCACCACCCCTAGTGGAAATCGAACCCACGACCCTTGGCAAGGAGTGTTAAGTGCTCACGCCTTAACACTCACGGCCACCGGGCATACATTTAAATGTTCTAAAAATTTTGGCATAATTGAATTTTGTTTTACTAGAAATACGTTTTTTTTTTTTTTTTTTTTTTTTTTTTTTTTTTTTCGAATGAAAAGTTTAATTTTGTTTCAATAGAACAAGGCTGTCAAGTCGCATTAAGACACATTTTTAATTTTTTATATAATTATTTGTACGGATTATCAAACGGTTATTTAAACATTCAACCTGGTCCTGAACTGCAATCAGTGATGGGATGCGAATAATTAGGAAAAAGAGGCAGATTTTCGAAAAAAAATCTATATTTTGGACTTGTTGGCAGCGCTCTTCTGCTAAAAAATTGTTTTCATTATCCTCTCCAAAAACTTATTTTTTACCTGAAGAAGGCTGCCAAAACCTCCAAAATATAGATTTTCCCGAAAATCTGACTGTTTTAATTAGCTCTGAACGTCTTACAATAAGAGATGCCTTAGAAAATGTCAGTACATTCTTAACTTAAAATAATTTAAAATAAAATATATACAAATAAAAAAAAACTAGATAATCAGGAATTAATCAAGGATTAAGAAAAAAATAAAATAAACTGGAAAGTCCCATCGAAAGGAAAAGCAAAGTGAAAGAAGTCGAACCTTCCCAAAGAGGTAAGACGACACCTAGGTATTCCCAGACGATCAGGATAGGTGATAAAGGTACTCGCCATGCAAAAGCAGGTAAGTACAGACAGATATAATTCTTAACGAGCAGGGTTTCCCCCATAATAAATATAGAAAGAAAAACATTAAAAAACATATGAAAAAAAATCAATTATAATCATGTAAACAAGTAAAACAAAACATCAATCTTGAAAATCTTGATAAACAAAAAATATAAAATTTACAAAATAATGATTACCTAAATAATAAAAAGTGCAATTTAATTAACCTTCATGTTTAAAGCCTATAATGCAAAATTACAAAATAATAATGCCATATTAGCATTAAAATTATCTAAATTTTATTTATTAATCTAGCATGAACACTATCACTTGCATGCGCTTTTTAATTACAAATAACAATTTTAACAAAAACTAACCATTCAACTATTAAGTTGTATTATAATATTTAGGAATTGAAAGATCATTTTAATTTTTCGTTTTATATGTTGTCAGTATTTTTTTTATTGTGAATTGAATAAAAATGTCTTGAACAATTTAAATTCTAAACATATTTTCTGCTGAAAGTTTAATTTTTTGGGTACATTTTATGCTTCCAATTTATCCAGAAATATTTTTTATTGATAAAAATTAAAAATTACTAATTTACAACGAAATAATAATTAAATTGCTTGTGTATTTTGTATAGTATGGCTTTATTTTATTATTACAAGATCAATTCAGCTAATTAAAAAAAATTTAGGAGTCAGAATATTCCTCGTTTTATCAAAAAATCTGTAATTATTAGTTAAAGTGGTTGGTAATTAGTTCATATTAATTTATCATGAAAATACAATGGGATTATATATATATATTGTGGGTTGAGTTTTTCCATCACTTTTTTTTTTTTTTAGAAAATATGCCTAAGTCCGGACTTATTGCGTCTATGAACTGGGGCTTTTATGAATCGCTGGGTTATTTACTGAACATTTAACTGATAAAATGTTGACTGTTAACAGGTATATTATGAACTAGTGACAGACTTGCAACCTGGTAGAGAATTAGTTCTGCCCCCAAAAGAGCCGCTCAGGCCAGAAAGAGAAGAACAACATAATGGTGAGTTTTATTTTTATAGTTTTAATTGTTTTTTAGTTGTTTTTTTATAGTACTGACCAAACTATCTCACTGGTCTGCCGTTTGATCAACAAGCAGATAACTTTACAGTAGTATATAAGGGTATGTATTTATACATAACCATGAGAAGTATAATTAATACTGTTTTGAAAAGATTGATTTTTTCTGTCATCAATCCACGGTCAAGCCTTTTTTGAGATACTACACATCTATTTTCGTGATTTCTAACTTTTAAATAATCTGCCGCAATTCGTGTAATGAATTCTACTCTTGTCTTACTTGATAACAGTAATACCAGTAATAAATTATGAGAGCTAAAATATCCTTTAAAAGCCAAATTATAATGGAATATCACAAAAATATGAACATAGTCTAGGGAGAATTTTCAGCTCTTCAAAGAGGACGACTCATTGTCATTTTTGGGAATTCTCAATTTTGAATGTACTAGGAATTTCCAAAATTAAATCTGTTTTCGACATTAGTTATTCCTTACTCTTAGAATTTATTACCAAGCCGCCAGTGTTGTGACAAGTATAACAATGTATGTTTTGAACATCCTTGGGGAAAATCAAAACAACCCATGGTTTTCCCCAGAAGTCCCTACCTGCTGAGCTGCCACATTTTTAGACAAACACTTCAATTCTTTCCCCTTATATTTTGAGCTACTAATAAATAAATTTGATTATCTGTAAAGTTATTAATAAAATAATATAATCAAATAATATAAGAAAAAAATATTTTGAACAGAAAAAGAAAAAAACATCTCGTAATATCTTTTCTCCATATTCTTACTTTGTCTGTATTATCTATTGTATCCTTTTAATATGTATTTAGAAAATATTAGGAAACCAGTAGAGCTAAATGGAGCAAAAGAGACACCAAATATTTAAGAGATTCCAAAAATAACTTCCCCTACAACACTAGACAATTAGGTTTTTCGTACACTTCAGTTCAATATTTTCACTAGACATTTTCTCGTTAAATACATGTTTGCCAGTGGCTTTTGGTATTAAAAATAAAATACATCAATCTTATTTTTCTAGACTAAAAGTGCTTTAAAATAGTTATTTTCACTGCTGTACCCTCGTCAATAGAATTACTTTTCAAAGTGTATTTCACTTTGCTGTTCCTAAACCACTATATTATTTATATTCTGTGAAATTAGTAGTTTTTATAAAAATTGAATTTAAGTGGTTTATTTGCCTTTGGGTTTAAAAAAGTACTAAATGTAAAATTCCAAATTTCAGAGACAAGCGAATTCAGTGCGACTGCCGTTTCTCAGTCTTATTCCTTAACATCACTGGTTTATTTCTTAGGCCTTAATGCATTAGTAGCCTTCAAATGTGTTTTTAAGGGAGCGTTTACCTCTGATAGTTTTTGCAGGATATTTATGTCAGACAGAAATTTTAACTAATGTAAACTGCAAAAAATTGATTTCTGAGATATATATTTCTATCAGGAGCAATAAGGGTGCGTTTAAATTAGACACTTCTCGCAGAAAATATATCTCAGGTGTCGGATATAATAATTATGATAATTATCTACCTCTTTCACTCCGCTGTGTATATATTGTTTGAGTAAAAACCCTTTATTGGATCAAGAAAAAAATCGAGTTTGGCCACAGATACACCCGAATTAATCGTGATCCTACTGTTACATACTCAGAAATATTTCTCACCCTACTACCCAAAACAGTTCTAATTTCTTTCTAAAAGCTGGTGGCAATTTTTTTGCCGAAATTAAACAGTAACGTAAATAATAAACGGAGGCGTAGGGCCTGACACAGAAGACATAACTGCCAGGGAGAGGGTGAGGAGGCCGTAAACAGGAGCGCGAACTGCTGGACCGATTTTAATTAAAATATTAAATAGCGTTAATAAAGGGAGTGTGAGAAGTTGGGAGATGGGACAGTTGTATTTCGGCAGGCTAATAACTGACAAGCAGAGATCTCTGTGACTCGTTTCGGCAATATGCTGCCTCCTGGTGGGACTTTGAAGCTGTAAAAATTAATTAATCCCTTCTGTATGGACTGGATTTCTGGGGAGGCTGGTCGTTAGTTAGTCAGTGAGTTAGGGAACAGATTGCAGAATCATACCAGTAGAGCTATTAGTCTGTATATTTTTGATGATCTAAGGCTTTTTGAAGAGTATCGTCGATGAATTGGCGAGTCAATCGAGATATTATATAGATAAATTGACAGCAATTCTTTTGAATTCCTTCGCAGAGGAAATTCTTCTGTAGTAATTTGCTTAACTGTGCCTTCCTGAGAAGACTTCAGCGCATCAGGATGTGAAACAGATTGCTAAATCGTTTTAGAAGTGCTATTGGTCTATAATTATTAAACTTACAGCAATTTTTGGCCTTCTAAGAAGACTGATAATTAGGAGATGCAACAGATTGCTGACCGGCTATTATAATTCAACGAATTGGAAAACTTAGAAGATTGTTATTTAGTAAAAAGGCTTCTTAAGTATATTGTTCGGTAATTCTTAAGTGAATGTGATGGTTTCCATATTGCCCATTTTAATATATATATTTTGTCACATATTTTTTGACAGTAGCTTTAATTTCAATTCATTACTGACTGATATTTACATGTCAACTCCATTTCTCCATTATTCTATTAATGCAATTTAAAAGTTTATTGATTATTAAATGATTAAAATGAGTATTTCATGTTAACATAATGGTATTTAGTAGTCGTTTGTTTGGTGGTTGAAACGCTGATTGTTGGTATAAGATTGATTAAGACTAATTGACTAATTTAGCTTCTCTAGAACAATTTTTGTTTGTTATTTATTGATTGGATTCGTTAAATGATTTGTTTATTAGTAGTAGGACGTATATTGTTTCTTAAAACATTATGTAAAATTAGTTATTTAGATGTGTATTTTTTTATGATTTTGTTAGTGAACGTTATGGAGATTGTTAGTTCAAACAATCGTTTTTGTCAATCCTCATGCCTTTATGCCCTGCCATTATTTAAGCGATATGAAAAAGTCTTATCGACGGTTTGCTTTAGTCATTTTCAATTAATCTGATAACAATAATGAAATTTGAATACCGGACCGTGCTAAGAGGATGTGTTCATCGGACCACAACGAGCCACCTGGAACTCTCACTTGCTCTTTATTATGCGCGAACACTGTGGCGGCGTTATGACTTTATTTCATATCGCTATCGGTCCAGGACTTAGCCTTCAGACTAAGCCCGACGTATCGCGACGGCATCTGCTCCGGAATATAGATGTCAACAGAGATGTTATCTCGATGAGAAAGGGGTGTCCGTCGAGGACAATAGAAGCGGGCCGTGTATCATAACAGTTTGCGAGGCACGCCCTAAAGGGTTAGCAAGGGGAGTATACAATGAGCCTATTATAATGGTATTCGCGGTGTTAACTGCTTTTTTATTACGAGACCCTAATGGCCTTAAGGCCTCGTGTGTCTTTATCATGAAATATTGTTATGTTCTATTGTAGGCGGTAGTTGCAATGATAACTCCTGTTGTGGGCGTGGTTTTTGTACATTTGTTATTTGGTCGATTTCACCATATCTACACGACCCTCCCTCAATTCCGCAAAAGGGGTAACCTGCAGATGTATACAATTCTCAATACATTTTATAATACGATTTTATTTTGAAAAATAATATCGAAATTAGAACATTTCATTTATTATTCAAGGCGCATGTGAGAACATTGTTCAATGCATTGTAAAAGGCGACGGTTTACTTTTTTTTTTCTTAAATTAACGGAAATAGATTTTTTCCTCCGCGTGGGTAAACGATTGAAGAAAAATTGACAGCAAGAAAGGACTATGGTATTTTTGAAAATCCTCCAGATATCACAACTAAAAAAATTGATAATTAATCATTAAATGACCCTTTGCTCAAATTTATTGAATTATCGAATAAGGCGGAAGGTCAATAAAACTACGCCACGCACTTTCACACTTTTTATTTTGACTTATCTACATGTTTCGCACCATTTTGTCTCCTCTTCAGGGGAATATACTTTAAAACATAATTTCAGCCTCAACTTGAGTAGGAGAACCTCCCACAAGCAGGGCCTCGTCTAGACTGTGACCTTCCGCCTTATTCGATAATTAAAAAAAATGATTTAATTAATTTTTTTTTTTTTTTTACGGCGCATCTACATCTCGGTCATTAGCGCCGACAACCAGGGTGCGGCGAGGAATTTTCCCAGTGAGCCCTGAGATGAGAAAATTCCTGCCGGAGGTGGGAATCGAACCCACCATCTCCCGCTTATGAATCCAGCGCGATAGCCACTAGACCACGAGAGACCCCCTGATTTAATTAATAAAATCACTTTTTGACAGATCTCTTTAAAATGTAAAATTTCAGCTATAGGCCAATCATCCTAACTCCTAATGTATGCAAATGTTTATAAGAACGACATTAATGTTGTATTTGATTCTTTAATCTAACATTTTGTGCCACTCAATGAGTAAAATGTTTTTTGTAATTGCAACTAAATATTCCCTTTTTTTATGTTAAAGTGATTGTCTGTTGAGTTCATACGTTTCAAAACGATCAGAAGAAATATCAATTTACTTCGTTCAGTTTATTTACTTTCTAAAATCTATGGTTTTCCACATAAAATAAATACTTCTCTTTTAAGCTGGGTTACATCATCTCCTTCTACATGCCGGCATATCTACAGCGGTGCGGTTTCCTAAACCACAAATTTTTCCCGGCATTACAGCAGGCTTCCTCGGGTGGAAGATGATGCTTGTTCGTTCTCTGAAAGCAAAATGTCCCAATACTACACATGGGATTAATTTATACACAAACAGACACACATGTGTGAAAATCCACATGTCGTTGGCTTTATAGTTGATTTAAAAACGATAACAGAATGTTTTGCCAAAGAATATATTAGGGTATTCAACAAATTCATGCTTAGCTAAGTCAACCCGACATCTTCAAAGCAACCAAATATATAATTCTCAATCTTATGTTAATTATTATTATTCTTTTGCAGATTTTTTAAAATTCTGTTTACAAAAATTGAAAATTCCAAGCTGAATATTTTGCTGCAAACCATATTTGAATTGTTTAAGTACAATCTACAAAAAATGATATCCCTCTTTGGAGTTTTTTACCAGAAATAAGTACGGCAGACATCAAACACCTATATATATATATATATATATATATATATATATATATATATATATATATGTACATACAAAAAATATGTTTTGTAAGTGAGATGTCAGCTGTGTTTCAAAGGGTTTGGAGGGTGGAGTTACAGATGTCCATTGACTCGGATTTAATCGGTTTACGGGAGCGGTTTGGAAGGGTTGTATCCCAGACACAATGACGTGGGCGTGTTTGCCTTTCCCAGAGGGAGACGTCACACCCTCCTTCAGACTATCCCTGATAGCGATAGTGAAACTATTCAGTGAGTTCGGCGCATTTTTATGGCCGAATGGAAGAAATGGATTGTGAAAACAATTTTTTATTTCCCCCAAATATTTTAAAGTTTTATCACCTTTTGCTAGAGTTTGAGACCATTATTTCCAATTCATTTTAATAGTTTTATTTTTTTATTCCTACTTTAGGATGTCCCCCTCTATTTAAAAATTTTAAAAAGGCAAGAAGGCTTCTTAAATAAAAAAAACTAATGCTACCATGATATTTTATGAAGTTGAATTATTATCAGCCAATTTTTTTGGCACTCACAATTAGTAAATTTCTAGTAGTTAGTTGTAAAAGAAATAGTAAAAACAGTAATTAATTCCAGACAATATTTTTTTTTCCAGCTCCCATCAATTTTGATCTACATATCACGAATCACGGTATTTTCGGTTGTTTTGATGGTTATTGCTAGCTTCAATGGTGTTATGCATATTAAAAAATATTTGACTTTTTAATTTTTTAGAGTGGAAATTGAGGATGCCCCCTACATTTTTTGATTTGTTATTTTTTTTAAAGAAAAAGATTGTAATTTATCAAGTTATAATTAAATGTAGGACGGTATTTGGTTGCTTTAAAGGAGTTAGGAAAACTTCAGTTACCTTAGAACGATTTTTCCGAATGATAAATCAGTATATTTTTCTTTTTTATGCACCTTTAAAGCGGTGTGGAATTTCCCAGATGGTCATCCTAGAATTAACCACGAATAAGCTTTTTCCAGGTCGTACAATCATGTATCGTTGTCATTAATATATATATATATATATATATATATATATATATATATTACATTTTGTTTGTATATTCTAAACTACAGATGATCTTTATCATGGCCTATAACAGTAATAAACCAAATCGGAAATGACCTAGAACAATCAGCTAGGACATGGAGATTAAGTTGGCACTATTCCAGGCGAGTTCTCGGCAAATAAACCCATGAATATCTTAACATAAGGAAATGAGGGATAATGTAGGACCGAGAGCATGCCCCTGTGGGACACCAGAACACATTCTATTTCTGTCCCGATGCAAATAGTGTTTCCTCGCCTCCCATCTCGGGACTGAAAGCAATCCTTTCGAGGAACTGGCCGTAGTTTATTAGGCCTTAAAACTAGATTAGTCACACTCTTGTATATTCAGGCCTGTCATTTTCCGTCCGGAGACGTGCTGACAAAAAGGTGACCAAAAATAACAAGACAGTCCCGTACTTCTGGACCGGGGACTGACTGCTTTCTGGAGACCATGATTCGGTCATTGCCTTACGGTGTATGATCTATTATTGTATATTCTGCCGGCGAGGGAGTACCCCAGTCTCGGGATAGACCATTCAGGAAACCGTAACTTATTCAAGCCTCTGTAATCTTCTTTGCACTCGTTTTGCTCTTTTATACCTTCTTCCTCATCCTTCATTTTTGATAAATTTTTATTAATTTTTTTTTAATAATAATTTATTAATAAAACTTATGAAGAAGCTGGAAATGTTATATTCAGATAAGAAGAAAGAAAGACAATGAGGTACGAAACGTTTCAGTATAAATTTAATACAACATTTGAAAGGTTCTACTTATCTTTAGAATTCTACCCATCTTAATAATTTATTTTAATTTTATTTTTTGTCCTTTTTTTCCCAAATCCTAATGACATCAGCGTAAAAAAAAAACAACAAATCCATTGATTACAAATTAATCAAAATAAAAGAAATTAAGAAAGTGAAAATAATTATACAATATTATTTAATTATGGACAAATTTGGTAGTACAATATATTAAAATTGTCTCAAAAAACCTTACTTACTAAATGCATGTTGTTTGTATTTTGGAGTTCTTTCCATACGCCTCTTAATGATAAAAACTATACCAAACATATTTGACAATTCTCACTTCTCCCTACCATATATATCTGTCTTTAAAAAAAAAATATATATATATACAGGGTGCGGCAGAGCAATAGGGTTAAAAAAAATAGCAGGAACTGCGACATGTTAGAGTTTTTTTCACAAAAAGATAATTGATGTACAACAATAAAAAATTCAGGATGGACCTAACTTGTAGGAAAATGATTGGGCTTTTGGAAGGCTATCGATTGATTAGACCTTTATTTATCATGTTGGTTTGGGATGTGCGTTGTCTTCTTTTGAAGTTTTGGCCTAATTGCTTTCTGAGAGGGTGGTGATGAAGAACATTTAAAAACCATATCGCACTAGTATTTCTAAAGGGACAGAAATGAAATTTTTTTCACTTGTCCTACGAAGGGGGAATAGCATTAAGACAGGAAAAGTTCCCTCTGGTGTACAAGCTCTGAAGCAAGGTACATACAGTTTTGATGTTTGATAAAGAGATATTTATTAATGTCTTTCATAGCCATAACTGAAAAACGCCGATTTTTGAGTTCAGTCACTTTAGAAATACTAGTGCGATATGTCTTTATCGTGAGATTTCGGTTGAAGGGCGCCTCGTTGTTTTGATCCGCGTAACCAAGGACAGCAAGCATCTGCTCCCGACGTGGAGGGGGTTATCGGAGGCAGATGGAATCAGACACGGGAATCAGGGTCGGATCGCTTGACCGTTGGGTTAGCGAACAGACACGCCGCCATTAGGTGAAAAAAAGGACTACAAGCACAAACACACGCATACACAAACACATACACACGCCTAGCATCGAAGCGTCCTGACTCACCGGCAGGCTGCACGGCTTTCCGCTCAGATTATTATTTAATGACAGGACGCGGCTTAACCACCCCGGGAGAAGTACCGGAAGTGTCGAAGCGTTTTAGGAGTCAATAAGCCATCAAAAGATATCAAGGCAGCTTTGGGTTCGACGAATCTCATGAATCATGTATTGATTTGTCTTCAATTATGTCTTGATTCCATCCATTGCTTAGAAAAAGTATTTTAAAATTAAAATAGCTACTCTAAATTACTACGTTCCCGACCTATCCTTTTCAGCAATTGACGGGTAACAATCAGCTTGCACTTTCACTTGGTCGGAAATGAAATAAGTTTTAAAAAAATTAGCAAAATATGGCAAGAATTGATTTGGCATGTAGGGTAATAATGGCGATATATTGGCTTCATAAAATCGAAATATCATCATTTAAGACACTGCTCATCATGTTGGCTTTTTTTAGTATTTTGCTCTACCTTGGTTGGTGGAAGATAAGCCCAAACAGCTGTTTGCAATTTTTAATGATTCGATTAGCAATATTTATAGTTTTAAGTTATTTCTAAGAATTGCTGGATGGCGGTGGAAATTGAAGTTAAAAATGATAAAGAAAAAACATTTCAAATTTCCACAGCTAATTTAAGTTTTGAAGGACGTAGCCACATTTTCAATGGAAGGCCCTTATTCAAACGAGCTTTGCTCCAAGAAAGTCTGAGTCTATGAACAAGACTAGGATGAAAACGTCCTTCAAAAAATTATATACCTGTGGAAAATTTGGACTTTTTTTCATTATTCTGAAGTTTAAATTTCTGTTGAGGCTTCAGAAGCGAGAAACACGAAGGGCGAAAATGTACGTTTAGTGTCAGATACAATATAATTTTTTTTTTGATTAACCTTCCGCTGTATATAATTGTGTTGACAGGATATAAATGTATAAATACACCAAAATATTTAATGTCACAACATTTCAATATTCGCAAACACACAGCCGTCGATTGAACGTGTTCCCCGGGACACGTGCGAGCAAGTCCTTCACGTTCTGAGAAGATGAAGACGTTTTTTCGGCAGCGTCCCATCTGCTGTGTGTCCTCGGTTCAAAAACCTCATATCAATTGGGCACCGCTGACACTGCACACCGTTGTTTAGACTCCGAATTCCTGAGCAAGCTCTCTTTCCCAGCGAGCTCGCATCTTCTCGCTGATTAGGAGCTAAGAATCGTCCGCAGTATTCTCTTATACTTCTGTCAATATACGGTCTATTTCATTCAATCTTATTTCCGAATCTAGGGAAATTCGTAAAATATTTAAAAAAAAATCAAAGGTTCAAATCAGATGTTGTACCTCAAGTAGTTATCAAATTATCTGGAATTGTTTTGGGAACACTTTGCGGCAAAAAATAAAAAAAATATCATTCACACAAGAGGTGTGTCAACCTAGCACATTCTGCAGCAAAGTAGCTAGTTTTCCCCACATTCCTGATGAATACTCAAATAATCGAAACTGAATTTAATATAAAAAATTAAATTTCCTCTTTTAATTTTTTTCCAGCAGCTAACTCAATGACCAAAAAAAAAAAAAGAAAAAGAAAAATATTGTGTTAATAAGTCAAGAAATAGTTAAAAAAAAACAGACAGATTTTCTTAAAAATTTATAATTTGTACGTTCCGTAATGCTGATTTGCAGCCTTCTTCAGTTAAAAAACATTAATATAAAGAATTAACGAAGCGAATAATGTAAACAGTAAAAAATATATTAGATGGAGAAAATTTGTTTTTAAACATTTTTTTAAGCGCATATTAAGTAACAAAACATCTTTTAAGCAATTTAAACGTACAGTAAGTAAAATTCTCAGTCAACGGCGTTGACAAAGGCTGTGAAAATTGGTTATATTTCTTAAGGGTGTGTTTATTTTTTTTATGTGTTGACTAACATCTGACAGTATTCATTGGGTAATAAATAGTAAAAATTCAAAGTAAAATATACCTACATAAAAAAAATTAATAAATATTTAATTAAATATATTGGTTTATCAAATCAACAAAACTGATGGCAAATAAATGTTACAAACGTCGGATTCCACGGTGTTAAAAAACAAGCAAAGCATACGTAAAACTGATATATTTTTTTTGTACAACAACAAAAAAGTAAGCAAACCAATGAAGTCGATGCAAACGACCGATAAGACAATAATTGCGTGCTTAACCCTCAAACAGGAGGCATACCTATTGATAACCATCGTCCATTTAGAGGAATCGCTCGAGCGTAAAAAAATCGTCGTGAGCGACAGTGATTCTCGCTTCTCCGACTACAGTTTCCCATCGGTAGCTGATGACGATCCACACGCGTTCGAAACCCCTTCGCCGATATAATGACTTCCGGACACCTGCCCGCACCCTCGACCCAAGGGCTGGGATATACCTTTTTGACCTTACATTCAAATCTCCACCCTCACGGGTATGATTAATGAACCCCTTATGGGATCTCCATATGCCTGATATGGGGACGACATGTTAGGGCTACGCTGCGCAGAAAAAAAAGTCTCATAGCCGTTAATTTCGGATATCATAATAAAATGGGTAATTGATTTCGTCATTAAGATTGATTGAGTGCTTAAAAATTTGCATGATTGATGCCACTCCATCATGGTGTTTTCATGCATTAACATAGATCCAAAGCTTATGTATTCATCTTTTCAAAACACTTTGACAGTATTCAAATTTGATTATAGTTATGCATCTGTATTAAAATGTTTTATATATATATATATATATATATTTTAATTTTTTATACTCTTTTATATCAAAAGAAACAAAATACGCCTGTATAGTGTTGGATATTATGTACAGGGAGTTAGATTGAGCGATAAATAAATGTTTTGGAGTGCAAGAAGAAGTATCGAATATGGAATTCGGTGCAAACTAGCGAAAGAGCATATTCGATACATTGACGAAGTAATACATTGATAAAATGGTCTTATTCGATACTTTATTTATAATTTTCCCTGCGGCTGTCATTGTTCGGGAATACCTCAGTATTGGATGCATTTTTTGTTTGAATTTTTCTTGTAGACATTTTTTTTCATGAAAAATCTTCCAGGCAGCCGATTTGAAAACGGAAAACACTGTTGGAAAGCCCAAAAGATACTGAAGGCAACTGTCTTTGCCCGGAGCTGTAAAAGTGAATCCCCTCCATTTACTAGCCTTTTGAATCTTTAGGCAAAAGTAATGGAGGAGTGTCCTTCCGAAGGTACACTCGTAAGCGGGTAGGATCGCTAGTGTCCTTCCGTAATGACACCCGCAGCGAAAGTGTTAAGGCATTGTAGAAGACCAAAGTCTTCTACAATGCCTGATATGATCAAATTCTCAACCAATTCGGAGCAAACGACAATTTTATGATTTTAAGCCAATTTGCAGATTTTTAACAAACATTCTGCTCCTAAGTCGTGGCTATTGTTTTCAAAATTATGTTCTTATTGGAATGACCTTTTGGACCATAAAGCATCAAATATCCGCAAAAAATTTGGAGAGTTGTCAAAATCCAAAGAAAATTGACAAAAAGCAAGGAAATCAGGGACTTCAAAGTGTTGAGAGAATTATTTAGATTTTTATATGGCTGCATAAGTACGGCGTAGTATTTTTGTATGAATAAATATTTTCCTGGTTCTTAAAAGCCATGGAGGGCCAAACCTTTTTTGGCTGAACTATAGCTGTCCACAAGTACAGAGGATGCAACCTCTTGTCTAAGTACTTACTGACTAACGGGAATTCGTAAGAAACAGGCCAACTTTAGAGATTTTTTATGGATTCCATGGGAAAACAAGATCAAGAAAATAAGTAAAACGGAAATACGAAGAAAAATCATGTATGCATGGTAGAAAGGCGGCATGAGAAAGGCCG
Source organism: Gonocerus acuteangulatus (assembly GCA_946811695.1). Taxonomy (NCBI): domain Eukaryota; kingdom Metazoa; phylum Arthropoda; class Insecta; order Hemiptera; family Coreidae; genus Gonocerus; species Gonocerus acuteangulatus. Next base: position 57,732,237 of record OX328131.1, read on the forward strand.
TTACATGTTCATGGTCCGTATTCAAATAGACACCTGTTGAAACGGCACCATAGAGCACCTGATGCCGAAACGAGCCACAGGTGAAACTTCGTCACAGTTGAACCACTTCGCTTCCTCGTCCAAAGAATCGGTTACCGGACAATTACTCCAAAGCCGTTAGGATTGCAGGAAATCGGTTGAATAATAAAAAATAGACCTGGAAGGAATAAGCAAAAAGCCAAAAAATTTGGACCAAGGGAACAATTAAGGAATACTGTAGCTGATTACATGATTTTTCTAAAGAATAGTGGATAATAAACCTCTAGGTTCCCGTTGATCACCGAAGTTAAGCAACGTCGGGCGTGGTCAGTACCTGAATGGGTGACCGAACACTTGCTGTTGGCATTATAAAAGGGCGGCAACCTATAGATAGCCCGGCGTTAACAGCCCAAATGTTGATACGCCGTTAAACCTTAAAAAAAAAAAAAGATTAAAATATTAAATCTATACCTTGGAACAAAGAGACCCAATGTCCAAACCTCTGAAATTTGGGTGAACTGCACGAGTGACATCAACATAAACGTTAATTGTTAAAAGGGCCAATGTCTTCCCATTGTTAGTCAGTGAGAAAGAGAACACTTTTCTTTAAAATTGGCCTTTTTAAGAATTATATTTATTCACTCGTGTAGTTGACTCAAATTTCAGAGGTTTGGACAGCTATAGATTAATATTATCCATTATTTTTAGAAAAATAACTTAATAAACTACAGTTTCCATTGCTCTGTAGACATTTTTGTAAAGGTTTTGCCTAAGAGGCGATACATGAAATTAATAATAAATTTTAAAATAACTATTTTGAAAAAATTCGGCCAACACCGTATTTATATTATTTTTTTGAGGGATTGGTTGGGATACGGCTAAGAAAACATCAATACAATTTTTGTAAAAAAATCTGTATTAAGGACGTTTCGGCTACTCTTTGGTAGCCTTCGTCAGCAAGGAAAGTGCCGGGGGCAGAGGAAGACCAAAGTTAAGACTTAAGTAGCCATCGTGAAAATATACCCAGCACTTTCATTGCTGACGAAGGCTACCAAAGAGTAACCGAAACGTCCTTAATACACATTTTTTTTACAAAAATCTTATTGATGTTTTCTTAGACGAATCCCAACTAATCCCTAATTGCTTATTACCTCGACGGCTAACTATCTAATCTTCATTATTAATTTTTTGGTTTTCTGGTTTCTAACCTTTGCAAGCCAGGATATTAGTGGTCGCTTTCCTGTTTTCAATGAAAAGCCACTTTCACAAGTGGGAATCGAGCACAATTGGCAAGAACTGTTTACATCCATTCATTGATGGTTGTTTAAGTCCATTAACAAACAAGTACTCTGCCAGGACTCTTTCCATTTAGATTCTGTCCACCGCAAGGCTCCTCCAGCGAAAGGCGCCAGATGTACACAGATGTCATTCAACTATATTGATACAGCTGAGACGTTGGTCCTTTTGCTTTTAGAATTGGCGTACACCAATTTTCATGGTACCTCTTTGGATTCCATTCTTTCTACATATGCCGGCCTTCTCAATAGAATTGCACGATTACACTAAATTAGCAGATGTTTCTGACTAATATCTTATCAAATTACAACGGTTGTTTTGCTTTGGACCCCTCTTCTTCACTTCCCCGCACCCTAACTCCCGCCAAAAAAAATTAGTTATCTGTTTGCCGCGCAGTAGCCAAGCGTATCCACAGGAGCGTGGACTATGATAGGGAGGCCCAGGGGCCTATGCTTCGATGCCTCTTCCCACGACCAACGCCCGCAGGGCTTGTTCCGGAATTAAATTATTACGGCAAGTGGTATATGCCTCCTCTTCCGTGGCAAATGTGGTTTACTCTTCACTGCTTATACGTGTATATGAAATTAACAGAAAGAAGAAAACATCCATTAAGAAGAGAGACCTCAAAATTTGTGAACAAATTTTCTTTTGATGGGATATCAACTTCTAAACTATTAGCACCGGGCAATCTACAGGTTGCCCCCAATGTATAAGACCAACGAAATTTAGCTATAATCCATAGCTCGATTTCAATAATCGGACGCCAAACGGTATATTCAACACTTTTTCATGTTTCACTTAGTACTTTGGCAAGTTTAATTGCAAAATTCAAGAATAAATTATTTACTTAATTAATGGGGCATTAGGAAAATTAATATGTCAATGCAACAACTCCAAAGTTTTAAATTTGACATCCGGATTTCCAAAATAATTCAAAAAATATTCGAAAGAATAGAGTATGTCATGGTGAAAGCAACAACCATCTTGACATAAAATATGGATAAATAGCGAAAAAAGGGCGAAAAAAGGTCTCAATTATTAGTGCTGAAATATCAAATATATATATATATATATATATATATATATATATATATATATATATATATATATATATATATATATTATTTATTAGAGGGAGTACTTGGTAACGGGAGGACTTCCTTGCAAGGTAGGACTCAATACCTTTTATAAAAATATGTAATTTAGCTATAATTATTGCAATATTTAGGGTAGAAGTAACATTTAATGAGCATGATAATGTTTTAATGCCTTTTGTGGAAAAGTTCAAAGATCGTAATGATAGTTTTAATATAGTAGAAAAAAGGTTTGTGTGGATGTGCAAAAAATTATTTTTTGTTGTAGAAGTGCCCCTGAAGAGGTGCGAAGAAAAGATGCACGAAACATGTCGGGCCCAATAAATAAAGTGGTGTAATAAAGGAAGACTGCTTTAATGACCCCATGCCTCCTAGGATAAAAAATAATTTTTATATATATATATATATATATATATACTACTAGGCCCCAAAAAAATTGCTGATAAAACCTTTAGCCCTGAGAAGCTCGATTTCGTTTAGGTCTTTTTTTATTTCTTAGATATTGAGTTTCGTATACACTTTCCTCTTTCCTGGAAACTACTGTAGATATTGCACAAAATGAAAATCGTATGTTTGAGCTTGGAAATAGATAGGTAATTTTATTTATTTTGATTTTTGGTGGAATTAAAAAAGTTAAGCAAAGTATTGAACAATTGCCCATTTGGTTTTACTAAGCAGACCATCGTGTGGAATTTTGAGCGTGCTGTCATCGGTGGTAGAATTGTGAAATATATTTAGAACTTTTATGAACAAGGACACAGTTTGAACTGGCTTTTCTGTCGATGAAAGTCTGGCGCAACCGCGACTGCAAGATGCCGCTCGGTCGAGTGAAGAAGAATTAAACGAACGCCCTGGTAAATAAGGATGTGTCAGTTGTGTGCTATGGGAAGTAGCTCGGTGTAGCACGGTACAGGACATGGGAGAGTGCTCGTCTCAGCACCTGGGTGCTCTAGCTACCGTTCTCGAGACACCTGTTGAAGACTTGTGCTCGGCTGCTGTCTTGTGCAGTCAGCGGTGTCCGTTTGTGCTCGAAGGCTTACACAAATTTGTGTGTGTGTGTGTTTGTATATATATATATATATATATATATATATATATATATACACACATTCTCATAATAGACAGATTAAAACACTGATATGTTTACTATTGAGTGCACTACTGAACAGCGGTCCTAAACCTTTTCTTTTAACCAAACAATAATTGTCTTTATTTCTTATAAATAAAAAAACTTTGTAGACAATAGAATATAAATGTTTAATGCGATTATAATTAATAAATAAATCTAGAAAATGATCTCAAGAAATTTTCAAGAGTTCGTTCTGTTCCTTAGAGTTTGTAATTGAGGTAGTCGGGTATTTTTCTACTAAAAAAAGAACAACTCATTCCTTAATTATTTTTTTTTCTTATACTAATATGGTGTGATCCCCAATGTCATATTTGATAAATTTTATTTCCCAAAGGCCTAGGCACACCCAGCCTTTAATTAATTTATTGGGTACCCGCTAAGGGGAAAATCTGGCTGCCGGGGCGTAGTTCTGACCACACAATCTAGTGAGCCTTATAATCAAGAATCAGATACCTATACTATATCTGCCCCTCTGGGCAGTTGTGGCCTGTTACGGGATTTGTTATGTTTATTTGTTTTTGATTTTTTAACGGTTTTATCACTTAGAAAATCAGTCCAAGTCTGGAAAAATAAATAAATTTTAAATTAAAAACAAGAATAAAACTAAATAAATAAACTAATAAAAATAAGTCCTTCGACTTTATTAATATATATGTACAATTTTTACTTTTAATGTGGACGAATGTCAATTTAAAATTTGATTACTTTTAAACATTTTTAATTAAAATTCAATTATATTAAAAAGTTATAGATTTCATTAAATTTTAGAGTAAATGTTGTTTATCTTTAAATAGTGGAGTATAGTGTAGATGTAAGGGCTACCTGGTGATGGTATTTCAAGTGAGTTGTGTGGTATTTGCAAGTTGTCTCTCAGTCTACAGTCTATCAGTATGTGTTTTACTGTAAGGTCCTCGTTACAATGCCTACATCTTGTTCTGTCTGTCTTTTGAGTCAGTAGGGAGTGCCCAATTCTAAGCCTGGTTAATACTACTTCTTTCCGTCTTGTAAAGGAGTTAATTCAACCATGCTTTCGTCGGTTTTTAATCGGGATCGATGAAAAAAACAATTTTTTATTGTTACCTACCGAAAGAGTGTGTTTTTTGAGCTTGATCTGAATCACAACAAGTTCAAGAACCAATCATGCGAAACAGCTGTCGATTTACCCCATCCGAAGATATTGTATTACTACCGGCGTCGATTCACACCTAAAACCATCCCCACTTCCTGAGCCTGTGCTCAAAGAGCATGAACCACCCGTCAAAGTGGGGGTGAGTTTTGAAGAGGTGGGGATGAGTTACGAACCATGGCCGTCTCCTAGATAGTAACCTGTTGGGAACCGAAGAGGTATATGCAGCTCTTCCTTGTAAACTCTATGCACTAATTATATGCAGCTCTTCCTTGTAAACTCTATGCACTAATTATATGCAGCTCTTCCTTGTAAACTCTATGCACTAATTATAATCAGAATTATGCACACTGCACTTTACATTAATTATGCACTTATGAGGTTAAATTAGTATTTGTTTAGAGGCATTATATATTTTAGGCTTCCCATTACCTAAAAAAATTAATCAATAATTTTAGTGATTCTTAATTATTAATGCCAAAATATGCACCAAAATTTAAGTAGGGAAGCGTAAACTTCCATAAGGAAAAACATTTTAAATAGTTTTTTTAAATATTTTTTATAAGAATAATATGAAAATTCTACAACTCAAAAATTGATGTTAAAGTGGCGTATGAAGGATTTAAAAATTTAACAGTATATCAAAGCTAATAATTCTACAATAATTTATTATAAATCAAAATTAAAATTTGTTGGACCTTGGACATTACCCGACTACTACGACTCACAGCAACTAAATAGCGATAAAAACATATTTATTCTGGCTATTAAACTTAATGCTTTTTATTGAATAAATATTAGTGTATTACTTATTATTCTATAAAAAGTAAACCAGGTGGCCATTATAGTGTATCACCATATTTTTTTATCCCTTTAAGACTATAATATGTCATGTCTTTAACGCTCTGAGGGTAATAATTAACTTAACCAACATTATAATTATACCCAAGCTTTTTTACAAAACATGTATCAATAGTAACTAATAAATAACAAAAAAAGTCCGTCACGTAGGAGCTACATAACTAAATACATTCTATAGAATTTGGGTAATGTACTCTGCATTCAGGAATAATTTTATCCGGAGTAAACCTCAACTTCTCATGAACCCCCCTTTTTTTTAACAACATCGTTCCTAATTGGTTTGGCACCATGTCTACCGAGTTTCGTCGCAAGAAAGTAAAAATAAAGTCCGGTACTGGCAAATTAATAATTTGACTCCGATATAACCCCCCCCCCCCGCTTAATGTACCGAAATAATTTCGTTTTATAAAACATCTTTCTCCTTAGATATCTACGACGTATGCCGAGTTTCATATCGGCCATAATGGTAAACCCTTCCTTCTGATTGACCTATATTGCTGGTTAACAAAATCGTTCAATCGTTCAAATATATGTTTTAAGTGGTAGGATCGATGGAAATTTAATAAAGTTATTCAAACATTCTTTCATAAGGCTCAACAGCTGCATTCTATCGCAAATTGGTAAGAGATAATATTCAGGATGTGAAGATTCGAGTAGGAATATTTTTCGGGAATCCCATAAGTAATTCTAGTAATTGAAGTCGGCAAAAAATATTAAATCCATTGACCTGACATTAACAGTAGTTTCCCCGCAGTTATTGACACAAACATCATTTTTATTTACCCAAACATCCCTATAGAGCCACGAAAACATCCCCAAGGGGAAAACCTCCCCATCCCGAGGCAGGGATGGTGAGGGGAATTCCCGGCAAAGCCCTCCAGACAGTTCGGAACTTTCATTCGAACAGCTGGGTGTGTTGGTGATCAGTACACTTCTTGTCTTCAAGTGGTCAAGATCTCTTCCATAGTGCTCTAGTGTAAACGTAGTTCGACTGTCATCAGCGTGAATGGCTGATGTTTGGGCGTTTTAGTAAATTTGGATAACTAATTTTCAAGGTAACTTATCATATATTATTTTTTCTTTGGAGCTACTATATAAAGCTAAATTAACATGAAACTTATTTAAAAAAAAAACAAAAACGGAAACAAAATAAATCTTCCGTACATAAGCCATTCTTAGAAAAATTATAACTGGGTAAATTTATTTTTAAAATATATTATTATAAAATATTATATATATATATATGTGTGTGTGTGCATTGGTATTCATTAACTTCAGTAAGAAGTTAATCATTTTCTCATTACCTTCAAAACAAGGTCTCCCTTTACCAAATTAATCATTTAGTTATCACGAACATTTTGATGTTATTATTAAATAGGTTGATATCGAGTTTGTTTTTTTCCCTACTTTTTGTTTTCTGCTCTAAGTAAACTTCAAATGATTGTACAATATTGTATTTTATAATCACTATTACAAGATGATATAATTACTAAAAAAGACTTTTATGTGACTTTTCGTTCCACCAATAAATCTCAATAAATAATAAATAAATTAAATCAATGTGGTTATAATTTATTTATGTATAATATTTTATTTAATTTGATGCTTACAAGTAATTTTCTTTTATTGCATTCTTAGAGGAGTTATTCGAGATAATTTTCATTTTTGTTCGAACAGTTTTAATTTTATTTGTCATTACAATTTCTCCTACCAAACTTTTGTTTTGACTTTTTATTTGTTGCGAATTAATGATTGATTTCAGTTCATAATCGGTAGCAAATCATAAACTTTTTTTTTTCATATTTGTATTTCATTTGTATATTTACTAAATATATCTTTCTTGACACATGTCTTAATTATTTGCCGAGTTTCTAACTTCGTGCAATTGGGTAAAATGGTGCGATAAACCTTGACAGTCAGTCCATACACCAAAATGTGTAATCAAAGATAACATATAAGTTTATAAGTTTAGATGTTGTTAAATAATAGTAAGATTGTTTCGTTTTCCTTTTTAGTCAATATCGATAGAGAATAGATTTATCTAGTCATAATATTCCCATGTTTTGTAGCATCTAAATCCTAAAATTGTATTGTTCCTCAAATTTGTGGTCATTCGGAAAATATTTCTTTTTAGCCCAAAAAGCACTATTTTATCCTCCCCCACAAAAACCATGACTAAATTTAATAGCCTTTCACACTCCACGAATGCTTTGATGGATCTCAGATCAATATATTCGATGAGGTGAAGACATGCGACATCCTTTTTTTTTCTAAAGCGTTATAACCCTGGATGATAAATAATGAAAGTACAATAGCTGTATTGTCAACCATTATTTGGGAAAATATGTCACATTCCCCATTAGTCCAACGAGGACACTGGCTTACAAAAACTTAATAATTGGGCCCATTCATGACTATTCTTATGAACACATTTTTAAATTTGACGACGCCAGCTTCCTTCTGAATAATTTTTTTTTAATGTGCTTCTAGACATTCGAATATAATCCCTACCTACCTCTCAAAAATAACATTATTTGGGTTATTAGTGTCGTGCAATGTAGTTTATTTAAAATCCAGCCGGCTTCTGTGTTTCAACGAATTGATACGGAAATACATTTGTATTGGTCAACAAGAAACCTTCCTCCAGTATTAAAAGATTTATGTTAATTTTTAAGCAATTTAGGAACATAGGAAACGTGCCAAATTTGGTACAAAAGGTTGGAAAAACAGGTGTACTGGTTTGTTAAAATTAACATAAACCCAAATAAATAGCAACACAGACCGTAACGTCTTGCGGGCCCTAGTATAACCAATATGCCGGCCCAAGGTTTAGAGCACTCATAAATAATATTCCTATATATATATATATATATATATATATATATATAATGATGTTGATGAACTACTTTTGTTATATATACTTTTCATGGCCTGGATATATATTTAAAAATATACTAAATCATACAAGTTATCTGCTTATGTCTGAACTAATTTCTGTAATTCATTTTTTTTGTTTATAATTTATTTATGAGCACCCCGCATTGACAGCGTTTCGCCCAGGTACACATATAAAATAGAAATACATAACAATGATTCAAATACATAATTATAATCTTATATAATAATTATAAATCCTTAATAGTTAACATATTACATAATTATAAATCCAATTACATTATTGTGTGTATCAATCTAAATATACAATTAAGTTTGTGAATAACATACAGCTAAAAGTAAAATTAACTAGTAAAAAACAATACATTTTTAAGAACAAACATATAAAATAAAGATAACGAAGAAAATAGTTCCTATGTACAATATGACTATATATAATCGCAAAAGTTTCTATTTACAATATAAGCACAGTTTGGGTCGTCTAGACAATCAAAGACAATGAATTAAGTGGTTGTTGTAATACATACTACACCCACATGTTGACTATTTGAGAATTTTGGTCTGGGGTTTGTTAAATTTTGTAAAAAATATTCTTGTCTTTAAGAAAGGTTAGCGTTGATATGGTGACTGCTATCACGGAGTAGTTCGTTCATGTCTCGTGGAATTTCCAAGTCCAAATTACAGTCTGTCAGTATATGTTGAACTGTGAGGTCTTTGTTACAGATTTGGCACAATGGTTTATCAGACTTTGTCATATGGTATTCATGAGTTATACGTGTGTGGCCTATCCTTAGTCTGGCTAACACTAGTTCTTCTCGCCTTGAATCCCTGTATGACGAAGCCCTATATCATATACGAAGCCCTGTATAATTCAATTATGTCTGTATGAGATGTAAGCTTGAACATTTTAATAATAAGTTGTCTGAAATATATGTTCTATAGTTGATGCACCAATGTTTGTTTATTTAAGCTGTTATAAGTTTCGAAGAAAAACGTCTTTATTGCTTATTTGTTTATACACTTATTTATTTTTCGTTGATTATATTAACAATTTTGTGTTGTTTTTGTTACAGTTTCTCAGCAGTCGAGTACTGGTGAGGAAGACAAAGAGGAAGAGGAGGAAGATTGTGCACGCTGTCCTGTCTGTGATCTTTCATTTCCTGACGTCGATATGTGAGTTTATATCTAGACAAAACTTTTTAGTTAGCTTGAAGTAAATTAAATTTTTATGGTTAAACAGCATATTTGGTCACACAATATGGCACCACGAAATCTGAAGACAATGGGCGTTTTAAAATTAAAGAAACTGTGTCATCTTAACCAGAGAACAAATCGGAACGCATGCGTTTTCGAGTTCCTACGCATGCTGGTACACGTTTTATAGGTTTCTTAGCGAAGAAAAACGAATGAAACCTTTTTCAAAGCGATGTCTGTAACCATTTTCGAGGAACATTGAAACACCTACTTTTCCAAACTAATTTTTGGTTTGGGTATTTAAGAAACGATTAATTTAGTTGAAACTTGTTCCAGACGTTTAATAATCTTCTGAACTAGGACAGATAAATTTTGGTTCCGTTTGGAGTTAAGCAAGTACTAGAAATAAAATGTTTCATTAACAGGCATGAAAAGTTATGGGATTTTCGTGTATTTTCTAAAATATCTCGAAAACTGTTTGAAATCGTGGTAAGTTGAAGTGGCCATTCGAAAGGTTGCTAAATTCCCTACAAAAAAGGTTCGGATGTAATTTTCGATGGGGCGATGTCAATCCGAGAAGTTTTTTTTTTTTAAATCGCAACACTCTAATAGTCAAATCGGTAGTCCAAAGACGAGTAGCATACCGCAATACTGGCAATAATGGGATTGCAGTGTCAGACAATAACCGCAAAGAGCCACCCTCAAGATGTGAAGCGTAATGGAGCGATACAAGGAGAGAAGGCGCGTAGAAAACATTTAATGGTTCTCCGAAAGGGGGGATGATGAATAACGAGATATGCGGGGGTTTGCTGTAAAACCCCACCGGGTGGACAGCAATAGTCACTTTAGGCCCCCCCCCCCAGTCCGGGGTTAATCAGTCAACGAGATTGGCTCTCAACGAAATCGCTTGCTCTCTCTCCTCCTCTCTTCTGATTCTTTTATCATATCTATCTTCTGACAATATCACAATATCTAGAACATCACAAACACTATTTTAGAACCTCTAAATATCAGAGTTGGCAGTATTAGAACCCAATTCAAGTCCACTGCAAAACGTTTTATGTTACCATACACGAAAAGTCTGACAACCCACAGAAAATATGTGCGTAGAGCAGCAATTCTGATTGCGAAGCCACAAATCAGAGCAGCTCTTTTACCAGATAAAATTACAGATTACAGGGCAAAAATACTATTTTACAATATGCCTGAAACTATCAAGGCTGTGAGTAAGTGACTTCTTTACACTATCCATGAATCTCAAGTGATAATTATAGTCCACTTAACACATTTTGCACATTTTCATACATACCAACTTATTCCCTGTGACCAACGAAATAACTGTTAGCTAAATAATCCGTACGCCGACCCATACACTCCTTACAAAATCCTCCAACCGAAAGCAACCCAAGATATATTATTAAGTTAAATATTTAGACTAAAGATACTGTAAGAAATATTAAAAAAATCATAGGTCTTATTATTTATTTAAATTTTAACGTCCATTTATTATTAACTACGAATTTTAGGGCGGGTTATCTATAGGTTACCACCTTTTTCTAGCCAGGATAGGGCTGTTGCCTTGTCTTTTTTCTAAAAAAAAAGCCACCACCCCATAGTGGGAATCGAACCCACGACCCTTGGCTCGGAGTGTTATTAGTTTCTTATACGGTAGTTTCAGAAATTATTACATGTTATATAGTACTTTTAAAAATTAGCACAACAGAATAATATTATAAGTAACATAACTACATATGTATAGGTTATATTTTTCGGTTGCACTAATATTTCATAAATATGTCACATACTAACGTGCTATAAACACCAATGTTTTTTTTCGGAACATAATATTATTTTACAGCGAACATCATTCGTCATCATCAAATGGGGCTCAGTACAAAAAAAGTTCCAATTTTTTTAAATAGTAAAAATAAATAACGCAATTATTTTAGTTTTTATCAACATTTTCACATATATTTGAATTTAAAAAAAAAAATCAGTCCCGTAACAGGCCACAAGGGCCCAGAGGGGCAGATACTGTAGAGGTATCTCATTCTTGACCATACGGCACACTAGGGAGATAGTTTTTTTTTTTACGGCGACTAAGGAGATAGTGTGGTCAATACTATGCTCCGGCCGCCTGATTTTTCCCTTGCTGCTTCGACTGCTAGAGTCATTAGCACCAAGGTACCCATTGATAAATTAAGTAAAGGCTGGGTTGGCCAGGGACGATCTGGGACCCCAATCCAACCCTCGAACGACGGCACTAGAAGAAAAAATTTTTAGTGCGCGCTCGGGTTTTGAACCTAGTTCTCCAGTTCATCAGTCGAGTGCTCTACCACTGAGCTAACCTCGCCCCCATATTTGAATTAAATTTTGGTTAAATTTACATTGGCTGTCAAGATTATTAGTTAAATAATTTTGCCATACAAAAACATAAACTATGCATAAAGACAAGTAAAACAACAAACAAAAATCATAACGATTTCACTATATTTGCTATGTATTTTACAACTTCCAAAATTTGCTATGTCAAAATTCTAAAATAAGGCCGTTAGCAAATTAAGTTTGGTTAATACCTGAACAAAAATGTTTAGTTTCCTTTTTTATCAATACGGATAAAGATCTTAGAATTTAGGATTTTAGCATTTTGGTTTTACTTTTATAATTATCCGAGGACACTTAGAATTTAATGTTTTCTTTGCTTAAAATTGCCTAAAATTATTATACGCTGCGATGATATTAGTGGGAAAAGAACAAATTTTGTGAACAAAGCGACTACATGAATATAATTTTTTTTTGTGCGACCAAAGGCGTAAAAAATATCAACAGAGTTGTAGACTTCCATATTGTCCATCAACGGACAGTATGAAAAGCGATTCGTAGGTTGGGAATCGAACCCACCGCCGAAAAATAAGTTGCTCGACCCATCGGAACGGAGGGAGGAGCTAACCCCTCCGATGTAAGTGGCCCTTAATGGATCAAGTCGAAGTGGAAGATATTATCGGATGGGGAAGCCGTGAGAAGTTGGCAGATGCAGTTTACTGCCTGCTGTCATGAAACAACACTTCAAAAAGTCTCGCACCTTTAGAAGTCAATTTTCACGTTGTAAGCGCGCTTCGTCCTCTTTTAGCGCGTTTCCGCTCTACATATTGGGAGGAAAACACTCTTATGACATAATCAGGTAGTGCTGACGCGAAATTTTGACTTTTTGGAATTCATAGGCCACGCAAAAACAGCTTGTTGAAATTTTTATGTATAGAATATGCTATATATGAGGCGATGACTATCATAATGGGTTAAATCCAGTTCTTCATCAAAATAAGTTGTTTTTTTTGTTTTTTGGAAAATCGTTAAATCTCAACAAAAAAAAGAAAATAATGTTAATGTGATATATTAAATATTAATTTTCTACAGGAATTATACTAGCTTTTATACACGTTTTTGTGTCCCCTGAATAGTTTTAATAGTTAAATATCGTCGATACAAAAGCAAACTAACGAATATGAAAATCACCACTTTTCAGAGTGGAAAAGTATTTATTCATAACTTTTTTTTGGACAGTCAAATATTCGGCAGATTTGACCTTTTGATAGTGGAATACTTTCCCTTTAATAGAGTGAAGTCAGATTGAAGAATTTGCCGTAAATAAGTCCAGCAGAAATTATTAAAGATGGACAATGAAAGATGCATTTTTTCATATTCGTTAGTTTGCATTTGTATCGACGATATATCCTGTTTTTTTTTGGAAAATCGTTAAATCTCAACAAAAACAAGAAAATAATGTTAATGTGATGTATTAAATATTAATTTTCTACAGGAATTAAAGTAGCTTAGACGTTTTTGTGTCCCCTGAATAGTTGAATATATCCTGTTTTGAAAGTCAACTCCTCATGTGTGCGTCTGTTCGCTTAAAATAAATAAATTGGACTAAACTTTAATACAGAATATCGTGACTAAAATGAAAGGTCAACAATTATTGTTAAGAGTATTTTGACGCCAGGAATCAAATAAAGGCATCTATAAGATAGCAATAACCATTTCGGATAAAACTGGAATTTGTGATTCGAATACTCAAAAACGTTTGAAATAGGAAAATTATTTTATGAACAGACGTAAGCAGTCTTGGAATTTTTGTATATTTTCTCCAATATCTCGAAAACGATTAAGAAATCGTGGTAAGTGAACAGTAACCTTTCGAAAACTTTAAAAATGTTCTACTGAAAAGATTCATGTGTAAATTTCGATATGACCACTTCAGGCGGAGAAAACATCGCTAAAAGTTTCGAAAGCGCTGTTTTCGTGCCAATCTATTTATTATTTAATTTATAACGTCCAATTATACTTAACACATATTTTTTGTAAGGGTTTTCAAGAGGTTACCACCCTTTCCTAGCGAGAATAGGGCTGATACCTCTAATTTTTTCGAGAGAAAAGTTACCATCCCTAGTTAGAATCGAATCGACCACACTAGGTACGCAGGGCTCACGCTGTAGCCCTCAAGACTCCAAATTTAATCAAAATGAAACATTATATGAAAATACGCTTAGATGACGCAGTTTCTGTCATACTTTTTTTGCTGATTTATCAATTTCTCATGACTATCAAAATTTTATTAATTGTATTCAACCATGTCACATTCCATTAGTCTTAAAATATAAATTTGTCAACAAATTAAAATTAAGCTATCTTAAATTATTTTAATATTGTTGAACTTTTTTATCAATGATTACTTATGGATTGCTTATTTCTTATTTTTGCAGACTCGATGACCACCTAGTCAGCGGACACAGGTACGTCGGAGGCCAGTTCAGGTGCAACAAGTGTTCAAAAGGTTACAGTTGGAGACCTTGTCTTGTACAACATCAGGCTCTTCAGCACGGGGAAGTGAAGCGGTACCCATGCGAAAATTGCAGCAGAGTATTCACTGATGCGAGCAATTTACAAAGACACATAAGGTACGTATAATAATGACGTCAGATACTATTTTGTAATAGATATTAGAACAAAAAGTATGATGTAAGAATGAAGATTGAAATAATTTTGATGACAGAATTTCTTACTTCAGAAAGCCAAATATCAATAATGTAACAAACTCATAAGTTACTTCAACAAAATTTGATTAAAATATGATATTCAGCTGATGATAATAAGTACAATTAAATTTATAAATTTACAATAAAATCAAACATTTGAGACAACTAATATGTCCAAAATAAATTATTTTATTTTCTAATTTTGGGAACAGGTATTTAATACAAAAATTTCAATAAATATACCCTCTCTACTTAAAAAAAATAGTCATAACTCAAGTATACCGTAAAAAGAGAAATAGACTTTTCTTTTCTTTTTTTTTTTCAAATCAATCTGTGTACATGAAATTTCTGAAAAGGCTGAAACAAATATTTATTGATTTCTCAATTTTCATTATTTACAAATAAATGGCAAACATTTAGAATAACCAACCTTCTTAAATGGCTTTAGTAGCTAGGATTGTTTTAACTTTTGAGGTTATTTTTGACTGTTTCAATGGGAACAAAGAAGCCCAAACTTTTTCAGTTTCCCCTATCGACCTTAAATAAAAAAAAATATACATAGATTTTCGGCATTTTAAAGCCAATTATATATCAAATACTTTCTAAAATATCAGTCTATTTATCTATTTTTTTATCACTTAATTAGGTTCATTTATATTATAATACTAATACATATATATTTTATTTTATTATTTTTTAAATTAATTTGTTGTTGTATTTTTGTTTAGGAGAGATCACGTTGGCGCTAGATCGCATGCCTGTGAGCAGTGTGGAAAAACATTTGCAACATCTTCTGGACTTAAGCAACACACTCACATTCATTCCAGTGTGAAGCCGTTTCAGTGCGAAGTTTGCTTCAAGGTGTGTCTCTAATCGACAGTATTTTAGTTTTAGATATTAAGATATTTTTATCAATTATTTAGTCAGAAAGGTGATTAAAAGGTAAGAATATTGCCTATGGAAATGTCTTTAGATTTTATTAGACCACTCCGTAAAAAGCATGACGCTATAAGCCACCAGCGACTTAATCTTCAAATCTTTATTTTTAAGTAAAATTAAGCTTTGGACGAATTAACTCCTCATACTGTGATCTGAAGCCCAGTTGCGCAGTAGGCAACGCACCCCAATGTAAAACAGAATCTGGGGTTTAAGTCACAACATGGCGAGTTAATTGAAGTAAAAAATAAGCTATTTCAATAGACGGAAGGTCAGGTATATATAAAACAAGTCAACTTCTCATGATATCCTTTATTTAATGAACTATGTGTTTCGCGTACATTGGGACCTCTTCAGGAACAACTCAAGAGATGTAAATTATGAGAACTTCACAAATTTTATAAATACATGATCTTCTGCCAATTTAAAATAAAATATTGAGAAAAAAAGGGTCAAAAGTAAAGATTCTACAGAAACCTTTTTTTTAGTTGCTATTTCTTGGTTTTATGTGAAAGCAGTTTGTCTAATTTTGGCCTGTTCTTTTACAGGCGTACACGCAGTTCAGCAACCTTTGCCGACACAAGCGGATGCACGCAGATTGCCGAATGCAGATCAAGTGCGGCAAGTGCGGTCAGACCTTTTCGACGGGGACTTCGCTCTCAAAGCACAAGAGATTCTGCGACTCCACGTCTCCCGTCACATCGCCACCGAGTATGAACCTACCCCAACCGGGTGGCAATCCTTTCCTTATGTACCACAGGCCTCCTGGAGGACTTCCCTTCTATCCACACATGATGCCCCCTTATCCCTCGTTGTTCCACAGCCCTTCCCCTGGGTTCCTATCGAACCCATTGCTGTTCAAGAACCCAGAGGAAGAGATGAAGATCAACAATCATCTCACTCTCGAGGCCTATCAGAAGTTCAGCCGACAGGCGACGTGTTCTCCGAGCGAAGCTTCGCCTTCTAGGACATCGTCACCCATCGACGCTGGTACACCCTCGATGAACTCCATCCTTAGCCTCAACAAGGTCTCACCGCCTACCGCCGAAGAAGCAGTCTCGACAGAACGACCATCTCCTGCTCGGCCGCCTATGTCAGCGAATTTTCCCAAAATGGACGAAGTTCCTCACGATTTATCGATGAACGACGACACTATCTCTCCTAAGTCTTCTAAATTAGATATTTCTGACGAGCCTCTCGACCTTAGCGTAAGCAGGAAGAGGAGTAGAACGCCTTCTCCTACAAGAAAATCTCCTTCACCAAAAATCGCTAAAGGAGACGAAACGCCCAAAAGAAGCATGGAATTAAGCGTTAAGCCCATGAAGGAATTGACACTTTCGCCTCCTCAAGATTCTTCTTCTTCGCCAGAGGAATGCGGAGACAAGATGCCTCAGATGGCTTATCCAAGGCCTATTCATCCAATGTTCCTGGAAGCTCTTTACCGACCACAGTTTGCAGGATTCACGCCACCACGCGAACCAAACTTTCAGTTCGGACCAAGGCCATTTCCATTCCTTGGCTCAATGGTGAACAGCGTAGCAAGCAATCAACGACCATATGAAATGATGCGACCACAAGGCAACACCTTCAATAAGCCCTATCAAGAAGTTCTCCCTAGTGTGAATAACGGAGGAAAGTTGAAAGACAGATATGCCTGCAAGTTCTGCGGCAAGGTCTTCCCAAGATCTGCGAACCTCACGAGGCATCTGAGGACGCACACCGGAGAGCAACCATACAAATGCAAATACTGCGAAAGATCCTTCAGCATATCCTCGAACCTCCAACGACATGTCAGGAACATCCACAACAAAGAGAAGCCTTTCAAGTGCCCATTGTGTGACAGATGTTTCGGCCAACAGACCAACCTGGACCGACATCTAAAGAAGCACGAGGCAGAAGATGGTAGTGGGGTAGTCTCAGTGGCAGACAGCCCGAGCAGCAACGAAGCAGAAAGAGAAGACACCTACTTTGACGAGATCCGTTCCTTCATGGGCAAGGTGACCTATGGTGGCGCAGTATACCAACCTCAAGGCGAACCAGCACCTGAAGAAACAGACTCCACCTCAGAAGATTGTTCTCCTGCAGTTTCGCCCTCCGACACCCCCATAGCTATGGTAATCAGGAAACAGTATTCACCCATTTCCTACAAGGAAGAATCACTTAACAATAACACATCAGAAGCGGAACCCCTTCAGGTTACAACCTAACCGTTCTTGTAAATATTCATTAAACGTTTATCGCATTTCTTCTTAAATCTCATGTGATGACACTTCCTTATATATATTGTGATAGTCTAGATTACCAAAGTTAATATGTTAATTGTAAATGTTCATAATACAGGCGTCGATGTCGAATGTTATAAGAATTTACTTGTTATTTTAGGTTTCGCTTTCGTTCTTGAGAAGCCTTTTATTGCTCTCCTTATTCAATAAGATATATACATATAATGTAGGATAGCCAATTATTTTACCTGACGAAGTGTATAAAAAAAATGTATCTATGTAATTATAACGAACACAAAGTGTAGATTTGTAAATATTTCGTATATTCTTCTCGACTTTTATTCCATACACAATTACACATATATTTAATATTTATACAGATTTTCATTATAGATTATATTATTTATTGTTCAGATTTAAAGTATATCTCTTTATAAATAAAAAATTATATATATAAAATGTGTACCTAATCTATTATTGTAAAATAAAATTGTTTTACCAGTGTATATTATTGTTAATATCATTACAATTATTACCTCAAATAAATAAAAATGTGCATATCATTAATAGTGGCAATTTTATTGATATCCTCAAATTTACTGGATTGCAGAGGAAAACCACACAAATAATAAAAATGAACTTACTTTGATAAAAACTTTATTGAAAAATTGAATTCACAACATAAGGTTAAAAGGCTTGCTGCTCCTCTTCAATAATAAAGTAGATATTTAATTTATAAGAAAGTTCTAAATTATTTAAACTATTTCTGCATAAATGAAAGTTCTAATTTAAATCAATATTTTTTGTACACTGAATCAATTGCTGTAGAATGAATCCAGCTTATCTATCCACTGGTTAGGAGATGAAAGGTAAGTCTATTAACTTTCTTATGGAGACTTTGGCATCCTGCATTGCACTGTGTCAGTAGCCGATTTTAATGAAACTTTGTATATTTTTTAATTATGAAAAATAATCCATACGTATTTTTTTTATATCGGCCCAATCGCATGTTTAAGGGGTGAAACCACCCTTTCAAAGTACACCCCAAATATTCTAACTTTTAAAATATTGTAGATAGAAATAATGTATGGCACCTTACATAAAAAACTAACATCTAAATAAATTGTTTAAATAACAATTTATTTATAAAATAAACTGGCCATGTACAAAAAATATGATTGTATGTTATAGAGTACATTACATAGGTTTATCGGGTGGACCTAGTGTTACAAAAAAGTGTCACAAGAAGGCGTCCGCTGGTGTTCGCGCATGCACGGTGGCCATGTAAGAAAAAGAAGACTAGGTTATAGAGTACATTACATAGGTTTGTCGGGTGGACCTAAAGCATATCTATGTTCCTGAATTGGAGCAGAAGGCTCTAAATGAAATAATTTTACTCGATATCAACATTTTTGTTATGAAACAAAATAATAGGAATAGGTATTAGGAATTTAAAGATGTATGATATTTTTAATTTCCATCTCAGAATTTGGCGTATGAAAGGTCCGCACACTGCACAATTGGCAAAGTGGCATGGTGCGGTAGATGAAGAGCAGCGCAGTTATCTTACTTTTATAAAAAAACAAATACATCGAACTTAATTGCCTTTTGTATAAAACGCAAAATATTATTAACTCCCTTACCTCTTTGAGGATTACTGGTTATTCTCCTATGCAACGCAAATACCGTTGTAAATGAAAGCTGCTTATCGCTGTTTATATTTATTAACAATGGTTATAAATAAATTATTATTTAAATAATTCGTTTATATATTTGTGTTGTATGTAAAATGCTGTACAATTTTCGCAGTTCCATTTTTTTTCTAACTGTGATAGTGTACAAGTTAGAATATTTGAGGTGTACTTTGGAAGGGCAGTTTCACCACTTAAACATGCAATTGGGCCGATATAAAAAAAAAAATCTATAGATTATTTTCACGTATTTTATAAATATACAAATTTTCATTAAAATCAGCTCCGGACACTTGGTGATGTTCCCTTGTAAGTCCAATATAGTGAAACCCAACTGCACTCAAATCTATCTGGCAGGGATCAACAGAGTTTGTGTCAGATAGATTCCTGGACATAAGGGAATAGCCGTCAATGCGAAAGCAGACAAGCTTGCTAAGTTTTGAGCAGTCACGATTACTATTCCATCGCCACCTTTAGCAGACAGGCAAAGAAGGCGAAGGTCAATATCTTCATGATGAAAAACCTGCAATCATGGAAATAATCTAAGTGACTAACGTTGATACTGATTCATCAAGGATTATGCCAGAGGCAGTCTTCTGATAGACACTGTGTCCGATAAATATCATCATGCCATGAGAATGGTGAACTCACTACTCTGTAAATCCTGTTGACGAGTAGTAGAAACCACAGCGTATCTCTCTTGTCAATGAAATCACCATGATTCCATCTGATTAATTGAATTAAAATTTACAGGGAGTAATTCTTGAGGTAATTTTTCAGAAGAGTGATTCTAAAGTTTAAAAGAAGACTGAAATTTATTGGAAATAAGAATTAATCCTCTGGTGGAACTTTTTACTACATTAATAACTGATCATTTTTGTCTGATTGAAGGAGATTAATGACGTTCTTGCTCAAAATTTCATAGAAGATTCTTGGAGTAAGACAAAGTATGTCACTTCTTACTAAAATTTTGGATTTAGGAAATTCCCTTACATCGTCGATACAAATACAAAGTAACAAATGTGAAAATTACCACTTTTCAGAGAGAAAAAACTTTTATTCATTGTCGGCAGATTCGACCTTTTGACAGTGGTTACTCTCCCCTTTCAATGAGAGAATTTAGATTCAAGAGTTTGCCACCTATCAGGCCAACAACAATCAGTATAAATTGAAAATGAAAAATGCATTTTTTCACATTCGATACTTTGCATTTGTATCGACGTCATTACTGGCGTAAAATCAAATATATTTTGCAGGGAAATTTTACATTCCCAAAATAGTACACACACACACACAATATATATATATATATATATATATATATATATATATATATATATATATATATATATATATAAATTCCCATATTTGATAAGATCATTAGCCAGCAAGATTGGTAGGTCCATCAAGAGTGGAAGTTTACTCCAGATGAAAATTATCGATGTGCCATTAATAGCAAAAGCAAAAATGATTTAAAATGGTATAATTGCCTTCTAAAAATAAGCTGTATCAGTCCTTTAGGAGATAGGGCTAACCCTCTCTTTTGGCATGGAAAATCATACTAAAACAGAAATTTTTCATTAGGGGGCATAATTCTTTATATCTCTCACTGAAACTAAATAAATAACAATTGAAACTATTGGGAAATGTTTACTATGAAATCTAGAAAAATCAAACAGAGATATTAATCTGAATGATTTTTTTTAAATAAATGAATTAGTTGGTTAGAACAAATAAAATTGTTGTGAGGTAGATTCCTGGACAAAGGAATGCCTTTAATGAGAAAGCAGATAAGCATGCTAAGCTTCGGGCAGACACCATTTCTGCAGCACTCCCATCATTTAGTAACAAGGCAAAGAAGGCGGCGGACAATATGTTCATGCTAGAAAACACGAAATCGTTGAAATACTCTTAGGGGTTATGGGAAACCTATCCCCTTTATACTGGTAATAACTAAAGATCATTATAAGGCAGAGGTTCGACTGCTGAAAAGCACTGTGCTTTAACGCTTTCAGGACTGATGGCTTTGAAAATAATGTCCATTAGAGCCCAAGTTTTCTTTTTGTATAGTTATTTAGGCAATAAAAAAATAAATAAGTGAAGAAACTTTTGAAGTGATGTACTTCTAGTGTGAATAATTAAAATTTATTTAAGTGTCAATTATATGACTAAAGTGGGCCTGCTGAGGATTTTTTTGTGGCAGATTCAGTATCATACGAAACCAGACCCACAAACCTAACTGGGAATAATGTAATTAGGTCCCAAACCAAATACGATGGGTATAGGACAAGGCCTAGAGTAGTGCACCAGTATATAAGGCAAGCTATATGCTGGCAAACAGGCCACGACGCTGGGCCCACAGAGCACATCTCTTGGATGCATATGCCACAACGCTGGGTCCGAACGTGTTAACTGTTCAGTGGTTCGACCAAGTCTGTGAGATCCCGAGTTTACTTTGTTCATTGTGCACGTCTTTGTCAACTGGTCTCTCAGATCCAGTGCCACCACTCAGTAGGTCAAATTCTACAGTATGTTGAATGTTGGTATTAACTCATTATTTTTCTCATTAACTCATTTATCTCTTTGACTCATTTATTTCTTATTAACTCATTTATTTTTCTAAAAACGAATAAAAGTATCTCTGAAGGATGCGAAAGAAGAGTGTTTTTGAAGGAACATGGTAAGCAACTTTGTCGGGATCTGCTTTACTGTTGTGCGCCATACCATACATTAGTATCACGTCGAAACCGACAAAGTTCTCATAAAATAATAAAGATTAACCCAAGCCCAAACATGCCAGGAGCCCCTACACAGGGAAAAAAGGGTGAGGAGCAATGCCTGATCAGGAAAACACATAAAAACCGATTATTTCTGTAGATTTTGCTCAAGCTATATATGCTAAGAGCAGAGTTTTTAATGTTCCGATTGAGAACTATGAGGAAGAATAAGCATTTCTTATACATAGAAGGCATATTCTGGACTAACCCTATATTTAATATTCAATAAAATAATATATTTTAAAATATTTGCTAAGAATGTTTATTGTTATCTATAAAAAATGTATTTTTTATTTTTTTTTTTTTTGTTTAATTCATTTCTACTACCAGTAGTCTTATTAGCAGTATTTTGAATTTTATTAGCTCTTTAAAATTGGTTAGCCAGGTAAGTAATTTGACCGGTCTGATAGATCAGGTGCTACCACTTGCGTTCCACCTCTGAAGGGTCAATAAGTAGCCACATGACATGGGAATGGCTCACCAATCTGTAAATGGTGTGGGCTAGTAGGAGAAAACCCAGTTTATGTCTCTTGTAAAAGTGATCGCTTCAAACCCATAAGATTCCGTCTGCTTGATTGGGTTAGAATTAACAGGTAACCCATGCGCCACCTGCCACCGGTTGAGCCTTCGTATATAACTTTGTTTTATATTTCTCAACTTCACTCTGACTTGAATGTTTGTATTGTTTTATCTATCAATTTTGTCACACTACTAAGGAAACTTTTAGCGATTTCCCAGTCATTAGTAAGTCCCTACCACCACCTTATTCGAATGAGCATGGATACAAATGCAAAGTTCTTCTTTCGCTTCATTTTTTGTTTTCTTCATAAGATTTCATTGGGTTGTGGAAAAAAACTGGCCTTCATAAGTTCATGAAGGAGTGTAGCTCTTGTGCAGGCATACCCTATCCGCGGCCCATTTGAAGACTTTGTGCTGTTTAACTGTTTATATTATTTTTGAGATTTGGTCTATAGACAGTTGAATAAAAAAAAATATTGTTTTGACTGAGTAAGGCGATCTCATTTATTACGGTGGTTAAGGCAATTTTGGAAACTAACGGAAGAGATTGAAAGGTTCATAAACAATAATGTTCAAATTATAAGTGAATTGCCAGACGATCAATGGTTTTTAGATTTATGTTTTCTAAAAGATTTAACAATGCAATTGAATGAGTTAAACCGATTACCGATTGTTGTCAAGATATAAAAGCCTTCGTAGCAAAGCTTCAGCTTTAAGAAAATCAATTGCAGTAAAAAAAAAAACTTGATTAATTTCCCACTGTAAAATGACTATAAAAGTGACCAACTTCATCAATTATTCAACAGATATCGGAAAATTACTTGAAGAATTCAACATCAGATTCTCCTGCATACAAAAGCATGAGAAAATGTTTACAATATTTTTAACCACATTTAATAAAGAGGTGGAATCAGTGCCTTCAAACTTACAATTGGAGATAATAGAATTACAATCAAGTATCAATATAAAAAGCCTGTGGGAAGGGAATAAGATTGAATATTATCAAGAATATATCTGATATACATATAAGCAATTGGTTTTGCACATTATATTTGCATTTTGAACTATTTATCGCTGCGAGTTATTTCTGTTGCAAATTAAACCGGGTAAAAACAAAGTATCGCAGAAAGTTGCTGGATCAAAACATGACGGAACAATTACAATGTGTGTCGACTAAATTATCTGTTGATATTAAAAAAATATCAAGTAAAATACAAAAGCAAGTGACATACATTAATTGTAAATTAACAAAATATTTTGAATGTTGTATGATAATAAAATATTTTGTTGTTTTATTTTGATACGAGAAGCCCAACTCAGTTTAGTACATTTCTACTTGGCCACGAACTGATTTGGGTTGAGCACCCCTGCTCTTGTGAGACATCAAGAGCAATACAATAGGATTTTATGGTAGCTATGCCCTCCTAAGAGATTAACTTCGAGGACTCAATGTAATGCAATTTACTGGTTACCAGGCTAAATACAAAAGGCGGGGTGAAGTACAGTTCACAATAGTTTTACATCAAACTTAGCTTATTTAATGTTGTGTTAAATCCCTGGAGGTTCATCAGTGAGTCCATTATACTTTTTTTTTTTTTTTTTCCTTTTCTTTTGGTCCATTATACTAATCACTGAACTACCATTGAAGCACACAATTAATTAATCAAAATCCTCCCGATGTTCCAACAATGGAGGCAGGTGTAATACTATATTGCGCCTGATTCCATTAAAGGTAATGAAATCACACCCAACAAGAAGTGCCCCTGCAGAGGTGGCATAAAACATTAAATAATAAATATAGTAGTTAACAAAAAATAAGTTACTCCTTTAACGACACCAAGCCTCCAAAGAATTGAAAACTATACAGATAAATTTTAATGGGGATTATTTCTAGTAACTAGTAGCTAGATTTGAAGACATTTTTCAAAATTCTTTCACGAATCAAATCTCTATAGTTACATTCAGGAATGAGAGGACTTCCTATGAAGAAGTGCCCCTGAAGAGGTGCAATAAAAATGCACAAAACATGTAAGGTGTAAAAATAATAAATAAAGTAGTTAAAAACAATAGTTAATGCTTTCCTCTAAACAATTTAAAACTATTCAGAAATATTTTGGGTTATAATAAATAATGTGTGTATATATATATATATATATATATATATATATACACACACAAATGTATGTATGTATGACTCACTCATTTCATACATTTAGAAAAACTAATGTTTTCAAGAGAGTGTTTTCAAAGTTTAAAAGTAGAAATAGATGCATTGCAAATAAATATATTCTTATTTATTTATTTAACTATACTGCCTCTATCCTACTGGGTCATTGGCAGTGTGGTCACTTCAAAGTCAAATTTCTTGGTAAATGTTGATTTTTTAAATAAACATGAGTTTTTAAATTGTCTGTTTGTCGTCTTGTAAAAAGTCATGCAGAGTCTCGGGTATCATGAGTGTTAGTCTGATCTGGTAGTATTTGTGGCAGTGTATTAGTATAAGTTCTACAGTGTTTTGTCTGTCACATGTGGTGCACGTTGGGTGTTGGAGGTGGTTAAGTAGATAGCTGTGGGTCAGTGCAGTGTGTCCTATGCTGAGGCTTGTCAAAACAATCTCTTCTTGTCTGGAATGTCGTTGAGCTGTAGTCCAAATGTCTGTATTCTTTTTAATTCTTATGATTTGGGTGCGATGGGTTCCGAATCATGTGAGGTTCCATTTTGCTCTTGCGAAATTTTTTTAAGTGATCCTTTATGTCTTCTTTTGTGGCTTCATTGATTATTATTGTTTCGGTTCCTGTTCGGGTGTAATTAGCTTGTTGGTCTGCTTGTTCGTTGAGAGTGATCTAGCAATGTTTTGGCACCCACATAAATTATATTTCTTTCAGATTGCACTGAAAGCATAATGCTTGAACCTTCCATAGAAATCCATTAGTGGGATCACGTGCCATGATTGCTTTCATCGAACTTTAAGTTTTCTTTAAGAATCGTTTATAATCAAATTCTTTTGCTCTTAACTTTCTTTTACAATGTAAGATGGCATAGAGTTCACCTGAAGACACTTATTTAGTTTTGTGTAATTTGAATCGTTTTGTAAATGAGGAAGACACGACAGCACACCCTACACGATCTGTTTTGGATGCACCTGTAACCAACTGGTAGTGGTCACAATATTTACTGATCTCTTATAAAAAAAAGGTTTTGTACACATTATAAGGTGTAGAGTCTTTTTCTGTGATGTGGCAAGGAAATATTGCTGGAAAAGTTGAGAATCCACCAAGGAGGAAGTTTTGCTGCTACAATCTTACATACTTGAGGGAGTAATATATTTTCTTGGCGTAAATATATGTAAACCCTGGAATCACAACATGATGAAGCTGTTACAAATCTCACAACGTGGGGTCATATAAGACCCCATCTAGTCTTTCGTAATTCTTTTACAAACTTGGTGTTAGGTTTCTGAAATGGTATTTTAAGATGACTACCATGCATAATATAACAATTTATAACCGAATAATCTTATTTAATTGTAAAATTGGGGAGTGGGAAATGAAACATCAAAATACCACAAATTTAGAGATAAGTTTATTTGAGCATTTCTCCTCTGAATATCAACATTAAATATAACGTTTTCTCCTATAATATTTTGTCTTTATGGCTGCTAGAATAAAAAAATACTATAATATGTAAAATTGGTTTAAAAGGGGAAAAAATATAGTGACTTGAATGTATGGACATTATAATGATCAAAAAAATAAAAATATTGTTATTCATTTATTTATTTTCAAATATTCTTTGTCTGTGTTCAGCACACAGACTCTTACTACATTTTGCACAATGTGTTACAGCTTTCCTGTCTTTTTTACGATCAAAAACACCACATCGTATATATGGCCATCCTCTTTTTCACTCGTATCACATACTTCACCAATTTTACTGTTTTAACTATCCAAAACGTCTCCAAACTCTCTGTTTTTCTCTTCTACAATTTGCCAAAGCAACTCATTGCGAATTTCATCTTCAGTGCAAAATAATTTATCGTTAGATATACTACATTCGACAATTAAAAATATTACATAAACCACAACGTGGGGTCGCCCGTGACCCAAAAGCTTTATATACGTTCAGAGGGATAGGAATGAAAAAAGCCTGACTCTCTATTATGATCACCTTGTCAGGACAGGAAGGTTCAGAATCGGACATGTTTAACAGCTCGAATGTGTAGGAGATAACAAATATTTTGAAAACTCAGGGGTCACGGGTGACCCCACGTTGTGATTCCAGGGTTAATGCTCTAATTGAACTTTTTACTATGCAGCAGATGGATTTTGTCAATACCTGATAATTTGTTGAGAAGGTACAGATAGTCAGGGATCAGTTATATATTGAATAAAACTAAATTTTATAACAAAATTATTTGTATTCCTGCCATTGTTTCGACTTGACATACAAGCCTTCATCATGGCTATAGAGGAGAGGGGGACTGTTCTCCCCTCTCCTCTATAGCCATGAAGGAGGCTTGTATGTTAAGGCGAATTATTGGCAGGAATAAAAATAATTTTGTTATAAAATTTAGTTTTATTCAATATATAACCGAACCCTGACCATCTGTACCTTCTCGATTTGGAAAGTCAACTGACTCTTCGCAATGATGCTGATAATTTTTATTCTATTTGAAGGAGACTAAGTAGAAAATTTTGTTTTGATTTGATGATTTCCTTCCCCAAAATGTCATAGATGGTTCACAGAGTAAATGAAATGAAATTAATTTTTTTTATTCCTATTCTGGGACGCATGTCCCATAGGAATAAAAAAAATTAATTACAGAATAGTGAACAATTTAAAATATAAAATTATAAATCATACAGCCTGTATATAAATTAGGGTTTGGGTAAATCTTACAGGGTTAAAAGTGGTGGAAGAGTTGGGACATAAAGGTTTCTAGGTTGGTAGAATGACGGACAGACAGAGGTAAGGAATTCCATAGAGAGGTGGTGCGGGTGACAAATGATTTTTCAAATAATTTAGTATGTTGGGAAGGAACATAAAGATTGGAAGGACGAGATCGGGTGTTACGGGAGTGAACAGAGGATTTAAATTTAAGGAGTTGAAAAATATAAGAAGGACTTCGGGATTGAATTACTTGGTAAAGGTCTGAGCTGAGGAGGTACTGTCGACGATAAACAGGGAATAGCCAATTTAGCTCCTCGTAGAAAAGTAAGCCAAAATATATCATTATTTTTGCTAGAATAATAAAATTTGGATTTATATTTCCCATAATACTAGCATAATGCCCATTAGTACTTTCTTTAACACAAATCAAGAATAAAAATTTCTCTTACCTCGTGCGCAATATTGTTGTCATATACCCTTTCTCTAAACAACTTTTCTGCCTAATCCTGATCAGAGTTTGACTTGGGCATCCAAAAGAAGAATACACCCGAAATATGTTGTAATGGGAAAACAACACTAGTTGCCTCTAGTGATGAAATATGAAGTTAAAAGACATGATGATCCTGCAGGGAAAAGCTCCTCCTTCAGGGCATTCTCTAAATAGTCACTATTAAAAATAGACAATTTTTGAGATTTGTCATGGACCAATCTTCCTTGTTTTTGATCTCCTAAAATACTCTTATTACGACAATGCACACACAACTTTAACAACGGATCATAATAAGCCTGTGTAACAAAAAAAATGAGTCGTAAGATTTATCTACACTTCTATATAAATTTTCCCATATACAAATCATACAGATTAGCTCTCCTCCCAAAATGAGTTAAAATGCAGCCCAACCAGTTCTTATACTTTCTCATAACAATCGGACAGGAAGCAGTTTTGAAATTATTTATTTTACTGTATATAGGTTAATATGAGTATGAGGCAATTAATAATAAATGAATAAATAGCCTTATACAGTAGAACTTGGATAATTCGAACCCCTAGGGACCTATAAAAAAGTTTGAATTATCCAAAATTCAAATTACAAAAGTTTTTGAAAATAAAGGGCTATAAAATCAAACTTCATATTTTCACATTTTTTAATTAAAAAAAAATACATTTTATTTAAAAAAAAAAACAACAAACATTTCAAGAATTGATGATTACGTACAAAAGTAATAAGTAATTTATCAAAAAAGTAAAAATAAAAGTCTATTGTTTTGAAAAAAAGTCATTTTCATGGGCAAGAATTTTTTCTTTATTTTTCAAGTAAGATGGTAAAGTGTTAGGAGAAATTCCAAAGTCCTTGGCAATTTCAGATTTTTTCTTTATTCTTTTTTCAACTTCTTTAATCGCAGCTATTTTCTCGCATCTTAAATCAACAACTCACTGAAAGCAATACAACAGATCTACGCGCTGACTGACTTATAACTGAATAAGAAATGAAAATCAGAGGGATGGTGGGAGGTAATTCTAGCATAAAACGACAGGATGGAACTATAACAGCCCCTGGAATGGAGGAAGCGTGACCCACCACTTTGCAGAACTCCTAGAGTCCAAGAACTAGACTATTAGACTGCCGCACTTCTTGTCCCGGAACCCCTACATCCGTATCTCACTATCCTCCATACCCGAGGGACAAGATTAAAGATCGACCGCCTCTCTGTCCACTTCCCAGTGGAGGCACAGACTCGTAAAAAATTATCAAAAATTTGATTCGAATTAACCACGATTTTTTTACATTGTTCATACCCTAAATTCTATGGGCCGAGAGAAATATTCGAATTAAAGACGATTTCGAATCATCGAAGTTCGAATTATCCATGTTCCACTGTAGTTAATCTATCACCTATGCTTAGTATATATGAAGGATATAAGAAAATTATTACTTTTTTTTTAATATGTAAAATGCAGAAATCATAACAACTTGTCTCAAAAACAAATAAATATTATATATATATATATATATATATATATATATATATACTAGCACCTAGGCATTTGGGGTGAAGGGAATATTTTAAACATTTTAGTGTAAAATGGTGGGTTTTAAGGTCCTCCGGACACCTAGCAGACCAGGGTAAATGTAGAAGACATTTTTCGTTACTATAGGCTTTTTTTATATTAAATGTTCTCAACAAAACAAAATTTCATGGGGGGGGGGGCTGTAGCCCCTCCCTTATATATGACCATGCTCTTTTCTGAGACAAACTTTTCTTAGACATAGTAGTCACCATCTAATAACTTAGTCCAATACAAACCAAAAATAAATTAAAAGCTAATTAAAACTTTTAATTTATTTTTTGTTTGTTTTGGACTAAGTTATTAGATAACGATTACTATTTATAAGAAATGTTTGTCTGTGAAGAAAGGCCAAGTTTGCCAGAAACTAGTCGACATAAATAAAATGGTTTAAATGAAGTTTTGACCCAATTTTGTGACCTATAAGGCCTTTATTAAAAGAAGATTATTTTTTATTTATTTATTTTTTATTTTTTATTTTTTTATACGGTGCATCTACTGCTACGGTCATTAGCACCAAGAAGATTATTATAAATATATAATGTGTGTATATATATATATATATATATATATATATATATATATATATATATATACATATACAGTTAGTGTCGAAAGTATTGATACACTAAATTTATTTCATGAAATAAATACTTTCTAAGGTCCAGTATATCGGTAAAAATAGTTCAAATTGTACACAAGTGATCAAAAATCATCAATAAGTTATTTTTTGTATCAACAATATCAAAAAATAAATCATTAGATATTAATAATCCACACTGAATCAGCTAATTTCTTAGGACGGCCACTTCTGGGTTTGGAAGTAGAAGTTTAGTCTTTCCGTTACTAGCCACATTTTCACATTTGCCCTGTGACACAATACCTTAATTATAAATAAGTTAAATTAAAAAAAAAAAAAAACAAATAAACAAAAAAATAACAATACAATTCTTAAAAAGAGTAACAATCTGAGACTCTATTTTATTATAATATAAAAACATGTTTTTTCAATTTATTCAAAAGTCTAAAACACAAATAAAGCGTATTTCATGCTTTCCCTAGGCATTCTATAGAATGCTTAATGCGCTTTAGGCAAAGTATGAAAGAGAGGATTTGTAGCTTGTAGGAGTTACTACCGGCGGTCGGCGGTAAATGTAAATGTGTTAAAGAGCAAAGAAAATGCAATTCTAAGTGTAACAATACTCAGCCCTGCTCCAACAAGTAGCTCTAAATATGTAAATAACAATCTCACCTAATATATTGTTTTAAATAAATTGTTCGCCGTACAAAAAGAGCTTGTTATTACCAATTTTTTTTTTTTTTTTTTTTTTTTTTTTTTAACGGCGCATCTACATCTTGGCCATTAGCACCGGGCTATCTACAGGTTGCCACCCTTTTCTAATGCCAACAGCACGTGGTCGGTCACCCATTCAGGTACTGACCACGCCCGCGACGTTGCTTAACTTCGGTGATCTACGGGAACCGGTGTGTTCAACGTGGCTATGGCCGTTGGCACCAATTTTTAAATGTATTCAAATTACCTAGGTTAAAGTGTATAGAGTAAACTCAAAATCTTTTTAATTTTATACAATGCCAAATAAACAACAGGCATTCTATAGAATACCTAGGCACTTTATACAATGCCTAGGCAATGTGTGTAATATGTTACACTTTCTATTCTTAGTGTACTTTGCTTATACTATATAGAATGCATCATATAGAATGCCTGGGTTCTACACTTTGCCAGTAACATATATATATATATATATATATATATATATATATATATATATATGTATACATATATATATAAATATATAACAATTTATTTTTTATGTATAAAATATAACTTATTGATTTTTTTTTTTTTATCACTTGTGTACAATTTAAATTATTTTTCTTTTTATTAATA
The DNA here is from genome assembly GCA_946811695.1 of Gonocerus acuteangulatus. Taxonomy (NCBI): domain Eukaryota; kingdom Metazoa; phylum Arthropoda; class Insecta; order Hemiptera; family Coreidae; genus Gonocerus; species Gonocerus acuteangulatus. Next base: position 57,763,898 of record OX328131.1, read on the forward strand.
ATTTTTTCCCCATTAGTTACATTTTATGTAAGTGGATACTTTAAATACAACTGTATAACTTTAATAAAATAAAATAAATTATTATTATTAAATTTTAACATCCATTTATTATTAACTACAAATTTTAGGACGGGTTATCTATAGGTTACCACCCTTTCCTAGCCAGGATATGGCTGATACCTTTTCTTTTTTCTAAAGAAAAACCACCACCTTTAGTGGGTATCGAACCCACGACCCTTTGGCACGAAATGTTAAGTGCTCACGTCTTAACGCTCACAAATTTGTACTAACGTGACCTCATTTTACTGTACCTAATTTTGTGACAAGAAAATGCTGCTATTGTGTTGACGGATATTACTTACTTCAACTTTAGCCTAAGTGAATACGTGTTTCACATAAGTTTTGAATTTTACATATTTAGTTTTATTGGGAGTCAACTAAAATTAAAGCCCCTTCTAACAAGTTTATATTTAGTTCTGGCGAGGAAGTTGGAGATATCGTCGATACAAAAGCAAACTAACGAATATGAAAAAATGCATCTTTCATTGTCCATCTTTAATAATTTCTGCTGGACTTATTTACGGCAAATTCTTCAATCTGTCTTCACTCTATTAAAGGGAAAGTATTCCACTATCAAAAGGTCAAATCTGCCGAATATTTGACTGTCCAAAAAAAAGTTATGAATAAATACTTTTCCACTCTGAAAAGTGTTGATTTTCATATTCGTTAGTTTGCGTTTGTATCGACGATATATTCACAGTCATAATTGGCTATAAAACACCCAGTCCAATGCTGTCACTACAGGAAGAAATAAAATGAATCGAACATCCTCACAAATATGAGCATTGCATGGGATATCAGTTACAAAAGATTAGATAAATTATTATGATACTGCTTAACCTATATTATATAAAATATGTAAAATTACAGATTACATGGTAGAAGAAGGACAATAAGATCTGAATTGATGCAGTAAAAATTAAATACTTAAAAAATGAGGAAGATTCTACCAATCTTATTGATAAAATAATAGTTTTTTTGTAATAGAAAATCTGAACTATATAAAAATATATATGAAGGAAATATATATATCTATATATATATATATATATATATATATATATATATATATATTTAAAAAAATAAATACAAATATATAATAATTGTAGTATATGCATTATTGGATTCAAATTACAGGATTGTAGCATATACACAATTTAAGAAAAAGTAATAATTAGTGTAAAAAATGGAGAAAAACATTCATACAAAATGCACCAACACTAATAGATTATGGCAAAATCATTATGGCTGGCTTTGTAAAGTATTTGTCAAGTCATGTGGAATGTTCAAATTTAGCTGTAACTGCACTAGGGATGTCGGCGCTAATGGCCCAGAAGTCAGTGCACTGTAACTGCACTAGGGATGTCGGCGCTAATGGCCCAGAAGTCAGTGCACTGTAACTGCACTAGGGATGTCGGTGCTAATGGCCCAGAAGTCAGTGCGCTGTAAAAAAAAAAAAATTATCAGTTTATTGAAACTGAAGTTGGTCTACAATCTATACTAAAAAAAAATAAGAATGAAATAAACAATTAAAAAATAATGATAATAAAAGATAATAACATATTCATGTTATTCGAGCTTTGTAATATTATGTAGAAATCTGTAATCCTTAACCTTCGGTCGGGCACGGGACTAGTCCTTAAACAGTCGGACGCAGCCCATCTGTGAGATTAGAAACAATATTTTTTTTGGGAAAATTAGACAAAGTGAACTCCACATTGCAATATCTTTCCATAATGAAAATTTTACATATTCTAACTGGGATTTCTTTGTACTTTTAATTAAACAGTATTTCCATATGAATGTTAACAGTATATCACTTATCTAATACAACTGGGTTCATCACACATATTTCTAAAATTGAAGTTTTTTTTTTTGTATAATTAACAAATATTAATAATATAAAACGTAAAATTTCAATTAATAAACAAAATGAACAAGTAGGTTAGGTGTTAAAACTATGGTAAATCTGCAACTATATATTATCATGACAAAATCAAGAGAGATAAATATATATATTTACCGAGAAAGTTATTCCTCTTCCTATTCTCGAAAAGAATATCATAAATAACTGCCAGGTCTTTCAAATTTTGTAAGTCGAAGACTTGTTGAGTGCATTTCTTTGATGTTGAAACCATGTGAATCTGAAAAATTAATGCAAAACAATTTTACATGGGCTGACACAGTTCATCTCAGAGATTACACAAGAAATAACAATCAATACATTGAAATCAATACATCGAATCTGACCTTATAAGGCAGGAACATTAACAAAAATAGGTTTATGGAAACAAATATTCAGGAAAATGTTGAAAATTATTAAATCAAAAATACTTGCAAGAATGGGCACTGCTCGCCCACCAGATGAAAACGTTCACCACGGAGACCGGAAGTGCACTGAAAAGCTAACACAAGTAGACACATGTGAGGGGCAAGGAGACAGGAAGCTAATAGGCCCGCCCACTGTTACCCTGTAAAAATCGCTCTTATACCATCCATAAACTAGGCACTTCATCTCACAGGTTAGCCGCGCCCGCCCGGAGGTTAAGTAGTCTAGTACCACTATAATAGCCAGGAAGGGTTTCGACACTATAATACAATACATTATAGTGTAGGGGCATCCCTACAAAACCAAATTTGTGATATTTATTACATTTTAACGTCCATTTATTATTAACTATGAATTTTAGGACGGGTTATCTACAGGTTACAACCCTTTTCTAGCCAGGATAGGGCTAATGCCTTTTCTTTTGTCTAAAGAAAAGCCACCACCCCCAGTGGGAATTGAACCCAAGACCCTTTGGCACGCAGTGTTAAGTGCTCACGCCTTAACGCTCACACAGCGTTTTACACACTTACACCACAGCGTTTTAGTTTTACACACTTATTTCTCAGATTGATTTTCAACGAAAACAATCGTTTCTCAATGCTCCCTCCCTTCATAGAGCTCTATTCATTATAACTTAAACGGCAATATTAAAAACAAGGAGCAAAAGGGGGTAACTTTGCCTGTGGAAGTCACCTTGAGAAGACCACAGCCTCGGATGAAAGAGGAGGTTTGAAGGAAGGTCTGACCACCTACTCTTTGCAAAAAAAAAAAAAAAAAAAAAAAAAAAAAAAAAAAAAAAAAAAAAAAAAAAAAAACCTACAGGTTACATGACGTGATGACTTTCAAAAAGGGTTAAGTCCATTTTGTCATCAAATTAATTTATTTTCTAAAAGCTTTTTTCCCTCACTGCAAAAACTTTTTTTTCAATTCATTAAATCTCACCAAAAATAAGGAAATGAATGTTAGTATAGTCTCGTAAATATTAATTTCCTAGAGAAATTATACTTGCTTAGACAATTTTTGTGTTTCCTGAATAGTTTTACGATTTGGACATATCCTATTTTGAAAGTCGACGCCTCACATATTCTTAACAGAATAATTAAATAAAAGAAAAAACATTGATAGTTTATTTTTAAAAATATTTACAAAAATATTTGTAATCTGTTTTAATAAAATGGTTCATTGTTTCCTCAAAATTCAGGCTTTTATTCATTTCTTCTTTCTTTGGGTCCTAGAAATACTCAATTTCTGAAATAAAATACACTCTGCTACCCAGGATAAGATGTTTTTTGGTTATTGTGGAGTAGTTTTATTTTTCAGACATTTTAGGGTTAAATAGGCATTCTGATTTCAAAACTGCAGTTAGTTTTCTTGTAGATTGTCAAGTTTTTTATATACACCTTATGTGAATGTGACCACTCTCTTACTTAGAACGTTTTTTTCCTAATAATTCCGGCATGGATGATTTTTTTTTGTAGGTAACGTAATTTTAGAATTTTTATACAATAACTACGGAAATAATAGCAACCAGAATTTTTGAATATTTTTACAGGCCGCTAAGATCTGACCTGAAACCTGGTGAGCCAAACATTCTACATCAGCATCTTGTGGAGAGAAAGAACATTACATTTCCACCTCTACATATAAAACTGGGTCTGATGAAGCAATTTGTTAAAGCTTTGACAACTGATGGAGACTGTTTCAAGTATCTAACTTCAACATTTCCTAGCCTGTCATGTGAAAATATGAAGGCTATCAGTATTGTTTTGGCCCACAGATTGGCAGCTCTTTAAATATGAAGATTTTATGGGAACAATGACAGAACTTCAAAATAATCCTTGGTTGGCACTCAAAAACATTATCAAAGACTTTCTTGGAAATACATGAACACAGAATTACACTGCAATTGTCCAGCAACTCTAGGAGAACTTCAAAACGCTTGGTTGCAACATAAGCATCAAATTGCGTTTTTACATACCTAGCCATCTTGCTAACTCTCTCACAAAATCTTGATGCAGCCAGTGATGGGCAGAGTGAGTGATTCCACCAAGATTTGATGGCGATGGAGGCAGGGTATCAAGATAAATGGGATTTCCAATGACTATAGCACACTATCGTTGAGGCATCCAGCAAAAATGTCCGCAGATTGAACACTCAAGAAAAAGATGAAAATTTTCACTTTAACCCTGGATTGACACCGTGGGGTGAAAAATACCCCACACTTTGTTCTATGGCGTTTTTCTTAAATTCTGTAAACCTTAGAGACTCCCTCCTTCTTCCTAAATAATTGGAAGTGTATTATCGGGTATAACCTAATATAAACAACGCCAGTTCTCTGCTAATCGCTGCATGAGAAGGTCGCGAGTTGCATATGGGGTATTTTTTACCCCACGGTGTAGTTAACGTATGTCTTTTTCCCTCATCTGATAAATCTTCACGGGTCGATTACTTTCAAGTTGCGGCTTTCAAAGTGACAAAATGACCTGAAAAGTGCCCAGAAAAGATGTTCTCTTTGATTTGGACTACCAACTGGTGAAAGTTCATCTGGCAGTTAGTGCCCAACTGGTGAACATACCAAAACCACTGAAGACACTGATGCTTGTTGTTTTGGAAGATGAATCAACTCCTGATGGACCTTCAACATCTTTCGTTATCTTGTACAAACATGTGAAATGTTAATTTTGAAACAGAAAACATTTAGGAAGATGAAAATGCAATGTTCTGTGTGTAGAAGGGCCATGCACACCGATCACCAAAATGTTAACGAGTCTCAATTGGACAGAACATTGTATTTTTCTAAAGTTCCTATTTTTTTTATATGGCTTTTGATCATTCTAGTTTATTGTTCGTAAAAAATATTTTCAGATTAGTAACATTTTTACAGGATAATTATTTGGTGTAAGAACAATATTGAGTTTTGGGATTTCCTACCTATTTTGTGAATTTTAATTCATATTCGGCAGATTTATTCCTGTCTGAATTTATTTCTTTATGTTCCTGCTCTTTATGTTGCTCTTGCATAAAAAAGCAAAAGAAAAAATTGAAATTTATTTATTTTATATATTTTCAAAGTATGTGGTCAAATTAACCCCACGGTGTCATTAACGTGGATGTCTATGGCAGTGTCAATCCAGGGTTAATATTATGTTTACTGATCGAAATTTAACTTTCAGTAACTACATATCTGTATCCCGGAGGTAAAGGACACCAAGTCCATTCTTTTATTAAAGTGACTTAACATCATTTTCTTAATGTGTATTTTTTAATACATATAATGATATAGGGCACTATGTCCTGTTCTCATAAATGAAGAAGATGAGACAGTGAAAAATAAAATCATGTCCGTTTTCATCAGAGGTAAAAGACACCATGTGGAGGACATGGTTTTCTGGTTCTGATCAATACGTCCAATTACCTATCAATGCCAGTAACAATGTGAAAATGTTTCCTTAAACTGTTTCTATAAGTTATGAAGAAACAAATTTTAATAGTTCAATGTTATGGAAAATTGGCTCTCCTGAACAATTACAAATATGTGACACGGTGTCCTTTACCTCTAGGTACAGATATAACCTTTGTATAAATAAAACTATTTAGTGAACTTAATATTTGGTAAGTTTTTCCTTTATCTTCCTTTATATGTACATTTTGTATGACTTTTGAGACAAAAAGAGAGTACACTGTAGCTTAAAAATTTAACGTGATAGATAAAAACTGAGGTTATTTTCTAATTCAGCAATTAGTCAAAAATAACTCGAAGATCTGAGACAACGAAATGACTGTTCTCCAGTGTTATTTAACAAGCTCACTCGATCTGAAAAAAGGTTTTCTCCAAAGAATATCAACTTTTAATTCTTACTTTTGAATGATACATAAATTACTTTACTGAATGAGAACTAAAACATATTTTTTATTAACAGTTGAATCAATTGTAAAAAATAAAATAAAAGAGTTCCTGAGTAAACCTCCAATTCTAATGGACCTATTTTGTTTATTTTCACAAGACATTTTTATCATTAGCTGGGCACAAAGTAATTCAGTTTTTGTTGGAAGGAAGCAAAAGCTACAACCGTTAGAAGCAAATTAGTAATTCCCTTTTTTTATTTGATGGAGTTTGCTTATTTTCTCAACACACCTTGTTGGCTGACGCATGGTAAATAGGCATCTTACCAAGACATATACCCGCCTTAAAAAACTATATTTCAAAGCTATCATAATACATACTTGTAATATCATACAACAAAAATGGCAAATTAACTTTACTATTATGATTTAAAACAAACTGGTAAAAATCAACACATAATTACTGACTGGCCAACCTCCTACAGAAATCCCCACAGAGAAAATATTGTAATAACAAGACTGTGTCAAACATCCATTGCTCACGATTACATAATGTTGAAGGCTGAATAACCACATTATATCGGCAATATAGGCCTAACAGTTATACATATACTAACCGACTACCTCTTTAATACGTTCAGAGCTCATGACACACCAGGCGTGCCCATCTAGAATTCCCCAGTTGTGCCTGGCATGTTTATGCCTCCATTGCCTAAAGAGGAGGCGGGCACAGGGTTGAGAGTGCATACCTACTTACTGACAGCAGTCTTCGTACTCACACTAAAATTTTACATTTAAAAAAACATAAACATATACAATAAAATATCAAACACAGATAATACTCCTATTTTTTTCAGAATCAATTCATTTTATATATCCTTTATTTTATAATATTTTATAAATATTATTATTATTATTATTATTATTATTTAATTTAATTTACACTTTTATTTTTTACTTTCAGTTATTGACATGGTGCTTAAAGATATTCCATTCGGCACTTATCCATCCTTGATAAGTGATTCGATACCATTCACCTCTTTTTTGTGCTTTACTTTATCATGAAACAAATTAATGAAATATATTATATATAATATCTATGGACAATATGATGTAATTTATTTTTTAATATTTAACTTAAAAATCCTTTATTATTTTTGAGAGAAACCGTCCATAAACGTACTGAAATCACAACCAATTATTCTTTTTAAATTGAAGCCTTTAAAATCTTGCATACCTCAATTTTATCTGGGTTTTGTATAACTTTTTTTAGTAATTGAGATGTATTTTAAAATAAATAATTTTTTCTAATAAAAGAGAAACAATTTGTTTACAGTATTATAGTATCCTATAACCTTAGAGAAATGTAATATTTTTATCAAGATAGATAAACTCATATTTAACTCAAAAATCTAAAGTTTAAAAGAAATAGATGAGACTTATTAAATAAAATATTTGTTGGCGATATTTAAATAAGTTAAAGACACAATAACTTCTATATAAAATAAAACATAAACATGAAAATAATTTATTTTATAATATTTAGCTTATAAATTCCTTAATTATTTTTTAAAGCAACGGTCCATGAACATTCATATCACAACTCTTCAGTCTTTGAATATTTTGCATTACCTCAACTTTATCTAATCATTTTAATAAGTGAGATTATTTTAAAATCAAAACTCTTCCCTAAAAAAAAAAAAAAAAAAAAAAAAAAAAAAAATGTTTAAAGTATTATTGAATCCTATTGCCTTAGAAAGTAGTAATATTTTTCTTAAGGCAGTTAAACCTGTATTTAACTCGAAGAACCTAAATTTTAACCCTTGAGTGGCCACGGCGTGTCATAGTGACTCGACAATCTCTTCTTTCCTGTAGATTAATGTCAAATCCTGCAAGTAGATGCTTGAGTCTTTAACTTACCTCCTACTTCCTCCCCTACTTTACACCAGTTTATATTTGGCAGTGCTATTGATAGGTGTTCCTTTTATTTTACCCGTTTTGACCCGAGGTGACCACTTGTGTAATTCTGTAATTGTGAGATTGACAAAAAACTAATTGATGGCCACTTGCTGTATTTCTTCATTTGATTTATGTTATGGGTATCAAGTCATATATACTTTTAAACAAAATCAAATACAAATTAAAATCAATTTCAAAATTACCCTTCCTGTATTTTTGACTTTGGGCATCAGCTTCTCCGAAGTCATCTAACTGCCAGATCAGTTTGCCAAACCCTAACAAGGATATTGAAATCAAGGCTCAATTCTTGTTTACAAGATCAGGGGATTGTTTTTCTGCCAATGACATTATCCAAGAAGCAGCAACCAGCAGGAAAAATAAAAGGAAAAAGTGTTCTGTGTGCCCGAGTACGAAAGACAAAACATATTCCAATTTTTATACTATGTGTAATAATTGTGTGTGTAAAATATACATGAAAATAATTTGTCCTAATTGTATCTAATATACATAATTCATAAATTTGCATTTTTTCAAAAGAAATAGATGTATTTTCTTTATATAAGCATTTTCATAGCCTAAATTTCAAGTTCAATTATTTTCATTTAAAAGCATTAAAAAAGAAACAAAACCAGTGTAAACATCATGTTAATACATTTTATTATGAATTATAAGAACAAAGTAGTTATTATATCCCATTTTTCATATAGAAAATCTATATATATATATATAAAAATCACCTGTCCGTTTGTCTGTTTGTTCTTTATAAAAATCCACACCGTTTGACCAATTTGGACCAAACTTGGCACACATGTACTTCTTGATACGGGAAATCTCCTAGGCTAGCTCAAAATCTTCTAGGCTTCACAGTTCGGGAGTAACGAGTTCGAAAATGTCATTTACATTAAATGATAGCCTTTTATTCTCAGAATTTGGACTAATATCATATATTAGTAAGTAATTTGAAATATTAAGTTAATGATCTGTTGACTTGCAGGTTCCCGTTTGTTTTCCATAGTTGATTTTTTTTTTATTTGCAAATTGCATTTTATCTCATTCATTTGTTTAATAAAAACTATGTCTCCAACATGAACCCATAGATCTGTACAGAACTTTAGTTATTTAAATACGTTTAGTTCTTTAACGTACCACCTAAAATCATCTATATGTGACATGATGTTTAAACATTTGGGTCATTCCATGTCAAATCAACCCAAAAAAAAATAGGATTTGACACCCATGATCTCAGATTTTAATGAAACTTGGCATGTTCGTTCCTTTCATGGATCCCATGATCTCAGATTTTAATGAAACTTGGCATGTTCGTTCCTTTCATGGATATAAGTAAGAATATAAAATAGTTTTGCTCAATCTCAAATAGTTTAATTTTATGCACTGCTAAAGTATTTGAAATTTTGCAGTTATCATCGATTGGACAAAGGAAGTGCACTTAGTTCTAGAATATAAATCATACCTATTGACCAATGTTGATGACATTTCTTATGACAATACTTCAATAAATATGGAAGCCAGAAAAAAATAATATAAGTATAAAGTAATTACAAATGGTCTGAAAAAATCCTAAAGTGTTAAAATACATTTTTAAAAATTAAATATGGCGTTCCACACTAAGTGGAATATCATCAAATGGTAAAAAGATAATCACTGAAGTATTTTTTTATTATTATTCTAAAAGGTATACACTATCACATGAAAAAATAAAATTTATGGTTTTTTCACTCTTTAATTTTTTTTCCGTTAAAGACAAAAAATTGTTCAATTAAAATTTTAGCTACCAATATATTATTTTTTATAGTACAGCGATTTAATTTTAAAAACTATAAAAAATAACCCAAAGCTATACAGAATGAGAACTTCCTACATGTACAAAACATTCATTATTTCAGTGAAGGGTTTGCTGGGCAATATAAAAATAAATACAACTTAATTTTTATCAAATGTAACTGCACACCAGTAACTAACATTAAAATTTGAAATATTAAGTTTTTGATCTGTTAACTTGCTGGTTTCAGCTTGTTTCCCATAGTTGAATTTTTGATTTGCGAATTGCATTTTATCACATGCATTTGCTTAATAAAAACTATGTCTTTAACATTAACCCATGGATTGTCCGAACTTATAGCAGGCTCAATATCTACTTGGCTCATACGGAGAATTGTAGTGTTTGTCATTAAACCAGATGCAACATTAGCAAACTCTACTGAGTTTTTTACATTTTTAGTTAGCGCCGACGTCCAGGGTGCAGCCAGGAACTTTCTCAGCGAGCCCTGAGATGAGAAAATTTCTGGTGCCGGCGGGGATCGAATCCACCATCTCCCGCTTATGAATCCAGCGCGCTAGCCACTAGACCACGGGAGACCTCTTTCAATATTATTATTTTTTTATTTTTTTTTTTTTTTTACGGCGCATCAACTCTTTGGCTATATTATTGTTACTATTTTTATTTGTATTATTATTATAGTTGCCAACGGCCATAGCCATGTTGAATGCACCGGTTCCCATAGATCACCGAAGTTAAGCAACGTCGGGCGTGGTCAGTACCTGAATGGGTGACCGACCACGTGCTGTTGGCATTAGAAAAGGGTGGCAACCTGTAGATAGCCCGGCGCTAATGGCCACGATGTAGATGCGCCGTTAAAAAAAAAAAAAAAAAAAAAAAAAAAAAAAAAAAAAAAAAAAAAAAAATTATTGTAGTTGTTATCATTAAGCTATCATATTTATCTATTTTAATATTATTATTATTTATTTTAATATTATCTATTTTAATATTATTCTCTATTTTAATATTATTATTATACTTTTAAAACTCAAAAAAAAAAAAAATGTATATTACTTTGATTGTAATGCAGGCAGTATTGGAAGATGGAACCTGCAGAATCTAAATGAACTCCCACAGTATAGGGATACTATAGTGTGGAACAATAAAAGAAAAATCTCTCATATAAATCCACAGCTTTTGAGCGATTTTGAACAAACTTGGCACACAGGTAGGTCTTGGTACGGGAAGTGTCATAGGCAAGGTGAAAATAATCTACCAGCTGTATGTTTGTTCCTTACAACTATATAATATAAAGTTGGTGTAGCATGGCACACTGGGTAACAGCTAGTGTATAAATAAAAGTACGTCACGCAGGAGCTGCATAACTAAGCACTTTCCTCAGAATTTGGGTAGTGTAGACTGCTTTCCAGAACAATTTGCTTAAAATATCCTACATAAATAAAATAAAAACATGAATAGTTCTCTTTTAAATTTGTAATGAGTAACTGATCAATTATTAATTTGCTTCCAGAGTTATGTTTACACATGGTACCTACTACACTACGTAATAAATACAAAAAACCTCATATTATCGTATTTTGATCTAACGCAGGAACAGGATACAGTCACTCTAGTGGTAGAAAGCGCTCCTTGCTGCGGCTTTGTGAACCTACGTTTGGCGGGCTTTTCTATTGAAATATATTACAAATTAAACCCCCGCTTTACGATTGACCGATTGAGCTCATTTTTACAACACTTCTTTCTCATGAGTTACCCACGACGTATACAGCAGAAATTACGACTGGTATGAGTATATTAGGAATTTGGGTCCGTAGTAAACCCCCCCTTCTAATGAACCGATTTAGTTTATTTTTACAACACATATTTAACTGTAGATTACCACTATGAATACCGAGTTTCGTCGAAATATACCAAAAATCACGGCTGGTAGTGGCGAATTGGTATTGTGGGTCCGGAGTAAACCCCCCTCCTAATGAACCGTTTTAGTTTATTTTTACAACACATATTTACCTGTGGATTACCACTACGAATACCGAGTTTCGTTGAAATATACCAAAAATCACGGCTGGTAGTGGCGAATTGGTATTGTGGGTCCGGAGTAAACCCCCCCTTCTAATGAACCGATTTAGTTCATTTTTATATCTCACTTTTCTCTCTACATTACCACTACGAATACCAAGTTTCGTTGAAATATAACAAATATTACGGCTGACATAGTCAAATTAGTGTTTTGGGTTCGGGGTAAACCCCCCCTTCCGGTGGACCGACTTTGGTGGTTAACGAACTCGTTCAATCGTTTGCTAATTGAATGCTATATACCAAGTTTCGTGACGAAAAAACAAAAACTCTGGCCGCTATCGTGTTAACAGACATATATATATATATATATATATATATATATATATATATATATATATGCATATATATATATATATATATATATATATATATATATATATATATAGATATATATAAATTTTAACGGGGGTCATTTTCGGTGTCTACTTGGTAGGATCGATAAAGATTTGAAGAAATTTTTCAAAAATTCCGTCATGAGTCCAACCTCAATAGCTACTTTCCTTCGGAGGAAAGTGCTAAAAGTCGGGTTATAATGACCCGAGGTGACCTGTAATGTTAGTAAAATACGGGTGACCACTCAAAAGTTAAAACAAATATGTCATTTCAATTCTGAAAGTTATTATATATATATATATACATATATATATATATATATATATATATATATATATATATATATATATATATATTATTTCAGGCCACATGATAAAATTCATTTTTAACATTACTAGCAAGGAATATTTTGTAATTATCTCACATAACTTTATTTTTACAGGATCAATTTCTTTATCCACTTATTTCATGGATTAATCATAGTATGAGTTTCCAATTAAATTGTTTATTATTAGTTGGTAATGCTCTTCTATATTATTAGGTAATAAACTGGGCATAGCTTCATTATTCAAGTTTCCCTCAAGGTTTATGGGTGACTTTTATCTCTTCAAATAAACTCATCATTAATTGACTCCATTTCCTGATCACAGGAGCCATTCATTGGTGGCTAATATCTTGGCTAATTTAAATTTTGATTTATCTGTTACTAAATTTATTTGTTTTGTTTTATTTTGTTATGACGTGTTTATTTTTATGACCTGTTTCTTCCCACAATAAGCCTTATTTATTCCGCACAAGTCTTTTCAGGACATATTAGGACCTTTGAATGGAAAGGGCGAAGCTCGAAATCCGGATGTTGGGAAAACGAAGTCAAAGTTCTAGAAGTGTTTCAGGATAGCAAGGGTGAATGTTTACTCTATGGAATGCTGACTCATAAACCTGATTGAAAAAGTATGCAAATGAAATTCAACGTTTCAATTTTAATTTATACGAGTGATTTATGTGTAACAAAATGCTATGAGGGGAGTTTCAGACCCGGGATTCCCCTTCAAATCAGGCATTGAATTGTTCATAGATGATGCTATTCACTTCAACTTGAAACTGTGAGAGAACTAAACGCCAACCAGAGAAACAGGGCAAAGCGTTGTGTTACCTACATCATTCTCACTCAGATAATAAAATTTAAAATAAGTTAATTTTAAATTTTATTGGTGCTAATGACCTTAGCAGTAGATGCACCTAAGCAAAACAAAACAAAAGTTAATTTTTCAGGTTTGCCCTTTCTCTTCCAAGGTCCTGATTTGTGCCACCATCAGTTGCTAATATCGAAACAACATTGTTTTATGTTATGGATCGTTATATATTTGATATATATTGTTTCTACTAATTTTTTGAACTTTTAAATTCTATACAAAGTTTATTTGTTATTTTATGAGCCAATTGAAATATTGACTTATTATTATATATTTCCATTTGACTATTTGAATGAAAACTAGCTGGCATATTGCACTGGTGGTTGCACAGAAAATGCGAGAGCTTTTTAGTAATTTCCGACATAATATAGCTACTAAGGTTGCACTCATGAAAATTGATTTGAAATATTTCTTCAAACTTTCATCAATTGTAACTACTAGATGACAAAAGTGTTTTAAGTTATAAGTACTTAGAAATATTGTCAACATTTTAAAGGTGTACAATTAGGGTGAGACAATAGCTGAAAAAGGTTCGTTGAACATTCAGGCACACAAACAGTATGTTTTTTAAAGGTGTTTGATGTATAAAATATATTAATGACTATTTTACACGAGCTTAGTGTATGTAACCTAAGCAATTGATTCTAATTATATAAAACAATGTAGGTGCTGGCGTAAGAACCTGATAACATGTTAATCGCCACTCAATCCTGATCCAAAGACAAAAGAGTGGCCGAAGAGGTTGACACGCCATAAATTAAAAAAAAAAAAAAAAAAAAAAATCCTGATCCTAATCCTAAGCAATTGTGTCTACTGGTAAACTGGTTATTTTTTAGTGACATGTGACAATAACAAAATTACTGTTGATGACTTGTGCCTGACTATACAAAAACTTGTAATTATAACAGACTGGCAAAGATATTGGACACAGATAGATAATAAATTAAGAAAAAAATAAACAATTATTTTACCGCTACATTCATTACACGGGCAATGCGTGGGTCAGCCCGTACCAGTGTGCAGCATCTATGAAAGTCCGTGCCAATACGGGAGCAGCTTCGGGAGATATTGGCAGATATTGGGTATTTTTTACCCCACGGTGTAGTTAACATATGTCTTTTTCGCTCATCTGATAAATCTTCACGGGTCGATTACATTCAAGTTGCGGCTTTCAAAGTGACAAAATGGCCTGAAAAGTGCCCAGAAAAGATGTTCTCTTTGATTTGGACTACCAACTGGTGAAAGTTCATCTGGCAGTTATTGCCTAACTGGTGAACATACCAAAACCACTGAAAACACTGATGCTTGTTGTTTTGGAAGATGAATCAACTCCTGATGGACCTTCAACATCTTTCGTTATCTTTTACAAACATGTGAAATGTTAATTTTGAAACAGAAAACATTTAGGAAGACGAAAACGCAATGTTCTGTGTGTAGAAGGGCCATGCACACCGATCACCAAAATGTTAACGAGTCTCAATTGGACAGAACATTGTATTTTTCTAAAGTTCCTATTTTTTTTATGGCTTTTGATCATTCTAGTTTATTGTTCGTAAAAAATATTTTCAGATTAGTAACATTTTTACAGGATAATTATTTGGTGTAAGAACAATATTGAGTTTTGGGATTTCTTACCTATTTTGTGAATTTTAATTAATATTCGGCAGATTTATTCCTGTCTGAATTTATTTCTTGATGTTCCTGCTCTTTATGTTGCTCTTGCATAAAAAAGCAAAAGAAAAAATTGAAATTTATTTATTTTATATATTTTCAAAGTATGTGGTCAAATTAACCCCACGGTGTCATTAACATAGATGTCTATGGCAGTGTCAATCCAGGGTTAATATTATGTTTACTGATCGAAATTTAACTTTCCTATCAGCTGATCCAGGTGTTTCCTTGATAAGTGATTCGATACCATTCACCTCTTTTTTGCGCTTGACTTTATCATGAAACAAATTAATGAAATATATTATATATAATATCTATGGACAATATGATGTAATTTATTTTTTAATATTTAGCTTAAAAATCCTTTATTATTTTTGAGAGAAACCGTCCATAAACATACTGAAATCACAACCAATTATTCTTTTTAAATTGAAGCCTATAAAATCTTGCATACCTCAATTTTATCTGTGTTTTGTATAACTTTTTTTAATAATTGAGATGTATTTTAAAATAAATAATTTTTTCTAATAAAAGAGAAACAATTTGTTTACAGTATTATAGTATCCTATAACCTTAGAGAAATGTAATATTTTTATCAAGATAGATAAACTCATATTTAACTCAAAAATCTAAAGTTTAAAAGAAATAGATGAGACTTATTAAATAAAATATTTGTTGGCGATATTTAAATAAGTTAAAGACACAATAACTTCTATATAAAATAAAACATAAACATGAAAATAATTTATTTTATAATATTTAGCTTATAAATTCCTTAATTATTTTTTAAAGCAACGGTCCATGAACATTCATATCACAACTCTTCAGTCTTTGAATATTTTGCATTACCTCAACTTTATCTAATCATTTTAATAAGTGAGATTATTTTAAAATCAAAACTCTTCCCTAAAAAAAAAAAAAAAAAAAAAAAAAAAAAAAAAAAAAAAAAAAAAAAAAAAAAAAAAAAAAAAAAAAAAATGTTTAAAGTATTATTGAATCCTATTGCCTTAGAAAATAGTAATATTTTTCTTAAGGCAGTTAAACCTGTATTTAACTCGAAGAACCTAAATTTTAACCCTTGAGTGGTCACGGCGTGTCATAGTGACTCGACAATCTCTTCTTTCCTGTAGATTAATGTCAAATCCTGCAAGTAGATGCTTGAGTCTTTAACTTACCTCCTACTTCCTCCCCTACTTTACACCAGTTTATATTTGGCAGTGCTATTGATAGGTGTTCCTTTTATTTTACCCGTTTTGACCCGAGGTGACCACTTGTGTAATTCTGTAATTGTGAGATTGACAAAAAACTAATTGATGGCCACTTGCTGTATTTCTTCATTTGATTTATGTTATGGGTATCAAGTCATATATACTTTTAAACAAAATCAAATACAAATTAAAATCAATTTCAAAATTACTTTTCCTGTATTTTTGACTTTGGGCATCAGCTTCTCCGAAGTCATCTAACTGCCAGATCAGTTTGCCAAACCCTAACAAGGATATTGAAATCAAAGCTCAATTCTTGTTTACAAGATCAGGGGATTGTTTTTCTGCCAATGACATTATCCAAGAAGCAGCAACCAGCAGGAAAAATAAAAGGAAAAGTGTTCTGTGTGCCCGAGTACGAAAGACAAAAAATATTCCAATTTTTATACTATGTGTAATAATTGTGTGTGTAAAATATACATGAAAATAATTTGTCCTAATTGTATCTAATATACATAATTCATCAATTTGCATTTTTTCAAAAGAAATAGATGTATTTTCTTTATATAAGCATTTTCATAGCCTAAATTTCAAGTTCAATTATTTTCATTTAAAAGCATTAAAAAAGAAACAAAACCAGTGTAAACATCATGTTAATACATTTTATTATGAATTATAAGAACAGAGTAGTTATTATATCCCATTTTTCATATAGAAAATCTATATATGTATAAAAATCACCTGTCCGTTTGTCTGTTTGTTCTTTATAAAAATCCACACCGTTTAACCAATTTGGACCAAACTTGGCACACATGTACTTCTTGATACGGGAAATCTCCTAGGCTAGCTCAAAATCTTCTAGGCTTCACAGTTCGGGAGTAACGAGTTCGAAAATGTCATTTACATTAAATGATAGCCTTTTATTCTCAGAATTTGGACTAATATCATATATTAGTAAGTAATTTGAAATATTAAGTTAATGATCTGTTGACTTGCAGGTTCCCGTTTGTTTTCCATAGTTGATTTTTTTTATTTGCAAATTGCATTTTATCTCATGCATTTGTTTAATAAAAACTATGCCTCCAACATGAACCCATAGATCTGTACAGAACTTTAATTATTTAAATACGTTTAGTTCTTTAACGTACCACCTAAAATCATCTATATGTGACATGATGTTTAAACATTTGGGTCATTCCATGTCAAATCAACCCAAAAAAAAAATAGGATTTGACACCCATGATCTCAGATTTTAATGAAACTTGGCATGTTCGTTCCTTTCATGGATCCCATGACCTCAGATTTTAATGAAACTTGGCATGTTCGTTCCTTTCATGGATATAAGTAAGAATATAAAATAGTTTTGCTCAATCTCAAATAGTTTAATTTTATGCACTGCTAAAGTATTTGAAATTTTGCAGTTATCATCAATTGGACAAAGAAAGTGCACTTAGTTCTAGAACATAAATCATACCTATCGACCAATGTTGATGACATTTCTTATGACAATACTTCAATAAATATGGAAGCCAGAAAAAAATAATATAAGTATAAAGTAATTAAAAATGGTCTGAAAAAATCCTAAAGTGTTAAAATACATTTTTAAAAATTAAATATGGCGTTCCACACTAAGTGGAATATCATCAAATGGTAAAAAGATAATCACTGAAGTATTTTTTTATTATTATTCTAAAAGGTATACACTATCACATGAAAAAATAAAATTTATGGTTTTTTCACTCTTTAATTTTTTTTCCGTTAAAGACAAAAAATTGTTCAATTAAAATTTTAGCTAACAATATATTATTTTTTATAGTACAGTGATTTAATTTTAAAAACTATAAAAAATAACCCAAAGCTATTCAGAATGAGAACTTCCTACATGTACAAAACATTCATTATTTCAGTGAAGGGTTTGCTGGGCAATATAAAAATAAATACAACTTAATTTTTATCAAATGTAACTGCACACCAGTAACTAACATTAAAATTTGAAATATTAAGTTTTTGATCTGTTAACTTGCTGGTTTCAGCTTGTTTCCCATAGTTGAATTTTTGATTTGCGAATTGCATTTTATCACATGCATTTGCTTAATAAAAACTATGTCTTTAACATTAACCCATGGATTGTCCGAACTTATAGCAGGCTCAATATCTACTTGGCTCATACGGAGAATTGTAGTGTTTGTCATTAAACCAGATGCAACATTAGCAAACTCTACTGAGTTTTTTACATTTTTAGTTAGCGCCGACGTCCAGGGTGCAGCCAGGAACTTTCTCAGCGAGCCCTGAGATGAGAAAATTTCTGGCGCCGGCGGGGATCGAACCCATTATCTCCCGCTTATGAATCCAGCGCGCTAGCCACTAGACCACGGGAGACCCCTTTCAATATTATTATTTTTTTTTATTTTTTTACGGCGCATCAACTCTTTGGCTATATTATTGTTACTATTTTTATTTGTATTATTATTATAGTTGCCAACGGCCATAGCCACGTTGAATGCACCGGTTCCCATAGATCACCGAAGTTAAGCAACGTCGGGCGTAGTCAGTACCTGAATGGGTGACCGACCACGTGCTGTTGGCATTAGAAAAGGGTGGCAACCTGTAGATAGCCCGGCGCTAATGGCCAAGATGTAGATGCGCCGTTAAAAAAAAAAAAAAAAAAAAAAAAAAAAAAAAAAAAAAATTAGTATAGTTGTTATCATTAAGCTATCATATTTATCCATTTTAATATTATTATTATTTATTTTAATATTATCTATTTTAATATTATTCTCTATTTTAACATTATTATTATACTTTTAAAACTCAAAAAAAAAAAAAAGTATATTACTTTGTAATGCAGGCAGTATTGGAAGATGGAACCTGCAGAATCTAAATGAACTCCCACAGTATAGGGATACTATAGTGTGGAACAATAAAAGAAAAATCCCTCATATAAATCCACAGCTTTTGAGCGATTTTGAACAAACTTGGCACACAGGTAGGTCTTGGTACGGGAAGTGTCATAGGCAAGGTGAAAATAATCTACCAGCTGTATGTTTGTTCCTTACAACTATATAATATAAAGTTGGTGTAGCATGGCACACTGGGTAACAGCTAGTGTATAAATAAAAGTCGGGTTATAATGACCCGAGGTGACCTGTAATGTTAGTAAAATACGGGTGACCACTCAAAAGTTAAAACAAATATGTCATTTCAATTCTGAAAGTTATTATATATATATATATATATATATATATATATATATACATATATATATATATATATATATATATATATACATATATATATATATATATATATATATATATATATATATATATATATATATATATTTATTATTTCAGGCCACAAGATAAAATTCATTTTTAACATTACTAGCAAGGAATATTTTGTAATTATCTCACATAACTTTATTTTTACAGGATCAATTTCTTTATCCACTTATTTCATGGATTAATCATAGCATGAGTTTCCAATTAAATTGTTTATTATTAGTTGGTAATGCTCTTCTATATTATTAGGTAATAAACTGGGCATAGCTTCATTATTCAAGTTTCCCTCAAGGTTTATGGGTGACTTTTATCTCTTCAAATAAACTCATCTTTAATTGACTCCATTTCCTGATCACAGGAGCCATTTATTATCCATTGGTGGCTAATATCTTGGCTAATTTAAATTTTGATTTATCTGTTACTAAATTTATTTGTTTTGTTTTATTTTGTTATGACGTGTTTATTTTTATGACCTGTTTCTTCCCACAATAAGCCTTATTTATTCCGCACAAGTCTTTTCAGGACATATTAGGACCTTTGAATGAAGGGCGAAGCTCGAAATCCGGATGTTGGGAAAACGAAGTCAAAGTTCTAGAAGTGTTTCAGGATAGCAAGGGTGAATGTTTACTCTATGGAATGCTGATTCATAAACCTGATTGAAAAAGTATGCAAATGAAATTCAACGTTTCAATTTTAATCTATACGAGTGATTTATGTGTAACAAAATGCTAGGAGGGGAGTTTCAGACCCGGGATTCCCCTTCAAATCAGGCATTGAATTGTTCATAGATGATGCTATTCACTTCAACTTGAAACTGTGAGAGAACTAAACGCCAACCAGAGAAACAGGGCAAAGCGTTGTGTTACCTACATCATTCTCACTCAGATAATAAAATTTAAAATAAGTTAATTTTAAATTTTATTGGTGCTAATGACCTTAGCAGTAGATGCACCTAAACAAAACAAAACAAAAGTTAATTTTTCAGGTTTGCCCTTTCTCTTCCAAGGTCCTGATTTGTGCCACCATCAGTTGCTAATATCGAAACAACATTGTTTTATGTTATGGATCGTTATATATTTGATATATATTGTTTCTACTAATTTTTTGAACTTTTAAATTCTATACAAAGTTTATTTGTTATTTTATGAGCCAATTGAAATATTGACTTATTATTATATATTTCCATTTGACTATTTGAATGAAAACTAGCTGGCATATTGCACTGGTGGTTGCACAGAAAATGCGAGAGCTTTTTAGTAATTTCCGACATAATATAGCTACTAAGGTTGCACTCATGAAAATTGATTTGAAATATTTCTTCAAACTTTCATCAATTGTAACTACTAGATGACAAAAGTGTTTTAAGTTATAAGTACTTAGAAATATTGTCAACATTTTAAAGGTGTACAATTAGGGTGAGACAATAGCTGAAAAAGGTTCGTTGAACATTCAGGCACACAAACAGTATGTTTTTTAAAGGTGTTTGATGTATAAAATATATTAATGACTATTTTACACGAGCTTAGTGTATGTAACCTAAGCAATTGATTCTAATTATATAAAACAATGTAGGTGCTGGCGTAAGAACCTGATAACATGTTAATCGCCACTCAATCCTGATCCAAAGACAAAAGAGTGGCCGAAGAGGTTGACACGCCATAAATTAAAAAAAAAAAAAAAAAAAAAATCCTGATCCTAATCCTAAGCAATTGTGTCTACTGGTAAACTGGTTATTTTTTAGTGACATGTGACAATAACAAAATTACTGTTGATGACTTGTGCCTGACTATACAAAAACTTGTAATTATAACAGACTGGCAAAGATATTGGACACAGATAGATAATAAATTAAGAAAAAAATAAACAATTATTTTACCGCTACATTCATTACACGGGCAATGCGTGGGTCAGCCCGTACCAGTGTGCAGCATCTATGAAAGTCCGTGCCAATACGGGAGCAGCTTCGGGAGAGGGTCTTTGTCAGGCCGCACTAGTGCGGGATCAACCTGGAGAGAGCATATGTGACAGCCCGCATCAGTGTTCCTGCAATAATGAACAGAACTTTTTCTTAATACTGTAACATACCACTTACTGTAGTAGTAGTAGTAGTAGTAGTAGTAGTAGTAAAGTAAATTTTATTTCATAAATGTACAAATAATAAGTCCTTGAGAAATTCACAATAAATTTACATAAGCTTGGATATAATCCATCAGCTAAGCGACACCACTTAATATTATACACATGAAAATTAAATAAAAACAATATGAGTGATTGTAAACAATATAAAAACAAATAAATAAGTAAAACAAAAATTGATCCTCCTTATTCCTGAAAATCAAATTTAAAATTAATTGCCTCTTTAACGTATTGGTATAGTTTTGCGTAGTCCTGGCCGTTCAAATAGTCTATTGCTTGCGTGTGGGTTAATCTATTTTTGAAGAATATGTTTAATCTTATCTCGGAGAGGATTGGGCATACAGCTAGGAAATGGATGATATCTTCGGGTTCTTTCATATTGCAAAGAGAGCAGAGGGCACTATGATCAGAACTCCAAGGCTTCCTATTCAGATTTAGGGTTTCTGTTCTGGCTCGCATGATGGTCCTTATCATTTGAAGGCTGTTAGTGTCGTTGATATAAGACAGCTGCTTACATTCAAATTTCAAAATTTTGTAGGTTGTGTGGAACTGCGCGTTCGTTAGCCTGTCTTGTAACTTTTCTTTTTCCTGGGAGTCAATACTACCTACTATGCATTTGACGGTTGCATGTATCTTATCCAGTGGGGTTGAAAAAAAAGTTTGCGGTTCGAATCCTGCTTTGATACAGACATCACGCAAGTCATTGTACCAACCTACCTTACCCACAACCACTTTAGCTGCAAGCTGCTTAGTGAGCCTCTCTTCAGGCGCATTCAACACTTTTAGAACATACATGAGATGAAGCTGCAGAGTGTAGATGTACATGGACATACCACTTACTGTAAAACACATTGACTAAATGCAGAAAACGTAACCTGCAACATGTAAGCAATATAAAAAAAACCTATATTACAATATATTAAAACACATCAATATGCAAAAAAAAGTTTATTTTTTCAACACGATATATTATCTAAACAATAAATCTTGGCCTATTGTATTATATTTAGACCTTAGTATATCTTGAGAAAGATTCTTGACATAATATGTATGCGCCTTGCTCTATCTAAACCAGAAAACGCTTCCATTCCTCTATGAGCAGGCCAGAATTTCATTCAAGTAAATGTATTTTCACTAATAGAGTGTCTATTTCTTCGTTTTGATTGCCCGTTGAACAGGGCCGCCACATCTCAGAGCCGGGCCCGGGACCAGATCACGGGCCCCCACTTCTCACAGCCGGGCCCGGGACCAGATCACGGGCCCCCACTTCTCACAGCCGGGCCCGGGACCAGATCACGGGCCCCCACTTCTCACAGCCGGGCCCGGGACCAGATCACGGGCACCCACTTCTCACAGCCGGGCCCCGGACCAGATCACGGGCCCCCACTACTCACAGCCGGGCCCGGGACCAGATCACGGGCCGCCACTTCTCAAAGCCGGGCCCCCACTTCTCAGAGCCAGAATGAAAATTCTAGTACTTTGCTATAGGACTTTGGGCAATTTAAAATTATTTTCATCTTCAGTTTTGAGCAAAATGAGAATAAAAACTGACAATCGGTGCTGCAAAGGTCACTTTGCACCAAGGTGCCCGGGCCCAGGACAACTGTACCCGGTTGTCCCCCCCCCCCATGTGGCGGCCCTGCCGTTGAAGAATATCGATGCGAGGTACAAGCATCGTGAGGAAGAACAGATGTTCGACATTGTTCTACGAAGGGGATGACGTCATGAGTACTTGTCCGTTGAAGGGCTCGTTAGTGAGTGCTTTCGTTTTGCCAGCTCTTATCTACCTCGCTGATAAAGATCCAACTCCTGTTTAGGTTACTATTAACACCACGCTACCACCAGGGAGAGTGTCTCGTTCCATCATAGCCTCTACAGTGAAGCAATCTCCCTACATCATGCTGATCAGAGGGAGTTTCAAATAGGAAAACTGCTACAATGAAATTGAATAGCAAAGAATAGATAGCAGAATTACTGAATAAAATCATCCAAGAAGAAATTTCTTAGAAGGAGGCGAGGTGTGGGAAAATTAAATAAACAACTATATGTACATATATATATATATATATATATATATATATATATATATATATATATATATATATATATACACACATTGCGTTGGTGCAAAAATAATCCAGGATTATTACCGCTGCAAAGCGTAAATTAAGTAGCAAAAATTACTTTTTTATTTTTAAAAAGTAGGTAGACTAACAATTTAGAGTTCCAGGTCTAAAAAAGGCTTAAAACTCGCCATTTTGCTTCTAATTTGGACCACTTTTATTCAATCGGTATCCCATCTCATATTAATGTGTCCCGGTTTCACTCACCAAAAATATGGCAAGTCTAACTATTGGGGACTTTGGCGTCACCAATCTATGGTCATTTAAAATTTATTGTGTTCTTTCTCCATAGTATATTTACTTTTTTATTTCAATAGAAAATCCCGCCAGACGTAGGTTCACAAAGCCGCCGCAAGGAGCGCTTTCTACCAGTAGAGGGACTGTATCCTCTTCCTGCGTTAGATCAAAATACGATAATATGAGTTTTTTTTGTATTTATTACGTAGTGTAGTAGGTACCATGTGTAATTATAACTCTGGAAGCAAATTAATAATTGATCAGTTACTCATTACAAAATTATAAGAGAACTATTCATGTTTTTATTTTATTTATGCAGGATATTTTAAGCAAATTGTTCTGGCAAGCAGTCTACACTACCCAAATTCTGAGGAAAGTGCTTAGTTATGCAGCTCCTGCGTGACGGACTTTTTTTACATGTTATTCCCCTTAAAGGTGTCTGCCTTATTTATTATTCATTGTAAAATTGTCTTAATTTTACATTAAAGATAGTTGGCTTCTGAATACAATTCTATTTTTGGGTAATATTTTTTTGCACCTTTCCCCTACGCGCAGTACCAGTTGTCCCACGGTAGGTCTAGCCAACAGACACGTATATACCTTCTTATCTAGCCAAGAGGTACATTATAGTAAAATTTCAAGGTGCATAAAATACTTTACGAAACGTGCGATACCAGCTATATGTAGGCCTACATGTTGATGCGCCATAAAAAAAAAAAAAATTAAAAAACTAAAACATTTTTGACTCCCGCGCACTGTGACAAAGAAATGAGAAGTATTTTAACTGTAATCTGTGATGAAAACGCTGGACCTACTTGCACAGCGCTGCAAAGCGTAAATTAAGTAGAAAAAATTACTTTTTTATTTTTAAAAAGTAGGTAGACTAACAATTTAGAGTTCCAGGTCTAAAAAAGGCTTAAAACTCACCATTTTGCTTCTAATTTGGACCATTTTTATTCAATCGGTTTCCCATCTCATATTAATGTGTCCCGGTTTCACTCACCAAAAATATGGCAAGTCTAACTATTGGGGACTTTGGCGTCACCAATCTATGGTCATTTAAAATTTATTGTGTTCTTTCTCCATAGGTATTTACTTTTTGAATGACTTGGAACTGGGTTATAC
This sequence comes from Gonocerus acuteangulatus, assembly GCA_946811695.1. Lineage (NCBI taxonomy): Eukaryota > Metazoa > Arthropoda > Insecta > Hemiptera > Coreidae > Gonocerus > Gonocerus acuteangulatus. The sequence continues at coordinate 57,789,270 of OX328131.1, forward strand.
CAAATTTCGTTAGAAAATAGAAAATTGTGCCCGTATGGATTGATCAATTTTTTTTTTTCAAAAATGCAACCTCAATTGTAACATTATTTTGTAATCGCTAAAATAAGATGGTACCGCAGCTGCAAAACAGCGATAAACATTTCACTAGCTGTCAATTGCACAATGGCGCATCCGCCCCCCTATATAACGTCTGAATTATTTCTGCAGGGTTGCATTAAAGGTAGACGCATCTCCAGGTTATTCTTCGCTTGCAAGAAGAAAAAGTGCATTTGCATAGCCGAGAGTCCGTTCTGTTTGAGGCCCTCGACCGTGGAATTTATGTTATCCTCAAAGGCATATCTCCATCCCCGGGCTTGAGACATCTTTATGAAGACTCTCGTAGATGTTTCACTAGTCCCCGCTTCGGTCTCTTTATGATTTGCGAGGAATTCTTTCATCTCCTACTATATGATAGTAGTATATATGTATATACTTTATTCATAGATAAAATCACACGAAGACCATAAGAAAGAAATATTTTTGAAGTACTGTCAGGAAAATAACGCGAGAAAAAAAATTCATCCAGTGCAAAACATACTAGTTAGCAAAGATAGCATTCACCTGATGCCATATTTTGTAAAGTACGTATATAAATATACTTTACGTAAAGTATATTGACGTTTATCATTTGTAGCAATCTTGAAAATGATTAAAAGTGAAGGCCCCTTCTTAAAATAAATCAATTTGCATGCGTGAATACTTTATTTGCAAATCTTATTATGTAAACATTCTTAAATCGAAATTATATCTGCCTGTATTTTTTTTTTTTTTTTTTTTTTTTTTTTTTTTTTTTTTTTTTTTTTTTTTTTTTTTTTTTTTTTACTGCGCATCGACAAATCTTGTCCATTAGCGCCGGCCTCCAGGGTGCAGCCAGGAATTTTCTCAGCGAGCCCTGAGATGAGAAAATTCCTGCCGCCGGTGGGGATCGAACCCACCATCTCCCGCTTATGAATCCAACGCGCTAGCCATTAGACCACGGGTGACCCCGGTATTTTTGTTCTTTTTCTTTTTTGTAAGCTCTGTAAAATAATCACTTTCCTGAGTAAAGCTGTAAAAAATTTCCATAAAGCCATAAGGCTTGCCATATTTTTGGTGAGTGAAACCGGGCCACATTAATGTGGTAATCGGGATGGGATACCAATTGAATACAAATGGTCCAAATTAGAAGAAAGATGATGAGTTTTAAGCATGGAACTCTAAATTGTTAGTCTATCTACTTTTTAAAAATAAAAAAGCAATTTTTGCTACTTAATTTACGCTTTGCTGCGCTGTGCAAGTAGTTCCAGCTTTTACTCACAGATTGCAGTTAGAATACTTCTAATTTTTTTGACACTGTGGGCGGTAGTCAAAAATGTTTTTCTTTCGGCCCATCGACTTCTTGGCCATTTGCGTGGACATCCCTGGTGCAGCGAGAAATTGGATCTCAACGAGCCATGGGATGAGAAAATCCCTGGCACTGGTGGGAATCGAACCCACCACCTCCCGCATGAGAATCTAAGGCGCTAGCAACTAGACCACGGGGAGACCCAATTTAAAAATATTGATTGTAGAAAAGTACCGGTTCATAAAAGATTCTTAAAAACACTTAATTACTTTTTACATCTTACAGCCGTTTCCGGGACATTGGTAAAACCGGGTGGGACAAAAGCAAAATACCGGGACTGTCCCGGTCTAACCGGGACTTATGGTAAGCCTACCTAAAGTCCAAGAGCTGGTACCGCACGTTCCATGAAGTGTTTTATGCACCCTGAAATTTTGCTATAATGTACCTCTTGGGTAGATAAGAAGGTGTGTTGGTTAGACTTACCGTGGAACAACAGGTACTACGAATAGGGGAGAGGCGCAAAAAAATATTACCCCAAAATATAGTTGTATTCAGAAGCCAACTATCTTTAATGTAAAATTAAGACAATTTTACAATGAATAATAAACAAGGCAGACACTTTTAAGGGGAATAAATGTAAAAAAGAAAACCCGAAGTTGTTTTTATTCGAGTAAGTATTAAATGAGTGTTTTATTCAAGCTTTAATTTAAACTGGAACAGCTGTACAAGATCATGTGAGCAAGAACCAGGGCGCAAGCGCGCAGGGAACAACCAGAACTGCGCGGTGATCTCATAAACTCTTACGGTTACACGCAGTGTATTTCAGTTTATCATAGGCTGGATTTATTTTCATGTTTCCTGATAATTAAACCCCACAAAAAGTGTCTGGCCTTTTGTAATTATTTTCAATTATGTTTATTGAAGACGCGTTTTAAATCGCAGCGTGAATAAAGCATTTCATTTAATATATAAAAAAGAATTACTTTGGGTTTGTTTTTTACATGTTAACCCCCTTAAAAGTGTCTGCCTTATTTATTATTCATTGTAAAATTGCCTTAATTTTACATTAAAGATTGTAGGCTTCAGAATTAAACAATATTGTTATGCACCTTTCCCCTATGTGCAGTACCTGATGTTCCACGGTAAGTCTAGCCAACACATATCAACCCAAGAAGTACATGATAGCAAAATTTCAAGGTGCTTAAAACACTTGCGTTACCAGCTCTCTGACTTCTAGGCATTTCTTGCTGAAGAAGGCTTCCAAAGAGCATGCCGAATGGTTCGATTATAGATTTTTCTGAAAATGTTATGATTGCTGTTAGCCGAATCCCAATCATTCATTGACTTCCTAAAATATATTTACCCTTAAGTTGGGAGGTGATTTACCCTAACGAAAGTAGCGAGGTAGGTTGTTGTGAGCGCCCCAAGCCAATATAAGACCCGAAAGACAGATAAATAAGTTGTTTTTTTTCAGATGTGAATGCATCCCCAATGTGAACACAACTACTATTTAGGAAGGTACTAAAGAGTTAAAACGATTGAAAATCTTTAAATTGAAAATGTAGAGGTAATTAAGTCATGGGGTGCTGAGAACACCCCACTCCCCTACTTAATGGTTAAATAAGGGTAATCGTGAGGGACGTCTAAATAGCGAAGCGAACTCGAGAAATGTTCCATTTTCTCATGAGGAGCACTCCAGGAGCAAACAGGTGGTTAAACTTACAGATGTAAAATAGCGCGAAACGTGTGCTCGGCGACAGTACGTGGACGGACTGGGAGGACAGGGCGCCGACACGTCCGTTCCGGAGTCGCACGATAAGATTGATATCGGTGAGTCAACCCCGTTCTTATCGAGATCAAAGAGTGCGGCGCCTTTGCCTACGACCCCGTGGGACTTGCTTTGTTCTTGAGCCGCGGGATGCTTGGGGGTTGAAGGTATTTTGCCGGGCGACAGTCTGCGGACGGGAAGATGTAGATGACAATACTAGCTGATGGGTTGAATCCCAGGGCAGGTAGTATTTGAGCGCTTTTGCTCCCTTCATTCTTTGCGTCGAAAACTTATGAAATCGACCCGATGACGGTAATATAGAAGAGCCAACAAGAAAATTTCATATTTCAAAACTCCCAGATCCAAATTCTAAATGGAAAATCCAGGTTCGAATTTCTGTATTTATATATATGGGAGCGCGGTTAGTTTAGTGGTAGAACACTCGACTAATATGCTGTAAAACCAGAGTTCAAAATCCGTGCGCACTAAAGACTTTATCGAATTCATTTAACAGTAAAATGAGTATTTTAGTAAAAAAAAGGTAAGAAAATTTAAAACAGTGTTATAGTGATTGCAAGAGCAAACGTTGTGACAGAGTATCCTGTTGTGGTGCTTTAAACTTACTTCTCTTTGAGATATTATTTTATATTTTTAAGAAAAGATCGAACCATACCAATAACTGCTTCTACATTTCTTTGCTAATGGCACTAGGAACTGCGTCATTTTAGCGCAACTTCGTTCATATCCCTATATGAACGAATGTGCGCTAAAATTACGCAGTTCCTGCAAGTCGGACTTTTGGTAAACCTGAAGGAGATTGTCCTCAACACCGATTTTCTCCAAACTTTGCACTATAACGTATTTTGATGCACTAAACACGAATCCGTTGAAAAAAATTGTTGTTCTCAACCAGGAAAGAAGTTATTTAAAAAAAAAGTTCACTGTTAGCGGGTTACAAACGACCAAAGGTGCTGTTAGCGGGTTACAAACGACCAAATTTTCTTCAAAATTTGCATTATAACGTATTTTGATGCACTAAACACGAATCCGTTGAAAAAAAAAGTTGCTCGCAACTAGGAAAGAAGTTATTAAGCACTAAAGTTCACTGTTATGGAGGTTATAAAAGACGGGGTAAACAGCTTATATGTAAACACGCGCCTGCGCAATAGTCCTTAATGACGAAGTGTAATTGAAATTTAGACTCACCTTGTGGTAGCTGTCTTGGTCGTAAACTGTCGCTTTTGGGCATACGTGCTATGCGTTTCCGCTCGCTCCGCTACGCTCCGCTCGCTCAAGAAAACATCAAAACCCCTAGTCAATCCAACTCGCAGAAATGAAAAGAATTCTATGGCCCAAAAGTCGTCCAAGGCAGTCTTCCCTAACCTTCATAACAGTGAACTTTTTTTTTAAATAACTTCTTTCCTGATTGAGAACAACAATTTTTTTCAACGGATTCGTGTTTAGTGCATCAAAATACGTTATAGTGCAAAGTTTGAAGAAAATCGGTGTTGAGGACAATCTCCTTCAGGTTTACCGGACTTTTTTACAAGACTTCTGGTATGTATAAACAGGATGTGGGTCTGTTTCGGAAAACACATTTTATAAATAACCTCAAAACATATTCTATAACATCGACTAAGAAAACTAGTTAAATCTCTGAACGAAAATCGACGATGTTCTCTAAAATCCTCCCAAACATTCACTCCTTCTCGTACCTTCTCCTTGATATAAATTCGCATAGATATTTATCCAGCATGCTCCTCCTAGTCCAGCATTCTATCTTGCTTCTGCGTTTCATCGAAGCCCTAAGAGATTCAACCCTCTGGGTGTGAGCACCAGTTGTCACGTCTACCAAGTTTTTGGAAACTATAACAAAATTACGAAATTTGGTGAGGTTACCGCACCATATGTTTTATTTTATTTAGTTAAAATTATCACAGTTACTGATAAAATCACTGGCACCCCTTTTCCGAAATAGACCCCAGGATGTCAATAATTATTATTTATGCTCCTCAAGAGGACCCGAACTATGTAGATTTTATTAAATATCTTGCCTTACTGAGAATGTGATTAGCTTACACAACTCCTGCGCAGAACAGAGAAGAGTCAATTAATGTTTGTCAGTGAAGACAATGGAAGAAGAGGGGTCTTGTTAGCGTGGCAATTACCAACTGTTAACTGTCGTCTAGGAGACATTATCTGCAGACCCAAGAAGATATTATCAGAGTGCTTCTGTCCCGCCCTTTAATCTATCCTGTCTACTCCTGTCCAAGTACTGGCGGGGGTGGCAAATCGCAGCCTTTTATCCGATGCCCAGTGGAAGTCTCACGAAGATTGGGTGCGGTCCGAATTATCCGCACGACTTATATATACGAGTTACAGAAGAAAACCAAGAAACACCCTCTTTTTGAGTGGATTTGATAAGTGGAAGGTCGTTTGGTAAGTGGAAAATGAATTATTATAATGATTAGCTATCTAATTTCTGGACTACTGAAAAATACACATTGACAAGAAGATATCAAGTAGTATTGGCCAGACTTCACTTTGGTCGTTTTTTGTAAGTTATTAGAATTGTTATTTGATAATAACTTATTATCAAATAACAATTCTAACAACAACAAAAGTTACATGGTAACAATAAAAGTTACCATGGGAAAACACATAATAGCTATCTAATTTCTGGACTAACTAAAAATACACAAAATAATTGACAAGAAGAGACCAAGTAGTACTGACCAGACTTCGCATTAGACACTCATTACTCGAACATAATAACCTCACGGAATAAAAGGGAAAACCAATTTGCAGACTTTGTAACATAACTTTGACAATTTGTTTTTTGAAATTATAGGTGCTCCGACTGCCAAGGTCATTAGCACTAAATTTTTGACAATTAAACATATACTCACTGGATGTAAATGATGTGACAAACTGACTATTCGACATGACCTACAATAACTTTTTTAACCTCCATTATTATTAACTAAGAATTAGCAATATTATATACACATAAACTGACAATTCGACATGACCTACAATAACTTTTTTAACCTCCATTATTATTAACTAAGAATTAGCAATATTAAATACACATAAACTGACTATTCGACATGACCTACAATAACTTTTTTAACCTCCATTATTATTAACTAAGAATTAGCAATATTAAATACACATAAACTGACTATTCGACATGACCTACAATAACTTTTTTAACCTCCATTATTATTAACTAAGAATTAGCAATATTAAATACACATAAACTGACTATTCGACATGACCTACAATAACTTTTTTAACCTCCATTATTATTAACTAAGAATTAGCAATATTAAATACACATAAACTGACTATTCGACATGACCTACAATAACTTTTTTAACCTCCATTATTATTAACTAAGAATTAGCAATATTAAATACACATAAACTGACTATTCGACATGACCTACAATAACTTTTTTAACCTCCATTATTATTAACTAAGAATTAGCAATATTAAATACACATAAACTGACTATTCGACATGACCTACAATAACTTTTTTAACCTCCATTATTATTAACTAAGAATTAGCAATATTAAATACACATAAACCGACTATTCGACATGACCTACAATAACTTTTTTAACCTCCATTATTATTAACTAAGAATTAGCAATATTAAATACACATAAACTGACTATTCGACATGACCTACAATAACTTTTTTAACCTCCATTATTATTAACTAAGAATTAGCAATATTAAATACACATAAACTGACTATTCGACATGACCTACAATAACTTTTTTAACCTCCATTATTATTAACTAAGAATTAGCAATATTAAATACACATAAACTGACTATTCGACATGACCTACAATAACCTTTTTAACCTCCATTATTATTAACTAAGAATTAGCAATATTAAATACACATAAACTGACTATTCGACATGGCCTACAATAACCTTTTTAACCTCCATTATTATTAACTAAGAATTAGCAATATTAAATACACATAAACTTGTACCCCACAATTTAAATACTAAATATGTATTAGCCGAAAACGTTAGTTAGTATATTAAGGTTTTAGCTATTTTAGAGCCATTTTATGTTCATCTTAAAACCATTCATGAACTCCATTTTTGTATAGTTTCCGAAGACATCGAAATAGCCTGTGTCCTCCTAGGTTTTATTTTAAACTGTTTATTGCAGCTCTTGAGAAATGTAAAAGCATATCGCCCTTGTTGCGGTGCTCTAAAACATAAATAAAAGACAATATTCTGGACTTAGGAGATTAAGTTTTTGAGTTAACGGTAATAAAATAAACCGTGACCATTACTTATTTATTTTTTTCCCTTTTTTCCACACTGCAGTAATCCTGCGATGTGGGAATTTATTTTCTACATGTGCCATTTTAAAAATACTATATGTATGTACTATATTTAAGTAACATGAGAATATTAGTGATGAAAAACTTAACAATTTATAATTAAGGTAATTAAAGGTAAGACAATAAAATTAACAGAAATATGACTAAAACTATAATAATATAATAATACTAAGAACTAATAAAATGTATAAAATTTTGCAGAAATAAATGATAGATAATGTATATAAATATAAAAGAAATCCAAATATAAACGATATAAAATATAAAAATAAAATTAAACGTATACAATAATGGAAATAAATACAGCTTATTCTTTAAAGTTCGTCATAATCTATTGACCATTACTAGTAATCGGAAAATGTAATTGAAATTCCCAGTACCATTACAGGAATTGGAATGGTAATTGAAATTCCCAGTGCCATTACAGGAATTGGAATGGTAATTGAAATTCCCAGTACCATTACAGGAATTGGAATGGTAATTGAAATTCCCAGTACCATTACAGGAATTGGAATGGTAATTGAAATTCCCAGTACCATTACAGGAATTGGAATGGTAATTGAAATTCCCAGTGCCATTACAGGAATTGGAATGGTAATTGAAATTCCCAGTGCCATTACAGGAATTGGAATGGTAATTGAAATTCCCAGTGCCATTACAGGAATTGGAATGGTAATTGAAATTCCCAGTGCCATTACAGGAATTGGAATGGTAATTGAAATTCCCAGTGCCATTACAGGAATTGGAATGGTAATTGAAATTCCCAGTGCCATTACAGGAATTGGAATGGTAATTGAAATTCCCAGTACCATTACAGGAATTGGAATGATAATTGAAATTACTTTCGATGTGATTTTTAGTACGAACGCCTGCATTTAGATCTTTGACAATGGCTGGAGTCAGCCCAAGGTGAATTTCCTTTCAAACAGGAAAGTAATTTGAAAAGTAATCATTATTAAAAGTAATCATTACCTTTCAACTCTGGTATCAACCAATTCTGATGAAGCTCAATGGGAGTTGGGCGAAATATAACAACCATAACCAGGATACCGCTGAAGAGAGAAACCGGGAAGTGGGAACCTTAAAAAAGGATATAAAAACAAAACAAAAAAAAAGTTGTCTAGAGCCTCCTGCTCAAATCTATGAACATAAATATGCTTTAGGTCCACCCGACAAACCTATGTAATGTACTGTATAACATACAGTCTTCTTGTCGTACAAGGCTACCGCGCATGCGCGAACGCTAGCGGACACTTTTTTTAAACATTTTTTTTTCAGTTTAGTCATCGCTAAAGTATATCTAGTCTAAAAAAGGTTATTTCGAAAGATTTTCGAAACAGAAAACATAATTACATTCAATGATAATTTAGTATGATACAATTTATTGAACTCATTAATTAATAATTTAATTAATAAAGCGACAATAGACATGGAGGCAGGGCCGCCAGTTCTCCCAGCCGGGCCCTCACTTCTCAAAGCCAGAATGAAAATTCTAGTACTTTGCTATAGGACTTTGGGCATTTTAAAATTATTTTCATCTTGAGCAAAATGAGAATAAAAGCCGACAATCGGTGCTGCAAAGGTCACTCTCGGTACTTTTTTCCAATTAGCGAGGATCGACCCCGGCCCCCACGGTGCCCTGGCCCGGGACAACTGTACCCGGTTGTCCCCCCCCCCCTTGTGGCGGCCCTGCATGGAGGGAGGGAGGAAGCGCGCTAAAAAACGCTAAAAATCAGACGATTTTGAGTTTGACATAGTATTCTCATTAGTTAAAATATTTCAGATTTTTATAGGAAGAAAAATCCTTAACCTGATGCTTGTAGTACCTATCAAAAGTTTTGTAATAGATATAATTGGTCGCTATGTCAACAGATGGTGAAAATTATCATGAAGTGGTTGGTATAATTGTTGGTTTGGTTCTGATCTAATTCTTGGCTTGATTTAATGGGTGCTGACTCCCATGGAGGTCTTCCATTCTTGTACCTTATGAATAGTAATGCTGCGATTACAGGTTTATCATTATATTTTAGCAGAGAAAATGATACAGCGGTGGTTCTATTGGATGATTATCTTGTCTTGTTAGGGCTGTATATTATACAATAGTGGTTTATCTTTTTATTATAGCTTATAGTTAGTCTAATTACTTTAGTTTAGCAATGATGCGTATACTGACCTCATATTTCTGAAGAATGTGACTTGTTATACAGCTCCTGCGTTACGGACTTTTTCTCCTTGATTTAAGGGCTATCACTTGTCAGATAAAAATCAAAATAGTTTTCTCCAATTTATGAATAACAAATTAGTCAATATTTGTCTATTGTTAATGCCATACGATTTATAACGGATGTTAAAGATTTATAAGGGACCTTCTTTTTTCAAGGGCGATAGTCACAATGTGGAAATCTAATCTACTATATATTTATTTGTCAAATACCACTCACTCACTCACTCACTGACCTATCATCCCCCAGCACAAACCACTCGACAGAAAATTTTGAAATTTTGCATGGACACTCCCTATATAACGTAGGCACTCACTAAGAAAGGATTTTTTGATATAAGTATTTTTAGGGGGGTTTAAAGTTTTAGTTGGTTAGAGCAGGCAAGCCAAGGCAGCATTTGTTGCTAGGACGATAACAGAACACCTGTTACCTTACATTATCTATTTCATAGTATTATTTTTAATTGAGGTTAATTTCCACTATGATGGCAGTCCTTGAATTACTAGAAATAAAATGTGATTTTGTCCCTCATAGAGTTTACGCCCATCCGAGGTAATAATATCCCGAACCATTTGACACAAAAATTTGAAATTTTGCACGGACAATGTGTTAAGAGTGTAAACACTCGCTAAGAAAGGGTTTTTTTTATATTCAAATGTTTAAGTACTTTTAGGGGGGTTTGAATTATTAAGAAGTTCCTCATCGGCTCAAAAATGGTTCGATTTTGATAACATTTGGTACAAAAATCTTTCTTGTCATTTAAAAGGTCAATTTCATTAACCAGTTGAATCCGTTTACTGGAACATGGTTTTTGGAGCGAAATTTGTGCGAAAGATTCCTTAACGTAGGAAAACGAATGAAACCATTTTTTAAGCGAGTTCTGCAGCCATTTACCAGAAAAATTGATAGAAATCCTTTTCAAAACTAATTTTCTGTTTGGGTATCAGAAACGAAGTATATGGAAAAAAATTGTATGAATGGTGATACAAAGTTTTCGGATCTCAGTATATTTTCTAAAATATCTCGAAAACGGTTGGGAACTCGTAGTAAGTTGAAGGCGGCTATTCGAAAGGTTACTAAATTCTCTACTAAAAAGATTCTGTTGTAATATTCGGTGGGGCGATGTCAATCGAAGAGATAAGTGCTTAAAACTTAAAATTTGTTAGTTTTATGCTTTTCAACGTGTATTTGTCTCTGTTTACCTAACTTTTTAAGCGGTTGTTACATTTTTTTTTCTACTCTCCAACGGAAACAAGCACGGTTACATTTTAATGTCAAATACCACCCATTGACAATCATCGCCCAGCCCAAAATACTTGACAGAAAATTTTGAAATTTTGCATGGAAACTCCCTTTACGACGTAAACACTCGCAAAGAAAGTATTTTTTGATATTCAAATTTTTAAGTATTTTTAGAGGGGTTTGAATTTTCAGTTGGTTAGAGCAGGCAAGCCTAGGTAGTATGCGTTGCTAGGACGATAACAGGTCAGCTGTCACCGTACTGTATCTATTTCATAATATTATTTTTGTTTGCGGTTCATTTCAACTATGATGGCAGACCTTGAATTACTAGAAATAAACTGTGATTTGTCCCTCATAGAGTTTACGCTATTCCTGTTGATGGTCCATCCGAGGTAATAATATCCCGAGCCCTTGCACAGCCTCCTCACCCATCAGCATCCCCAGTCAGAATACTTCTTGGTAATGCTCGCAAATAACATCTTGGAAACATAAATTTTTAAATTTTAACGTACATTTATTATTGACAACGAATTTTAACCTGTACTTGTTAAACTTCTGTTACTGGTAACCTATAGATAACGGGTTATCTCTACATTATCTGTTTTTTGACACTGGTCCGGAGCGCCCCAATGTCAAGAAACATTATATTTTAAGAACTTATCAATTGCTCAATAACTTATAGTATGACGGGACCCGTACTATCATAAACTGCTCAAAATTATGTAGAAGCGTTAATTTTGGTATTAGACCATTTAACGCAATAAAATAACTACTTATCTGCGGTGACGAAGCACGGGTATTCAGCTAGCTTTTAACATAGAAAAAAAATACTAAAAATATTCTGAAACAAGGTCAAATATAGTATGATTTTTAAGAATTATTACTTCTTTTCGACAATGGCAAACAATTCTTCATATTCTATTAAAAAATCCGTCGGAAATTGGTAATAAAATAGTTCAAATTCGTAGGAAATTGGTAATAGTTATAATTCAATGGATTAGAGAACTCCTAAATACTTACTAGAAAATAATATTAAGAAGCTGCAGTTAAAATTTGTAGTTCATCGGGTGAAAATTGAAGCCGCTACCCTATAACCCGATTTAAAAAACATACTCTTAAGAAAAACATTAAAGTTTAATGTACTGAAAAGTTAATTTTTTTTTCTTATTCCCCCCCCCCCCATAATTCGTAGTGAATGTAAAAGCACATTTAATAACCTTTCTTTGCATTGGAGTCGCCATAAATGGGACACTTTTATGTAAATATACGTATTAAAAATGAAATTATAATGTTTTAAATGAAACAAACTTTCCTCAATGACTTTTTTTTTTTTTAACTTTTATTGATAATCAGAAAATATGATACTCATATTTCCAGTAATTTTGCAGGTTTTAGAACAAAGGCATTGTGAGGCATGATGTGGGAATATATACAATTACATAACCCACTAGAACAAAAAATTTGAGCATTTGAGATGGTATGTTTAAAATTGTCTCTAGTCCACCGCCGCTTCAGTCTTCTATGAGGACTTAGTGGATTATGGAAGGAGGATAGAGAATTTATCAAAGGATTTGGATGGCCAGGGATTGGATAAAGTGGATATTGAAGTCATTATGGAGGGTTAGGTTCGAGACGTAGTAAGGAGAATTGGATATTTTTCCAAGGATTTTGGATTGTATTGTTTGTATTCTGTAGGAATTGGAAGGTTCAGTTGAACCCCAGAGTTCTAGTCTATAAGTCCATATTGGTCGGAGTATGGTATTGTATATAAGTCATTTGTTAGTCAATGAAAGTTTCGAGCGTTTGTCCAATATGCGTGATAAAAGTCTAAAACGTCTGTTTAGTTAGTTAAAGACTTAATACATGGCGTCCTTCTGCTAGTGCAAGCTTACTTTCTTCAGTTTCAACCGAAGAAGCCATAGAAAGCGACATTAAACGTCCAGGATACTTTATGTTTCCGCTCATCCGAATGATCTGTCCTATTGCGACTAGTTTTATCCTCCTCGTCGGGTCTAGGAAGGACTCGAAGCGTGAGAAGGAGGCCCGATGACAGCTCCTTCCTCGCTTGAAGAAAGATAAAGAATGGCGCACACTCGTCCTTCGGTCGTGCGCAGAATAGAATTTGTCGTTTAGCACATTAGACCTGCTTTAGAACATATTGATAGTCCGTCGGCCCGTGCACATTTTATGCAACGATTTTTAAGATTCTTCATTTTTTCACTATTGATTGTACAAGTCTTAACTAGAACAGTGCCGCTTGTCAGCTGGCTAGGTAGCGGTGGGTTTGGCTGCGGGGGCGTTGCAAACATAGGAAAAATATGGAAATGTGAAACGATTTTAAGATTCATGAAATTTCTTGGAGAGACACCTTATATTATACAATAATCATTGGCACTTGTCAGCTGGCCGGCCAGCGGTGGACTGCTTGTCAGCTGGGGGTCTGAACTTGGCAAAAATACGAAATTCTGTAACGATTTTAAGATTGCTGAAATTTTGGTGGTTACTAGTATTTGTAGTGAGATTAACGAAAGACATTGTCAGCTGCTCATATCTTGGTGGAAAACTGGTCAGCTGGGGGGGGGGGGGGGGGTATAAGCGCTGAGCGTATGGCGCGCGCTCCGCTTTATACCGCCAGCTGACAACATTTCCACCCACATATAAGCAGCTGACAATTTGTTTTGTCAATCTTATTACGAATACTACCTACTAACAAAATTTCAGGAATCTTAATATAGTTTTTGACTATTTAATAGCGAAAGCATGCTTATATTGATTACAACTTCTGAATATATTGATTGTAAATGAATATTTTTATTATCAACGTTAAAATATATTATGTATTTGCATTAAGGTAAGATGAAAAAATATGTCAATTATTTGTATAAAATAGTGTATTGGTAATAAAAAATTATTATACAATTAATCATAATAATAATAATAGTATACTAAAGACACTTAATAATATAATAATAAAAAGAAAGTCAATCGTTTTCTGATTCTGACTCTGCACCTTCAGAATCATCAACCCCCCCCCCCCCCGCAGTAATTGTGCGGTCATCCTCTTCTTGGTGTCTTTGAGCTGAAAATACTAATTATTGTTATTGATGAAATGATTAAACGTTAATAAAGCATAGAAAATAAATAGTTTTAATATCTTCAGTGAATTTCTGATCTCGAATAATCATATCAACTACTCGACGGAATTGTTCGCTGTCAAACCATTTACAGGTTTATATATTATCTTCAATATCCCATCCGTAATCCAGAGGAGTTAAACTTGAAGGTTCTTGTTTGTTTATTTTAGATTTTAAACATCGTCGTATAGGTATTTTTTTTTTTTTTTTTCAATCTACTTTACAGTAGATTTATACCTACTCGATATTAGAGGTATAGCCATCGGGGATCAACCATACAGGCTGCTAGGATTGCTAAAAGAAGCTCTAGACCTCTTAAGGATTGTTTAACTGTAGTGTGTATAGAGTGTCTGACACATCAAACATACAGACAAACAGACAACAATTCTATAAATCATTGTTTTGGGTACAATTGCATTGATAAAGGCCCCCAATAGTATTTTTACTCATATATCTTGCATGTACAAACAGCGATCCGTTAGAATTTTATTATATGTGAAGATAGATTACGGCTAGTAGTGCTAAGTTGGTAAATCGGGTCCAGAATAAACCCCCCTCCTAATAAACCGATTTACTTTATTTTTACAACATATTTTTCTATTAATATTTCCACAAACGAATATCGAGTTTCGTCCGAGCGACTTTGGGTCCGGAGTAAACCCCTCCTCCAGATGAACCAATTTTTCTGGTTAAGGAACTCGTTAAATCATTTGCTAAGAGAATACTATATAAAGTTTCGTTAAAAAAAAATCCGCTGGTGTGTATCGAATTAACGATAGTTCATGAAATGTTGGACGTGATTCTTTACATTGGCATAACTTTTTTATTTATGTACCGATTCGCATGAAACAAACACTAAATATTAAGTGAAACGTACCACTATATATTAGTGAATACTGTAACTAAATCGGATAAGCCGTTTCTGAGATTAGCGCGAACAGATAAACAGACAAGCAGGCAAAAATTTTAAAAATCATTGTTTTGGGTACTATTGCATTGATAAAGGTCCCCAATAGTATTTTTCACCATCTTCCAGAAACAGACAGCGATCCGTTAGAATTGTATTATTTGTATAGATTTGTATTAAGGTATGATGAAAAAATATATTATTTATTTGTATAAAATACTGTAAAAATTATTATATAATTTATTTATAATAATAATAGTTACCTAATAAAACTTTTAAATAAAAAGAAAGTCTGACTCTTCACCTTCAGAATCATTACTTTCGATATTTGTAGTGTTTGTGAGGTCATCCTGCTGTCTCTCATGTGAAAATACTAATTATTGGTATTGAAAAAATGATGAAACATTAATAAAGCAAAGAAAATGAATAATTTTAATATCTTGAGTGAATTACTGATCTCGAACAATCATTTCAACTACTGGAGGTAATTGTTTGCCATTAGATGTTAAAATTTGGATGAATATGGGAACGTGAACAAACCAAACTATTTAGATAATAATAACTTATTTTTAACACAAGGCGAAACACTGTGCCAAGCGTTGCCTGATTTTCACGCATTCACAGGCAAACATTTTTTATGTGCTATGTATTTTATACAAATAAATGATATATTTTTTCATCTTACCTTAATGCAAATACATAATATATTTTAACGTTGATAATAACAATATTCATTTACAATCAATATATTCAGAAGTTGTAATCAATATAAGCATGCTTTCGCTATTAAATAGTCAAAAACTATATTAAGATTCCTGAAATTTTGTTAGTAGGTAGTATTCGTAATAAGATTGACAAAACAAATTGTCAGCTGCTTATATGTGGGTGGAAATGTTGTCAGCTGGCGGTATAAAGCGGAGCGCGCGCCATACGCTCAGCGCTTATACCCCCCCAGCTGACCAGTTTTCCACCAAGATATGAGCAGCTGACAATGTCTTTCGTTAATCTCACTACAAATACTAGTAACCACCAAAATTTCAGCAATCTTAAAATCGTTACAGAATTTCGTATTTTTGCCAAGTTCAGACCCCCAGCTCACAAGCAGTCCACCGCTGGCCGGCCAGCTGACAAGTGCCAATGATTATTGTATAATATAAGGTGTCTCTCCAAGAAATTTCATGAATCTTAAAATCGTTTCACATTTTCATATTTTTCCGAGGTTTGCAACGCCCCCGCAGCCAAACCCACCGCTACCTAGCCAGCTGACAAGTGGCACTGTTCTAGTTAAGACTTGTACAATCAATAGTGAAAAAATGAAGAATCTTAAAAATCGTTGCATAAAATGTCACGGGCCGACGGACTATGAAGGAAGGTAGCGGCTATTGATGTTTGGCAAAAGGAACAGTTTTTCATCAATTTCTTGGACTCTTCATAATGCCATTCCAAAAATTTGTTTTTATATAATAGTTCCATCTAAATATATATATATATATATATATATATATATATATATATATATATATATATATATATATATATATATATATATATAAAAATCAGTCCCGTAACAGGCCACAAGGGCCCAGAGGGGCAGATACTGTAGAGGTATCTGATTCTTGACCATATGGCACACTAGGGAGATAGTGTGGTCAACACTATGCTCCGGCTACCTGATTTTCCCCTTGGCTTCTTCGACTGCTAGAGTCATTAGCACCCAAGGTACCCATTATTAATTAAATTAATTAAAGGCTGGGTAAGCCTAGGACCATCTGGGACCCCAAATCCAACCCTCGAACGGCAGCACTAGAAGAAAAAATCTTTAGTGCGCGTTCGGGTTTTGAACCTGGTCCTCCAGTTCATTAGTCGAGTGATCTACCACTCAGCTAACCTCGCCCCCTGTATATATATATATATATATATATATATATATATATATATATATATATATATATATATACATAATTTATGAATAATAATCAAAGCTTTGAATTTGAATGGTTTATTTTTCTGCTTAAAGAAATTAAAGGGTACGAAGATATTAAAAGACGATTTAAAAGCTCAGCATTGGAATTGATCCTATTGTTTCCAAAATGTCAACATTTTTTGGTTTTATGTTTTCTAAAAGAGAAACATAAAACCAGAATCATTCAAAGCAGTTCAAAGCAAGAAAAATTAGTATATACATGAAGTATAACTGTTATTAAAGCAAAATAATTCAGAGACCCAGGATGTTTTGGATCGAAATTGAAAAAAAGTGTATCTGAAGTTATTTTAAAAATGTTATTTGAAAATATTTACGAAAAATGTTAAAAACAAAGACAATGGACATTTTCTTACCTTCTTCGATACGAAGGCATCGAAGAAGGCAAGAAACTAATAGATAGATACTAAAAATTCGAGAAGACTTTTGTATGGAAATTGTTTCGTTTAGAAAGGTAAGCGAACTGCCACTTGTTCAAACATGGTTTGAATCCTTTCTGTTAATAATATTCGAATAAAAGCTCCCATTCCATGTCACTAAGGTCAATCTAAAAGGATTATTAAAGCAAAACAAGTTGGAAAAAATAGTTGCATTTTCGACTTTTGTCCACAGGCTGCCGCACTGTGCGGCGGTGGCCTAGAGACAATTTGTTGTATCGTGCCATCTGCAATGCTCAAAATTTATTGTTCTAGTGGGTTCTGTAATTGCACATATTCCCACATCATGCCTCACAATGTTGCTGTTCCAAAACTAGCAAAAAATTACTGGAAATATGTATATCATATTGTTGTGATGATCAATAAAGATGTATAAAAAATACAACAACAAAAAAAAACATACATATATATTCTACAATGCGGAAAATACCGTTATGCGGTTAACAGTATTACCAAGGCTGGTTTGTATGAAAACCACTAAAGGTTTTTCTAGGAAGAATGCAGGAGACATTTTAGCATACCATTATCGACTAATGTTCTCTAAATGGTAACAAGACCTTGATACAATGGACCAGTGCAATATATCTCTGCGATGTTGTGTGCAAAGTCCTTGCTACACCGTGAGTAATACTGCACCGCAAGACCCACACGAAGCTATAAAAGATACGACCATAACACCCAAACAGCCCACACGGTCTGTCTATGTCAATAGGTTTAGTGCGATATCATAGTGTGTCATTAATAACTGCATAACATTTTTTAATTAAAATTAAATAAATTATATCACTTCATGTGCCATCAGTGACTTAATTTTGAAATATTTTTGTGTTATGAAAAATTGTCAAGCTGATATTTGAAACCCGATCCTCTTGTCACGTGTCGTGCCAATTAATATAACTGAGTTCGAATTGACAGCACGAGAAAATGATTCCAAGTGAATTGACCATAAGGAAAACAATGATGATAGTAAAGGAGGCTGGCTCATCATAAAAAATCGGAAAGAATTCGTCTTGGAATTAGATTCTAATATATTAAACCCCGATATGCCCAAGATTTTGAATCATTGTGGTAAATACATTTTGAAAAACTAGAGTTTTTGTATTCTGAAGCAGGCTACACGATTCAGGCAGGCCTGTCAGTTAGACCTGAACAGTCCGCCTGAAAGCCGGTCGCCTGAATGTGTATATATTCCGGCCGCCTGAACAGTCTTAACTGACAGACCGGCCGGAATATATACACGTTAAAGCAGGCTACACACGATTCAGGAAGGCCTGTCAGTTAGGCCTGAACAGTCCGCCTGAAAGCCGGTCGCCTGAACGTGTATATATTCCGTCCGCCTGAACAGTCTTAACTGACAGACCGGCCGAAATATGTACACGTTAAAGCAGGCTACACACGATTCCGGCAGGCCTGTCAGTTAGACCTAGACAGTCCGCCTGAAAGCCGGTCGCCTGAACGTGTATATATTCCGTCCGCCTGAACAGTATTAACTGACAGGCCTGCCTGAATCGTGTGTAGCCTGCTTTAACGTGTATATATTTCGGCCGGTCTGTCAGTTAAGACTGTTCAGGCGGACGGAATATATACACGTTCAGGCGACCGGCTTTCAGTCGGACTGTTCAGGCCAAACTGACAGGCCTGGATGACCGTGTGTAGCCTGCTTGAGGAATGCAAACTTTTTTTTCGACTGGCGAAAAACTATTTAATGACATTTAAATTTTTTAATAGAATCTTAAAATTCCAATTGTAATAGTTATACTCATATTATATAATTCCCATAATCATTAATAGTAAAATAATATTTTATTAATTTATCATTTACTAATAATTATAATAAAGTCATATCGTCGATACAAAAGCAAACTAACGAATATGAAAATCACCACTTTTCAGAGTGGAAGAGTATTTATTCATAACTTTTTTTTGGACAGTCAAATATTCGGCAGATTTGACCTTTTGATCGTGGAATACTTTCCCTTTAATAGAGTGAAGTCAGATTGAAGAATTTGCCGTAAATAAGTCCAGCAGAAATTATTAAAGATGGACAATGAAAGATGCATTTTTTCATATTCGTTAGTTTGCTTTTGTATCGACGATATGTTGTCAATTTAATCATCAGGGCAGGTTGAGCCCCGAAGAGCATCCATCAGACATACCCAAAAATTTGCTTTAAGTAAAAAAAAAAAAAAAAAAATTAGGCAATAAAAATGTAGCGTTTGTTGTTGTGTATCTAGCATTTAGTTAATAATGAAAATAACAGTTTTACTATACATTTCAATCCTCCAACTAACATAAGCACTCGCATACTACTTGGCAAAACTTTTTTTTTTTTTTTTTTAATATTTATTTTATGAGCTTCTTGCAACTATAGCGACTTGCTCAGAACAAACATTACACATATATACATACATAAATATCTACATGCATATATACATAGATACAATTTGGTTATTACATATGTGCATACAAACACATTATTATATATACATATACATCAACATCAACAATATATACATCATCATTATTATATATATACATCAAATTATACAAATATACATTACACTATGTTTATATAGTTTATTCTACTTCTAGACATAGGAGAATACTATTCAGATTAAGATATAATAGAATATATACCTTAATAAAGATATACTATCATGGAACATTAATAAATATATAATAGAGAAAGATAAATAAAGATATAATATAATAGAGCGTTAATAAAGATATACTAGAATAAATACATTAATTAAGATATAATAGAATATAAGGAGACCCGATGGCCGTGAGGGTTAAGGCGTGAGAACTTAACACTCCGTGCCAAAGGTCGTGGGTTCGATTCCCACTAGGGGTGGTGGCTTTTCTTTCGAAAAAATCACCCCTATCCTGGCTAGAAAAGGGTGGTAACCTATAGATAACCCGTCCTAAAATTCGTAGTTAATAATAAATAGACGTTAAAATTTAAAAAAAAAAATAAAAGAAAAAAAAGGGGGCTTAGCTAGAATTTAATTTAACTTTGCTAGTTTTGTTTTGTCACAAGATATATATATATATATATATATATATATATTTATATATATATATATATATATATACACACACACACACAAATACATACAAGCATGCATACAAATATGCATGCACACATGTACACACCTGCATACACACACACACATATAACATATAAATAAACAATGGTATATTTTTTATATAAATAATAATGGTATATATAAACAAATCTCTATGGGTTGTTTTCACTCTTCTTCCTTTATTAATTTATGCTATAATCTGGTTAGTAAGTTTGTCTTGTTTAGGTAGTTCAATATCTCATCGATATATTTGCTTCTATCGGCAAATATATCATCTCATCTATATTTTTTTTTTTTTTTAACGGCGCATCTACATCTTGGTCATTAGCGCCGGGCTATCTACAGGTTGCCACCCTTTTCTAATGCCAACAGCACGTGGTCGGTCACCCATTCAGGTACTGACCACGCCCGACGTTGCTTAACTTCGGTGATCTATGGGAACCGGTGCATTCAACGTGGCTACCTACGGCCGTTGGCTCATCTATATTCATATCGGCAAATATATCTCATCTATATTATCTAATTACGATCAAATGAATATTCATACTCACCCACAAATACGTTCTTTACCATAAGGTACTTCAGCTAACAAAGCTAAAATTGATCGTTTACTTGACAAAGAGGCCATTTATACTGATACGCCTGAAATATTAGAAAACGAAGGAAACAACAACGGAAATAATCCCAAAATACATTAAATCTATACTTAGAAAGCGATAGTAATAATAATAATAATAATATTTCAAAAACATTAAAGTCAACTGATAAACAAAAAAAAAAAAATAGAGTAGTAAAGAAAAAAAAATATGTGTATAGTTTTTTTTTTTTTGTAAATATGGTTGTAAAAATAATTAATGTATATTATTTACTATTTTTGTATTAAAAATGTGCAATATTGTTATTGTGATAATAATGAATAATGTATTAAAAGCTTTCGTTTGAGTTTGTAATATTATTGGTTTAATTGTCCCACTAGATGGGGTCAATTGGAAAATTAGTGCAAAGTAGTTAATTAATTTTTGGTAAAGCATATTTTTTTTTGCTCTCTTAATTTTTCTTATTTTTGGCGTAACATACCAAATGGTCTCCGTCTTTTTTATGTAGTTTTCTGTTTATAGTTTTTATCTACTTACAACCATAATGAGGTCTCATTATGATATTGTTTTACGGACAATGTAAGTATGTTTAGGACGTTTAAGAAGTAGTTATTTTTTTAATTTTTTTTTTATTTATTATTATTTTTTACGGAGCATCGACATCTAGGCCATTAATGCCGTTTATAAAGTAGCAATAATATATATGGTGTGACTTAATGGACATATAGTTTGTGAGGGGGTCAACTTGAGTGGACTCTGGAATTCCTTTCTCAAATTCTTAGTAGAATCTCTGAGGATGATTCTTGACAAACTGCGCCAAGACTCCGGCCTTGATGAGCCTACACGCCCAAGAAGCATAGAGACGATGATCTAAGAGAGGATCCGCCAACTGTAGGTGTGGTCAGCATTCGACCACGCCCGTCTGCTGGTCAACATGACCCGGATCAAGCGTCCTTAGCCAATCACGATGAATAATAGAACACGGACGTCTTTTCAATGTGCGCCGATAAAAGGAGTTATTACATCCGTGATTGGAACATCTGGAGCATTTAGACACCTCTCATTGAAGGGGAGGAATGTCAGAAGTACCTTTTAAGGAGTTGGTTAATCATAACTATATACAATCGGGTTGTCTTTTCAAGATGTGGCTTATCAATGATATCAGGTTGTCTCTTATCAATGATATTAGGTGGCCTCTAAACAATGATATCAGGTTGTCTCTTATCAATGATATCAGGTTGTCTCTTATCAATAATATCCGGCTACAACTTTGGATGCCCTTGCCAACGTATGAACATTGGATAAGGATATCGCTTATCAATGATATCAGGTTGTCTCCTATCAATGATATCAGGATACAACTTAGGATGCCCTTCCCAACGTGTGAACATTGGGTAAGGATGTCGCTTATCAATGACATCAGGCTACAACTTAGGATGAGCTTGCCAACGCGTGAACATTGGATAAGGATGTCGCTTATCAATGATATCAGGTTGTCTCCTATCAATGATATCAGGATACAACTTAGGATGCCCTTGCCAACGTGTGAACATTGGGTAAGGATGTCGCTTATCAATGATATCAGGTTGTCTCTTATCAATGATATCAGGTTGTCTCTTATCAATGATATCAGGCTACACCTTAGGGTAAGGATATCGATTATCAATGATATCAGGTTCTCTTATCAATCATATTAGGTTTCTCTTGGGACGTCTTTGACAACGTTTGAACATTACTTAAAGTTGTCGCTTATCAATCATATCAGGTTGTCTCTTATCAATGTTATGAGGGTTTGCAATAATAAGAAGGTGTGATATTGATGTTCTTATCAATGTGCTTTGCACTTGTAAAGCCTATTGAGCAGCCTTTGTCGAGATTAAACATTGAGTTTTCAATCATATGAGTTTTTTTTTTTTTTATCAATCTTATCGGGGTTGGTATTAAGATTGTCAATTATTGGTTTCGTTATAAATTTGCGACATCACTTATTTTTTATTTATTGTTGACTTTTTTGTTGTTCGACTCAGCTTTTATAAATATTTTTTTAATTTAACAGTAATTTATGATAAGCACACCATAATCCAAGAGCATGGGATGTATTTATGTATGTATCCATGTGTGACATATTTACATGGTAGGGCGCTCACGACCACGAGGTTTTTCGCTCTAAATATTTTAAACAAACAAACAACTTGTACCTACCGAAGAAGAAATTGTACTTGCTCGACTCCGAATTGGCCACACAATTAACTCACCATAAGACTTGACAAACCAATTTGTGATATATTCAATAGAGGCTTTACTGTAAAACACCTACTAACGGAGTCCAGAAGACGACAAAACCTAAATATCCCACATGACATGTAGGAATTATTGAGGGACAGCAGCCAGTACATAAACACAATACTTTCTTACTTGTAGGACACTAAACTATACACTCGCATCTGAAGACATCTCCTGAATAACCAGAGGCTTCCAGGCATATTACAGACATTTCCAAACCTCTGGTTATGAAAATAATTGAATCAAATATTCATCTTAATGCTTGTTCATTAGGCCATACAGGTACCTTGAAGGAGTGAAATCGTAATAGTTGCGAATCACTTATAAATAAATAAATTTGTGTTATTACTTGTAAAGAATCTTGGAATGCCGTTGTCAACGTTTGGTTAAGAAATCATTTTTCAATATCAGTCCCTTATCAATCATATCAGGTGGCCTCTTATCAATAATATCAGGTTGCCTCTTATCAATAATATCAGGTTGTCTCTTATCAATAATAGCAGGTTGCCTCTTATCAATAATATCAGTTTGCCACTTATCAAAAATATCAGGTTGTCTCTTTTCAATCATATCAGGTTGCCTCTTATCAATCATAGCAGGTGTATTACGCATTCCCATTCCTCCCATTAATATTATGACTATTTTGTGATTGTCATTGTAGAAATTACTTTACAATATAAATGTTCAATTTTAATTTAATTATATATTACAATGTAATATGATAGCAATAATAATTAATAGTGTAATAATTACATATTCAAATAAATACAACACTAGAAAATATAATATTTTTCTTTTTATTCATACCACTCCAAATGGGTAGTTTCCTAAATGAAATAAGTGAGAATTGACTGGTATCTTGTGCTGTGGTTAGCTGTAAAAGAAAGTGACGTTGGATGGAATTAATTTGGCCAAATTAACTTACTACTAACTATTAATTTGTGGTTAGAACTCTGCTAAAAAGAAAATTCCTATAGTTAGATCTAATCATCAAAAGTTTTCGTCAGGTTTTGGGAATATGGGAAAAATGTAGCTGCATGGGGTCCTCCGAAACCAGCTAAATTTTGAAAGTGATTTTGTAACATCTGATGTAAACAGACGTATATTTGTACCTAAATTTTACCTAGAGTCGTTTTTGGTATCTAGTCGGTTGGCTCTTATTAAAAATATCGATGATGCTAAAAATATTGAAAGTAAGGGTTTTTTTTCTGTATTTATTCAAACGAATTTGGTTCTTGATGATATATTGTTATCTGCATTGATTACCCGGGACGAGGTAAACCCCCCAAGAAAGGATATAGCGTGCACCATCCTAATTGGACAGAACAATGTGGATCTGTCAAGCGGGGACTCTGACGTCATTGGTCTAAAGGATGAGATACGTCACTAGGTGGGGGGCCGCTGTGTCTGGGGTTTTTTGGTCGACATAATGACCTATGCTTGACAGTAATGCATGTGCAAGCTCGAATGGCTCTATATGCATAACTACATTCTAGATGCACTTCTCGGATTCTCATAATAAGCTACCTTCTCATGTACATAGATATAATATTACAGTTCAATCGCGTTTCATCCCTCCCAACATAGGGAGGAAACCCGCTAATGACATTGATCTTATGATGAAATCCGGTGGTGCTGATGAGCAATGTCCACGTTTCAGGCCCCATAGGTCTAAAAAATAGCAGCTTCAAAAATTTGATGATTTTGATGAAATTTGGAACAATAATTCACCAACCAGCAGAATCTGTGCACAGTAACGTTGCTTTTATAGCTAAGAAAATCGCAGAACTAACGTTTATGTGGCGATATGCTTGCAGGTAGACTTTGTGTAGATAGTTAGACGCTGGAGTTAAAAGAAACAATTTTAAAGGGCATATCTCTTACAAAAACGGTTCTTATGCAATTTTCAATAGAACTACCTATGATTCGGAGAAATAGGTGCATAGATGTCGATAATTTCGGTTTCGTTCTTCCTAATGATTTTTTGTCCCTGCGTCCATTTTTAATTGGTTGTTTTTCTTTTTAATTCAATTTATTAGCGAAATTAACATGATAGTAAAAGAAAAAATGGGCCCCTCAAAATAATTCACTAAAAATAATTTGACGATATAAAACAATGCAAAATGATATAGAATTTATTTATTCCATGAAAAAAAAATGATTATTAATTTACAGAAATTGTAAACAAAACTAGCTCTTTCGGCACCTACAATCAGAGTGTGCCCACTTTTGGCACACATCACATTTCACCCACACCTCTCCCCAAATATAAATAGAATAAAAGATCGAATTGTATCACTTGAGAAATGACGTTCCTTGAGAACATTGAGGTATTTAAAACCCTTTACATTTACACCAAGAAATGGTGCCCATATTTACACCTCTCCCATCGAAGAAAGACAAAGAACACGAAAATCGGTGCAAAATAGGAGCAAACATATTCTATCCATTGACGAAGTAATGTCTTGAAAAATGGTCTTATTCGATACTCTATTTATGGCATTAAGGACTATTCTAAAGGGGTTAGAGTTGTGACAATTTACAACAAGTCGTATCGTCCACAATCCAAGAGCAAAGTCTCGAATCTAAAAACGAGATTTTGCATATTGGATAGTTTGACTTGGCAGGGACGATACGTACACTAAAAGCGTGCATGACTTAAGGTGTGTTTCAAAAAGCATCTTAAGTTCTCTGCTTTCCGGATATCGCTGTCAAATAATGTTTAACTAAAATATGAACATGAAACGAAAACGATTTCACACAGCTCGCAAAAGTTTGCAGGCCGGAACAAGCAACAATTTGCACAATAACTCACGCTACACCTACTAACATCTTGACTCCATCCACTAGTAATTGAAATAATGGTTCCAACTGTTACCAAAATTAGCAGAATACCCCATATCCAGTCTTCAATACCAGCCTTCAATATAGCTCATATGTACTTTGGAGGTGTGCCCATATTTACCCCCCTCTCTCTCTCTCTCTCTCTCTCTCTCTCTCTCTCTCTCTATATATATATATATATATATATATATATATATATATATATATATCCCTTCATAGGGGTTTCCTCCCTATGAAGAGACATAGAAAACAAGCTAAAATTTATCTTTTTATTTAATTTTTATGAGACGATAAACAATAGTATCCCCATGAAAGTTGTTTGGAAATAAATTAACGTCCGTTTGTTTATATAAGAACCCGTTCTAGAAAATGCGTTTACGAAGCGGCTGCTTTCACCCTCAGAACTACATTCCCCCGAACCACAATCATTAATTGTGAAGGCGTCCAACTTTCGTGAAAACCGCTGGAAGACCAGATTCGTATTATAAAATGCCCCCCCCCCTCGCCCGTCACATCAATTTCTAAAATTGATACGATATGATTGAGTCGAGGCAGCTCGAAAATGTTTAAAAAATTAACCCCGTAATTTACATTGATGGATGAAGGCTATTTCCATCTCCCATCTGCCCGGGATTCTGTGGAGATTTGCATATTTGTGGCGTGGAGGTAGCCAACATTGATTAGGTAGGCGTATAAATAAAAATGGATTCTTTTAAGTAGACGGGGGGAATTTTGGATTAATGGTGTATGTATCTATTTTCTCAGCGCTGTTTGTTAGCTAAAAACCTACTAATTGTATTTCTGCTTTTATATATATTATGTTAGTTTATACATGAGGGCCCCAGACGTCTATGGGTCAAAGTGACATGTTTGAAAAAAATGAGTTAGATACAGGAATGGGTTATGAACACCATAATCTTGTTGGTGGTAAAGAGATCCAAGTGATTTTCTTGACAGTTGCTGCCACCTAGCTTGTGTTCTCTCCAGTATTGTTGCTTTTGTGATATTAAGTCTAGAAGGAAATTAAGGGGTCTATGTTCGTATTATCCAATTCTTTTGCATATTAATCATAAACCGGATGATGTACTTATTATTTATCATCGATAAATTCGAGGATTCGTCCAGTATGATCGGAACTGTAAAAATCTAGTTTTTGCTAGTACCACATCTCGCACTAGTATTTCTAAAGTGACACAACTCAAAAATTGGTGTTTTTCAGTTATGACTGTAGAATAAATAAATATTTCCAAATTGTAAATATTTCTTTATCAACCATCAAAACTGTATGTGCCTAGCTTCAGAGCTTGTGTCACTCTTCCCGTCTTAATGCTATTCCCCTTACATAGGCAAGAGGGACACATTGTCAGTTGAGTTTTTTTCTTGAGTTGTGTCACTTTGCAAATACTAGTGCGATATCTCATTTTTCACTCCATTTTCCTCAAAACATTGAGTTATTTAATAGTAGTTAGTAGGGTCCTCATGTATAGGACGTTCCGTTCTTTTAAACGTTTTTTTGCCTCAGTTTTTGATTTGTTGTTTTAACAGTAAAATGAGGGTCTCTCGAGGACCTTAGACAGCAGGGACGTTTTCATTACAGGGCCCATTTGCGAAAATTCCCAGATTCTGCAGGGATGTCAGCGCTAATGGCTCAGATGTCGGAATAAAAAAAAAAAAAAAAATAGTAAAATGAGTATGTTAATACTGGGTTAGCAAACGAGAGGCGCATATTTGTAATTACATATTTTTTTTTTGTGTTGGAGCAAAGAGAAGGAGGAGGGAGTAATTTTAGATAAGGATTTAGGCAGTGGGGCAAAAAATCTTCCTTCTTCTTGAGATTCAATTTTACATTTTTACACGTGTTTAGAGTTTTCACCAATGGTCAAAACAAAATATTAACCGCTCTTATTCTAAGCGTTCCAAATGAGAACGAAAATGCGCTAAGATGTTCTAGTTCCTGCGAATCCGACCTTTTCTTTTACCTGGAACTGACACCTATCGTTCTTAAAGGTTTATATTTTTTTTTAGAACGTTTATTAAATCTGCACATTCTTAATGTAGTGCTCATGAAATGTCAAATATTTCATGAATGAGTTATTCCGAGCAGAATTAACTGGTTAATTATTCCGTTACTCATCAAGCGTATTAGAAATACCCAAGCAGGATTTGTAATAGGAAACCACAACATTGTAAATAGAATCACTGTGGTACTCTTTAATATTTAATAGGTATTAAGATATCTTCCTAGTCATGAGTAATGGAGTTAATGGTATGCAGTACAACTACTGTTTAATGATATTAATTAAGTCATTTACAGACCCTGATGTCATTATGGTACTGATTTTATAAGTAGGTGCCATAAGAGGTAATATACGAGAAAAACTAATTTTGACGTATATTATCTTGACTAGTGTGATCAATACTACTCTTTGGCAGCCTGATTATCCAATTTGTATGTAACCATTAATAAATCAATTAATGGCAATGGAAGATCTGGGACCCCGAATGTAACCCTCGACCGAAGACGCTAGAAGATAAAATCGTTAGTGCGCGCCCGAATTTTAAACCTGGATTGACACCGTGGGGTGAAAAATACCCCACACTTTGTTCCATGGCGTGTTTCTTAATTTCTGCAAATCACAGAGAATCCCTCCTTCTTCCTAAATAATGGGAAGTACATTATCTAGTGTGACCTTAAGCCAGTTGTCAGCTAATCGCTGAATGAGAACGTCGCGAGTTGTGTATGTGGTATTTTTTACCCCACGATGTAGTTAACGGCTAACTTTTTCGATCATCTGATAAATCTTCACGGGTCGATCACGTTTATAATACGGCATCCCAAAAGACAAAATGTCCTGAAAACTGCCCAGAAAAGATTTTCTCTTTGATTTTGGCTACCAACAGGTGAAAGCTCACGTGAGAGTTAGTGCCTAACTGGAGAACATGCCAATCCCACTGAAGACATCGATGCTTGTTGTTTCGGGAGACGAATCAACTCCTGATGGACCTTCAACATCTTTCGTTACATTGGATAGACCCGCGAGATGTTCTTTTTGTGACAGAAAGGATTACAGGAAGACGGAAACGCTATGCTATGTGTGTAGAAGGGCGATGTGCCGCGATCACCGACCACTAAAATTTGTTAAATGTTGACGAGACTCAATTGGACAGAACATTGTGTTTTCATAAAGTTCCTATTTTTTATGGCTTTTGATCATTCTAGCTTATTGTTTGTAGAAAATATTTTCAGTGTAGTAATATTTTTTCAGGATAATTATTTGGTGTTTGAACAGTATTGAGTTTTAAGATTTTCAAGCTATTTTGTGAATTTTTAATAAATATTTTGCAAATTTATTACTGTTTGAATTTATTTCTTGATGGTCCTGTTCTATATATTGTAGTTTTTATTTTTTTTTTTTTTTTTTTTTTTTTTTTTTTTTTTTTTTTTTTTTTTTTTTTTTTTTTTTTACGCCGCATCTACTTCTAGGTCATTAGCGCCGACATCCAGGGTGCAGCGAGGAATTTTCTCAGCGAGCCTTGAGATGAGAAAATTCCTGCCGGAGGTGGGAATCGAACCCACCATCTCCCGCTTATGAATCCAGCGCGCTAGCCACTAGATTACTGGAGACTATATATTGTAGTTATATAAAAACGCAAAAGAAAAAAATTGAAATCTATTTATTTTAACATTTTTCAAAGTTTGGGGTAAAATTTACCCCACGGTGTAACGTAGATGTGAATGGCAGTGTGCAAAACTCGCCCCCTTAAATTTTTCATTATACAATCCAAAAAAGGAGTTTGAGACTAGTTCTTCGGAGAACCCAAGAACTTCATTCAATGAAATGGTACAATCTTCCAAGAACAATAGGCCCTTTGTGGGTTCTTGACTCTTATAAGGAGACGACGAACTGGACATTACCGCCGGCATCTCATACAAAATTGAAGCCTCAACACGAGAAGGTTATAAAGACTTTTTCAGCTTTGGAGACGGCTCTCGACTACATGGAGCAAGTGTAGAATTGAAACTAACCAAAACTGAATAATGCATAGAGAATAAAAGGTAAAAAGTCCACATGGATTGTGTTTATGACTGGTCGCCATTGGATGTATGAGGTCGGTCCATCTTGGAAGCTTTGTACCTAGCCGCTGAGTTAGATATCTCCGTCAATCCAAACCTATCAAATCAATCTTACTCTCCTTTCAGTCCTTAGCCGACCTAAACACGTCAATTAACAACTTTTCCTACGATGGAAGATTTCAATTTTCTTGCAGCGCAGGACTCAGCTATCGAGGATCCATTGACTAAAGAATTATTAAAATAATGTCATAAAATCTTTCCTATCTACTTGATATAAAAACGTCCTAATCGCAGGGACTGCACCATCTTAACGAGTTTTCGTTTTTATTCCTAGAATCATTTTAAAAATTTGGAACGCTTGGAGTAGATGCTTTTAATATAATCCTTCTGATGAATTATACAGTTTTTATTTCAATTTTTGTTATTGTATACAGAGAAACATCTTTTATCCGAATCAACTGTGACCAGGGCCGATCCTAGCCAACAAAAATCCGGGTTATCCAGAGAATGACGGAAAAACAAACAAAAACGATTATTATCGACAAACATTCACCTAAAAACACATAAACTGTATGTACTGTAACAGTGTAACCGTTTGTACTGTACTCAATATAGCTACAAACCAGTCTGTAGTAAAAAAGTCCGACTCGCAGGAACTGCAGCATCTTAGCGCGGTTCCGTTCTTATCTCTAGACTCATTTAAAATGATTAAAATGGAAGCTGTTATTATTTTGGGTCCACATTTCTAGAAAGCATGAAGATTAGATAGTTAGCCGTCGAGGTGATAAGTAAACATGGAATGGTTGGGATTCGGCTAAAGAAACCTCAATACGATTTTTGTTAAAAAATCTATATTTAGGACGTTTTGGCTACTCATTGGTAGCCTTCGTCAGCAATGAAAGTGCCGGGAGGCAGAGGAGGACCAAAGTTGACAGTTCCATCTTTACTTTCAAGAAAGGTCTTATTTACGATCTTACCTGGATGGGTCCCCGCCCTTGGAAGGACCCCGCTAGGCATTTGAAAAGCTATATCTTGGAAATCCATATCTCTAAGATTAAATTGTTTTTCTTATTTTTCTTAACCTGATTTATTATCAAATACATTATCCAACTATAAGCAGTTAAAAATCAATTACTTTAAAGTTTTAAGTACTTATTTCTCCCATTGACATCGTCTAATCAAAACTTTCATCAGAACGTTTTTTGTAGAGCATTTAGTAAGCTTTCTAATGGTATCCTTCTGTTTACCAAGATTCTCAACTTTTTTCGAGATATTAAGGAAAGTATACAAAGTTACCAAAACTTTTTATGTCTGTTAATAAAATATTTTATTCTAACCCTTCCTTAACTCCAAACGTAACAAAAATTTCAACATATTAGTTTTAATGAAAGTAGAACATGCAGAAAATGTTTCAACTGAATCCCATGATTCTAAGTACCCAAACCAAAAACGGTATTCAAAAACTATTTTTCCAATTTTCTCGAAAACGGTTAAAGCTATCGCCTTGAAAATGGTTTCATTCGTTTTCCTAGCCTAAGAAGCCTATAAAACGAGTGCTTACAAGCTTATGAACTCAAAAACGTAAGCGTTACGATTTTTTTGCGCGAATTTCGCCCCAAACGCCATCTTCCAGTGGACGGATTTTGCCGAACTTGGTTAACGAACTTGACCTTTCAAATTGGACGACGGATTTTTGTACCAAATTTCATCAAAATCGGACCTTTCTTCTTCAACCTAGAGAGCGAACAGACAAATATATATATATATATATATATATATATATATAAATTTGAACCACCATCATTTTCGGTCTCTAGGGGTTCTGAAACGCAAAATTTTCTAGTCGGCACTTCTGGATTGCGTCATGAGATCAACCTTATAAGCGGGGTTCCTCCCTATGGGGTAGGGAGGAACCGCGCTAAAAGGCAGGGAGATTCTGCTCCCAGTTCTCAGTTTAGTGTACTGCTTACGAGCTGCGCGATCTCGCATCAGCTTTAACATTAGAAGTTCAATTTGGCAATGTTTTGGCTTGACTCTCTAAATACACCATCAATTTCTCAATGTTTGCTTGTTCTTCTTCTTCATGGGTCATAGCCACCATAAACTGTCCTTAAGTAGGCTACACACGATTCAGGCAGGCCAGTGAGTTAGACCTGAACAGTCTTAACTGACAGACCGGCCGGAATATATACACTTTCAGGCGACCGGCTTTCAGGCGGACTATTCAGATCTAACGGACAGGCCTGCCTGACCGTGTGTAGCCTGCTTTCGAAATCATCTTGAAACAGATGTGTTTTCTGTTTTTTTCCAATCAAGATACGTTCGATGTTCCTACTCCAAACTAAGCAGCAATGTTCATTAACGATTATTCCCTAACAATTCTTTTTAACGCTTCCATCCTTTTTTCCTTGGTCACAACAATGTTTTTACGTTTTGTCTAAATCGCAGTCAAACAGCAAAACAATACTGTACCTCGACCGTGACGCTAGGAAAACTAGCGTACATTAACCTAGGAAAACTCGTGTAATTTACCTACTGAGAATAGAAATTTATCTTCTATAAAACATGACTTCATTTACTATGCTGTAAAAAATAATTTCCTTTCCAAAACTGGCCCAGGTTATCCGGACGTCCGGTTTGATGAGGTCCGGGTTAACAAAGTTTTACTGTATTTAACTTTAACCTTTATTGTAAGCGTCTGATTATGATGTACAACTCTGGAGTTCTTTGTTTGTTTGTGTTCACTTACTGTTAGGTTTATTTTTTTTACGAGTTATATTTATTGTTTTTTGTTTCATTTCTTAGTGTTGTTTGTGTTGTAGTGTTCTTTGTGCTGTTCTTTCAGCTAGGGAAATGAGTATTTAGGATTTACAAACGACTGAAAAGTGCTCATTTCAAGCAATGTTAATTTGCATCTCGGCCCATTTTCCACGGAAAAACCAGTGATCCTAGGAATATGGCAATATGGCAATTTATTAATATTACCAACGAGTTGGATTGAATAGAGTTTCAATATAACGTTGAGCGAGCGGAAACACGTAGCAATTATTCAATTAACATAAGTGCTAATGTTATAACCTAGGAAATATTTGTTTTAACTTTTGAGTGGTCACCCGTATTTTACTAACATTACAGGTCACCTCGGGTCATTATAACCCGACTTTTATTTATACACTAGCTGTTACCCAGTGTGCCATGCTACACCAACTTTATATTATATAGTTGTAAGGAACAAACATACAGCTGGTAGATTATTTTCACCTTGCCTATGACACTTCCCGTACCAAGACCTACCTGTGTGCCAAGTTTGTTCAAAATCGCTCAAAAGCTGTGGATTTATATGAGGGATTTTTCTTTTATTGTTCCACACTATAGTATCCCTATACTGTGGGAGTTCATTTAGATTCTGCAGGTTCCATCTTCCAATACTGCCTGCATTACAATCAAAGTAATATACTTTTTTTTTTTTTTTAGTTTTAAAAGTATAATAATAATATTAAAATAGAGAATAATATTAAAATAGATAATATTAAAATAAATAATAATAATATTAAAATAGATAAATATGATAGCTTAATGATAAAAACTATAATAATTTTTTTTTTTTTTTTTTTTTTCGTTTTTTTAACGGCGCATCAACTATTTGGCTTTTAGCGCCGGGCTATCTACAGGTTGCCACCCTTTTATAATGCCAACAGCACGTGGTCGGTCACCCATTCAGGTGCTGACCACGCCCGACGTTGCTTAACTTCGGTGATCTAGGGAACCGGTGCATTCAACGTGGCTATGGCCGTTGGCAGTACCTTATGATGTTTTATATATTCTATTTATAATGTTTTGGTTGGTGATACATAGTTATATTGTGCTTAAATTTCTTTTGGAATGGATCTCCCAAGAGAACACTTACGCCATGTTATGTTTTAGGAATTCGAATAAAAGAGAAAATCCCGCTTCGACTATTCCAAAAATTGGAGAAATACCTTTATTGCGAAAATTTCATTAGTGAGCTACAAGTGCAGGGATGGTTTGAACAGGGGCGGCTAAAGCGGTGGGCTTGGGGGGGGGGGGGGGCTTAGCCTAGAGACCGAAAATAACGGTGGTTCAAATTTGTATATATATATGTATATATATATATATATATATATATATATGTATATATATATATATATATATATATATATATATATATATATATATATAATATACATATATATTTGTCTGTTCGCTCTGTAGCTCCCAGACGAATGGTCCGATTTTGATGAAATTTGGTACAAAAATCTTTCGTCTAATTTGAAAGGTCAAGTTCGTTAACCAGCAAAATCCGCCTACTGGAAGATGGCGTTTGGGGCGAAAATCGCGCAAAAAAAATCGTAACGCTTACGTTTTTGAGTTCATAAGCTTGTAAGTACTCGTTTTATATGCTTTTTGGGCTAGGAGAACGAATGAAACCATTTTCAAGGCGATAGCGTTAACCGTTTTTGAGAAAATTGGAAAAAAAGTTTTCGAACACCGTTTTTGGTTTGGGTACTTAGAATCATGGGATTCAGTTGAAACATTTTCTGCATGTTCTACTTTCACTAAAACTAATATGTTGAAATTTTGGTTACGTTTGGAGTTAAGGAAGGGTTAAAATAAAATATTTTATTAACAGACATAAAAAGTTTTGGTAACTTTGTTTACTTTCCTTCATATCTCGAAAAAGGTTGAGAATCTTGTTAAACGAAAGAATACCATTAGAAAGCTTATTAAATGCTCTAAAAAAAAATGTTCTAATGAAAGTTTTGATTAGGCGATGTCAATCGGAGAAATAAGAGCTTATAACTTTAAAGTAATTGATTTCGCTTATTCGAACTGTTCTTTTTGTATGTTTTTTTAAGAAAAATAAGAAAAACAATTTAATGTTAGTGATTTGGATTTCCAAGATATAGCTTTTCAAATGCCTAGCGGGGTCCTTCCAAGGGCGGGGACCCATCCAGGTAAGATCGTAAATAAGACCTTTCTTGAAAGTAAAGATGGAACTGTCAACTTTGGTCCTCCTCTGCCTCCCGGCACTTTCATTGCTGACGAAGGCTACCAATGAGTAGCCAAAACGTCCTAAATATAGATTTTTTAACAAAAATCGTATTGAGGTTTCTTTAGCCGAATCCCAACCATTCCATGTTTACTTATCACCTCGACGGCTAACTATCTAATCTTCATGCTTTCTAGAAATGTGGACCCAAAATAATAACAGCTTCCATTTTAATCATTTTAAATGAGTCTAGAGATAAGAACGGAACCGCGCTAAGATGCTGCAGTTCCTGCGAGTCGGACTTTTTTACTACAGACTGGTTTGTAGCTATATTGAGTACAGTACAAACGGTTACACTGTTACAGTACATACAGTTTAAAAATGTTCTAATGAAAGTTTTGATTAGGCGATGTCAATCGGAGAAATAAGAGCTTATAACTTTAAAGTAATTGATTTCGCTTATTCGAACTGTTCTTTTTGTATGTTTTTTTAAGAAAAATAAGAAAAACAATTTAATGTTAGTGATTTGGATTTCCAAGATATAGCTTTTTAACTGCCTAGCGTCCTTCCTAGGGAGGGTTGTTTGTCTTTGATTTTGGTGCTTAGAATTATGGGATACAGTTGAAACATTTTCTGCATGTTCGAATTTTTTTTCAAATACGTCTTGTATCAATGAAGATTCAGTTCGTCTTTTGATTTAATCTTAATTGAAATACCAATTTAATAATGTACATATGCGTTAAGACTGTTAGCTCATTTTCCCTCTACAGCGTTAACTTAAAGAAAGCATATCTGTATTCCAATGTTGTTACACGTAAGCACCAGTACATGCTTGTAGTACGCACGTCCATATTCGGCTTGTTGCTGTATCTTGTTGGTAATAACATAAAACAGTGTTTTCGCGCAATTTTACGTTCCGTTTCTTCAAAGCGTTTTTTTTTCTTCTTTGCTCGTAAAACTAGCTTCGTATTTACGACCATCTCCTTAAGAGAGACATGAATAGCACTATCTGAAAATCTAAGTTTTTTTCTTTTTATAAAGACATCGCTGGGAATCAGATAAAAATTAGGAATTTCGATGAACTTGTTGACTGTTTTTATTAATTCCGGTAGAAATGTTAATAGTTGTCAATAATTTTACTATTTTACATTATTGGCATTGGTTTATAATTTTATTATGAACTAATTTAGACGGAATGTTGTTATTTGGGTTGGACTAATTAAAGGAATTTTTAAAAATATCTTTTAACCTTCCTGGATCGTGCGAACTGCGGAAAGGGACGAATATTATTATTATTCCTATTCATATATATATATATATATATATATATATATATATATATATATATATATATATATATATATATATATATATATATATATAATCAGTCCCGTTACAGGCCACGAGGGCCCTCATAACCATGGTACCAGGCAACGAGGTATGTGATTCAAAACCATACGGCACACAAGGGAGATGGGGGTGGTCAGTACTCTGCTCCGGCCGCCTGATTTTCCCTTGGCTGCTTCGACTGCAAGAGTCATTAGCACCAACCAAGGTACCCATTATTAAATTTATTAAAGGCCTAGGGACGGTCAGGGAGGCCGAATTTAACCCATGAACGAAGACACTAGAAGAAAAAATCTTTAGCGCTTGCTCGGGATTTGAACTCAGGCCTCCAGCTTATGAGTCCAGTGCTCTACCACTGAGCTAACCTCGCCCCCATATATATATATATATATATATACATACATATATATATATATATATATATATATATGTATATATATATATATATATATATGTATATATATATATATATATATATATATATATATATATATATATATATATATATATATGCACTTAAATATAATGTTCCAAAAATACAAACGATTTCAGACACCTAATAAATCAATAGATTTATTTGGTGTCTGAAGCAAATTTTTGTATTTAACAAAATCAACTGAATTGTAATTTTGCTATGAAGTAGAAGAAAGAATTCTTTATTTAAAAATAAATGAAGTTTGCTGTCCAAATGTTTTGTGTGCTATAAACACAGCATGCTTTTGAATCTTTCGAAAATTAATTACAGTTGGTTAAAAAAGGATGAGCTTTAAACAATTTTAATATTAAACGAATTTTGATAATATTTTAATTGAAAAGAATCATGATGATATTTTTGACCAAATTTGGTAAAATTATTTTCGAAAGATTGATAAGCAGATGGTTGGCTCCCGTATGTGTGATTGTGGAGTATACACAGGGAATCCGGAGGATTCAATTTAAAAAAATAATTAAATTTATTTATAATGATAGTTTCATCAAGATATATATATATATATATATATATATATATAAAACTTATTTTTGAATTTAATGGTTTATTTATGAAAGTACGATTAATTTGGCAAGATTTAAAATTGAATTTTGTTTTAAATAGATCTGTTTTAACTTACTTATAAGGCTAAATGTAATTTTAATTTTTCTTATTGATAATATCTTTATAACAAGTTATGTAGGCAGGGAGAAATACTCTTAACGACAATAAAAAAATGTTTCATTGAAATTAATACTTAAAAATATTTTATTAAGGTAATATTTACACTTTTTTTTTTTTTCCATTGTCCTATTCTCCTATTTGGCTTTTTGGCATTATAGTGTTAAGTTATTAATAAAGATTTTCGCTTGTCGAATTTCACTTCTTTGAACACTCAGATTCCCTCAGTTTTCAAATGAGTGTTGCTTTTTTTAAGCTCAATTACTATTTAAATGGGGCTTGTCGTAAAACACAACAAGTAAATGAGAATCGTGTTTGTATTACTTTTTGTTTGTAATTTTTTTTTTTTTTTTTTTTTTTTTTTTTTTTTTTTTTTTGTGTTCGTTTAACGGCGTATCAACTCCTCGCGAAATAGGGTTTGCACCTGTGAGGTGCAGCGGCACTATGGATGTCCCAAAAAGGGGCGCCACTACTAAAGGGATGCATTCATCGTGTCTATGCCCGTTGGCTTGTTGTTTGTTATAAAATCATTTTTAGAATGAGCGGATGTTGAAGGGATTAGTATGCCCCTAAAGAGGTGAAAATAAAGCACGAAACATGTCGGGCGAAAAAATATAAAATAAAGCAGCATTTGATAACGAATTATGAACTTTTTCTTTGAAAAGAGCCAAGAAGAAAGATAAATTCTATCTAAAATACTTTTTCGTGTTTTGACCATTTAATGTTTAATTGAATATTTAAGGGCCCTATTAATTTATGAATTTCATACTACTTTTATAAATTAATAATAATTACCGGTTCTAATATTTTAATTTGGTTTATCTAAAAGCGATCAATGCCTCGCCGTTGAAAATTACATAACACCGATAAGATCACTTCGGCGGTGGGTCGTCCTGTCAAAGAGCGTATCAAACTCTTCAACGGCGGAGTGCACCAAATGAAGGAAAGAAAAAAAAAAGTAAACTAAGTTGTGGAGAAATTATAAAAAGGATTAAAAAAAAATAAAATAAAAAAGACTTAAAATAAAATAAGAGCGAATGACTTTGAAGAATGTGGCGTCCATTATTGTGCTTCATCTCTGGATGAGATTGAAGTTTGGATGGACGTGAGGTCGATTCGATGCAAGTCATGGATCATCGTCTTGGATTGGTATCATCAGGATTATCATCCTGTTTTCTATTGC
This sequence comes from Gonocerus acuteangulatus, assembly GCA_946811695.1. Taxonomy (NCBI): domain Eukaryota; kingdom Metazoa; phylum Arthropoda; class Insecta; order Hemiptera; family Coreidae; genus Gonocerus; species Gonocerus acuteangulatus. Next base: position 57,828,282 of record OX328131.1, read on the forward strand.
ATTTTATCAACTTGCATTCTTGCACAATCAACAAATATTTCTGCATCCTTGCGCACAATTTGCGGCAGCAGCTCCATTTATAAATAGACTGGTATTTTGAAAAGACTCATGTTTGAAATTTGTGTCATTCAATTGATTTTTTTAGCATAAATATGCTTTGGCGGTGACTAAACTGGAAAACACGTTACAAAAAAGTGTCCGCTGGCTTTCGCGCAGTGGCGTGGCCATGTACGAAAAAGAAGACTATGTGTCATAAAAGAGTCTCCGGTGGCGTTCGCGCATGCGCAGTGGTCATGTACGAAAAAGATGACTGTTATGTTATAGAGTACATTACATAGTTTTATGGGGTGGACCTAGGGTTAAATAAAAGTGGCACAAGAAGGTGTCTGCTGGCGTTCGCGCTTGCGCGGCGGCCATGTATGAAAAAGAAGACTATATGTTATACAGTACCCAGTAACCTATTTAATGGTTGGTCGGGTGGACCTAAAGCATATTTATGTTCTTGAATTTGAGTAGAATATTTTCTAAACGAAATATTTTTTTTTTCTTTTTCTTTCATCATAATATTTTATTAACATTAATTTAATATTAATAACTGAACGGCGATTATGGTTCACTAACCAAATGACAATTCATTCGGCGACTTTCCATAAGGAAAAGGAAATCAGTGAAGAACATTTAGAAAAATTTAAAATCAATTCAATTATTTCGTAATAATCGAAACAGGTATAATTGACGAATATTAATGTAATGATTATGAAATGTATGTAAATTAAAATTAGTGAAGTGAATTTATTTTTACGATCTATAAAATTTTTTATAGATCGCAGAAGTTAAATAAACTACATTTTTTTATTTTTTACTATATTTCGCGTCTACCATCAATGATCCAATTAGTCCTAAGGACGTTAAGATGGCCCAGTTCCCAAGATCCAAGGCCGACGGTTTCCTGAAAATTGTGGATTATGCTCAACTTGATTTAAGTACTAATCTGAAAAAGGTCTTCTTTGCCGAAAATCTTGAGGTAATAAATTTACCTCTCTGGCAGATTCTCTTTGAGCATCTGCCAGATGGATTATCATCTAAATATTGTAATATGATCGCACTCATTTCTTATTTTTTTTTTTTTCCTTTTTGAAAATGTACCAGTTTCTGTAAGACGTTGAAACGTGGGCCGAATAATAGACTTTTTTTGTATAAACTGAAGGAGTAATGATGAGTACTATGCGAAAGCCTCTTACAAACTTTTCATATAACGTAAATAATTCATAAAAATTACAATCTTAAGGTGTGAATATCTTCTATGCAAAGTGTTTGTGGAGATAGCTCCAAGGAAAATCTTTTATAGATCGCAGAAGTAGAATAAACTACATTTTTTTTATTTTTATTTTGTACTAAATTTCGCGTCTACCATCAATGATCCAATTAGTCCTAAGGACGCTAAGATGGCCCAGTTCCCAAGATCCAAGGCCGACAGGATGAGGGTGGAGTCGAGGACCTGATTGAACAAGCTAATCGGTTTGGTATTAAAGCAACTACTTAAAGATATGTAGCAAATCAGCTGACCTTTATATAGGCAATCATTTTTGCGCCGAGAAATACCTATCTTGAATATATTAACTATAGTTTCGGGTACTACATAATATGACATTATCATCTTTTGGGTTAAAAAAATAAAATTATTTCGTTTAGAGCCTTCTGCTCAAATTCAGGTAGATAAATATGCTTTAGGTCCAGCCGACAAACATAGGTTTGTATAACATACAGTCATCTTTTTCGTGCATGAACACTGCGGCACAGCGGAGGAACTGCTTCATCTAAACGCGTTTGGTTCTTATGCCTAGTGAAATATTGATAACTTGGAATAGAAACAGTTCATACCGTAAAACCTTACAAATCCGGACATCTTTAACCCGGACGTCCGGATAACCCGGACCAGTGTTGAACACGAAATTATGATGTTCAGTGTAGTAAATGAAGACTTGTTTTACAGACGATAAATTGATATTCTCAGTAGATAAATTACGCGAGTTATCCTAGCGTTCCGGCCGAGGTACAGTATCGTTTTGCTGTTTCGTTTGCTTGTCGACCGAGGTTTAGACGAAATGTAAAAAATTTACGACGGAAAATAGGATGGCAGGTATGCCAACGGCCATAGCCACGTTGAATGCACCGGTTCCCATAGATCACCGAAGTTAAGCAACGTCGGGCGTGGCCAGTACCTGAATGGGTGACCGACCACGTGCTGTTGGCATTAGAAAAGGGTGGCAACCTGTAGATAGCCCGGCGCTAATGGCCAAGATGTAGATGCGCCGTTAAAAAAAAAAAAAAAAAAAAAATAGGATGGCAGGTATGACAAGAATAATAAGGGGAATCGTTAAAAAGCATTGCTGCAGACTTTAGTTTAGGAACATCGAATTTATCTGATTGGAAAAAGATCAGAAAACGCATATAAGGCTGTTGTTTCTAAATGATTTCTAAAGACAGTTTATGGTGGTTATGACCCAGGCAGAAGCAGTAGCAACCGAAATAGATGGTGTATGAAGATTCAAGCCGAAACATTGCCAAATTAAATTCTAATGTTAAAGCGGATGTGAGATCGCGAATATATCAGGAATAGACGATTACCAACCACGTCTACCTTTAGCATTGTATGGAGATTTTCCTGCAACCAGAGGTGATTATATTTCTGATTGTTTCCTGAATATTGTGGATTATGCTCAACTTGATTTAAGTACCAATCTGAAAAATGTCTTCATTGCCGAAAATCTTGAGGTAATAAATTTTGTACCCGTTGATAATGATATTGGTAAAGTCCCTCTGCAATAAGAGTTCTCAATACTCTGGTTGGTGTAATATTTAATTCTGCTCCAGCTCTTCGAGCATCAGCCAGATGGATTATCATCTAAATATTGTAATATGATCGCACTCATTTCTGATTTATTTTTATTTTCCTTTTGAAAATGTACCAGTTTCTGTAAGACGTTGAAACGTGGGCCGAATTATAGACTTTTTTTGTCTAAACTGAAGGAGTAATGATGAGTACTCTGCGAAAGCCTCTTACAAACTTTTCATATAACGTAAATAATTCATAAAAATTACAATCTTAAGGTGTGAATATCTCCTAAACAAAGCGAGAGGTCCTTGGGGCGAGGTTAGCTCAGTGGTAGAGCACTGGACTAATAAGCTGGAGGCCTGAGTTCAAATCCCGAGCAAGTACTAACGATTTTTTCTTCGAGTGTCTTCGTTCATTGGTTGAATTCGGCCTCCCAGACCGTCCCTAGGCCGACCCAGCCTTTAATTAATTTAATAATGGGTACCTTGGGTGCTAATGACTCTACCAGTCGAAGTAGCCAAGGGAAAAATCAGGCGGCCGGAGAATAGTACTGACCACACTATCTCCCTAGTGTGCCGTATGGTCAGGAATCAGATACCTCTATAGTATCTGCCCCTCAGGGCCCTCGTGGCCTGTTATGGGACTGATTTTTTTTTTTTTGAGGTCCTTAGTTCATATTTTCAATATATATATATTTGAACAACCGATTTATTCGTGCACTATGGGTTTTGATATGTGCGCTTTTCTTGTCGACACTTCCCGGAATGCGTCGACATCGTAAGCGGGTTTGCTCCATACGGAAAAAATACGCTACAATACTCAGCTGTATATACAGTACTGTGTATACACTTAACGACCATTGTGTATATATTGCATACCATGGGATGTACTGAAGAGTCATACCAGCCCACGCGACTATATCTACAGTCCATCTCTAGCGTCGTACTGATCCATGAACTGTCAGTACACCGATAAAGCTGCATGGTTATAAAGGTGAATTATATTTGCAGTTGTAAGCCAATATGTACTATATGTCAGCTGGGACATCTTCCTTATGTGGTACAGTATTTATGGAATGACGGATACAGCAACTTTATTATTTTGTGAATAAATTGTTTACCTAAACTCCTGAAATAAAATGAGTACAGGGGCTCTTCAAGGGAGGGGGCACGGTGGACAATTGTTCAGGGGCCCGTGGTCTCAGAGGGGCCCGGCGTCATTTTTTTACTCACAAAAATGATATACTTAAGTATAGTTCACATAATTATTACTGAAAACAATGGATAACTTTCTGAATTATATATTTCTAATATATAAACTTTTGCTCTAGTACATCTCTTTGATAGATAAGAAGGTATATGGTATATGTTTTGGCTCGACTTAACTTGGGACACCGGCTAGTGCACAAAGGGGAAACGTGCAAAAACAATATGGCCCTATCATTTTTTTTTTTTTATTCAGAAGCCAACTATCATTAATATGAAATTAAGAAGGGTTTACAATGCATAATATATCAGACAGAGCTTTTTAAGGGGATTAGCATGTGATAAAAAAACTTAATTTTTTTTCTATGTTAAATGAAGTGTTTTAGTCACTCTGCGATTAAAACACCGTCTTCAATAAATATATTTGAAATGAATTACAAAAGGGCAGACACTTTTTCTGGGATTTAATTATCAGCAAACATGAAAATAAATGTTGCCTATGATAGACTGCAATAAACTGCGGAAGAGTGAGCACCGATCATCTGGGCAGTTGTGGTTGTTCTCTGCGCTGTCACTGGTTCTTGCTCACATGATCTTGTGCCGGCTGTACATTTCAGTCTATCATAGGCAACATTTATTTTCATGTTTGTTGTTAGCTAAACCCCACTAAAATGTATGCCCTTTTGTAATTATTTTCAATTTTTTTTATCGAAGAAGGTGTTTAAATTTCAGCCTGAATAATTAATAATTTAATATTAAAAAACTTTGGTTTCTTTTACATGTTAAACCCATTAAAAGTGTCTGCCTTATTCATTGTAATGGCTTCTGAATAAAACATTTTTTGGGCCATATTTTTTTGCACCTGGTGTCCCAAGGTATGTCTAGCCAATACATATTTACCTTCTTATCTAACCAAGAGATGCATTATAGCAAATTTTCATGGTGCTTAAAACATTCCATGAAATGTGCGTTACCAGCTCTTGGCCTAAAAGTATTCAGATATAAAGCCTACACTACCTACTTTCTGAGAAATATGCTAAGTTATGCAACTCCTGCGTGTCGGTCTTTTAAATATCCAAATAGCACATCATAAGATAGGATATGTAATATAGAAAAATATTTTGAGAACCTCGAAAACGAGAGCTCTATTTTATACGAGATGCCATGTCCCACCCTACGGATGGTGCCATGTTCCAATTCGCCTGCTCTACGTGCCAAAATCATGGATTATTCATAACCTAATTTAAATCTCAACCTTCCATCTTTGATTTATATCTGTATATAATTAATTTGTAACATGCTTTGTGGCTGTGGGGGTGGAGTCCTGATTTTCGGGTCACGGCCGTCCCTGCAGACACTAGGCTTTCGAAGAAGCTGTTTAATTTAATTATCATAAATATTGAATTATCGAATTATGGTTGCTTGGATGTATTGAAAAAAAAATGGAAATATATGAAATCTCCCCCCATGAATTCGAAGAAAATCCCATCACATGTTCGGATGTCTGAACAAAAAGAAAATCCTGAAGTGAACTGACTCCCGTAAACTGTTACAAGCGTTAGAGGTAACCCGAAAACGGAAAATAGTTTTCTGAGTTGATTCACACACCATGAAGTCGTAGTAGTTTTGGTTGGAATCACCTCGACCCACTTCGTGAAAACATTGTTTACATTGTGAAACAAGTCTGTCTATGTCCTGATCAATCCCCTTCCAATAGCAATAGCTTCGGGCAAGGGACTTCATTTTCACCATACCTAAGTGGGTAATGAGTCACTCCATAAGAACCTCTCGCTTTAGTATTTGTGGAATAACGACTCTAGGTCCTCTGAAAATGCAGCCATCCTAAAGAGAGAACTCGCCGTCGTGGAAGCCCAGAGTTTCAATGCTGTTTCCATTCATCAATGCTTCGAGTAGTGGTTGTGGTTTTTTGTCCGTTGCCTTTTCTTTAGATATGATCTCTGCATTTACAGGTAAAGTTTGCAGCTGATTCAAGTGGAATGTCGTGGTGTTATCGAATGAATTGAAGTCCGATGTATCTTTTGGATTTCTTGAAAGGAAATAAGCGTTTCCATGTTTAGTGGTCTTGCGATACTCAATGGTGTAGTCAAATCCGGAAAGAAAATGCACATAATTAAATAATCTCATCGCAGACATTGTAGGTAGCGTCTTGTGAGGATCGAAAATGGAAAGGAGCGGCTTGTGATCTGTAACGAGTAGAAATTTTCGGCCGTAACGGTATTGAAAAATGTTTTTATTCCCCAGTAAATAGCAGTCGCTTCTAGTGTTGTAAAAGAGCGCGTCTTTAAGGCTAGAAGGCGCGAGCCTTGAAGGCTCGCCTCGGGAGAAGGCGCATGCTTTGAAGCCTTTTAGTTTTCATTTCCAAAATGGCGGATAGCGGCCAAACAGCTGTTTCATGAAATATACTTTGGTAGATTCGTCCAAAATTGTTTCCGCCACACTGAAATTATTCGCTAGCAATTAAATTTACCATGACATCGATAAACTAGATTATATGGATCACTAATTGTTAAAAAATAGTAACTTTTTCTAAAAAATAAATTCTGTTAGACGGTGGTGGCAACACTGCCATACCTCTTAACTGTATGACACTGTCATACTTTTATCTCCTTTAAATAATAAAAGTCCATACAATTTTTCATGCAGATTTTAATCCATAAGAATACAGAATTTAAAAAATCAGCTAAATGAGGCACTTTATTTAGCGTAATCATTAACATTATAAACTGAACTCTGTTGAATTTTAATAAATGAAGCAAAATAAGAATTATCAGAGGTAACAGCTAAATTACCTCCCTTTGTAAATAAAGATGCCGTTAAAACTTTATATTTATTATTGTTAAATAAATGGTGAGATATGTCACCAAAAAACCGAAATTGATAAAATGTAATAATTAAAGAGTAAGTAATTATTGTATAGACATAATCTATTAAAGCACTAGAAAGGGTTTGACTATAACCGTGCTTGCCGAAGCTCTACCTTCCTAGGGCTCCAAGGCCGAGCCTTCAAGGCTCGAGGGAGAACCTTGCCGAACCTTCAGGGCTTGATAAGGTTAGGCTGAAGCCTCACTCCCGAGCCTTCATGGAGCTCTCAGAGCTCGGCCTGTGGAAGTTAGGTTCAAGGTTCGGCCCTGAAGCCTCTAGTCAGGGCTCGCTTTTAACAACACTAGTCGCTTCCTTGTCAATTTGAAGTTGAGCCTTAGTCAAGATCCTGGATGCAAAGGCTACAGGTCTATCGGTTCCATCCTGAAATCTATGAGGCAGTACCACTCCTAGTCCTACTGGTAATGCGTCCGTTGCTAGTATTATAGGTAAGTCGGGTTTGAAGCGAACAAGGATATTATCGCTTAGTATTGCTTTCTTTACTGCTTGGAAACTTTCTTCACATTCCTTGGACCAGTTGTAGCTCCGACCTTTCTGTATCTTGATAGTGGAATTAATATAGTTGCTAAGTAAGGAATAAATTTATTATAATAATTAGCAAGACCGAGAAAAGTTCTTAATTGACTTCTTCTTGGGTGGTGTACAGTTGGATATAACTTTAGTTTTCTCCTCGCTCTTTTGTAAGCCCTTATTATCGATTACGTGACTTAAATATTCAATACTTTGTCGGACAAATTTTGACTTGTCCTTGGTTACTCGTAGATCATGGGGTTTCAATCGTTTTAGCACTTCTAACCCAGTAAGGTTTCTTCTTTTGTTGAGCTTTGTTCTATGATATCGTCGAAGAATACCTGGACCTTATAAATACCTTGCAAAAGTGAAGTGGTAAATCTATTCCAGATTGCCGGTGATACCTTCACTCTAAACATCAGCAGATTCACTTTTTACAATCCTTTATATGCACTTAAGGTTTGCATTAAGGCACTTTCTTCGTCCATCTTGAGGTGTAAGTAGGCTTGACTGATGTCTAAGGCAAAGAAAAATTGTCCTCCTCCCATTTCGGAAAAAATGTCCTCAATCTTAGGTATGGGGAAGTGTTCGTCATTAATTACTTTATTTAGTGTCACCTTATAATCAGCACATAACTGAACACTTCTGGTTGGTTTGAGTACCGGTACTATTGGCGTACCCAATTCTGAAAATGCTACCTTCTTAATGATTCCTTCCTTTTCAAGTCTATCTAATTCATTTTCAATCTTCCCTTTTAGTGCATACGGTACTTGACGTGGTTTGATGTAAATAGGATTGGCTCCTTCCTGGAGTCGGAGATGGCCAACGGTATCAGGAATAGTTCCAACTCCTTCCCTAAACACTTCTGAATATTCTTCCTGCGAAGAATCAAGATCGGATGAAGTCTGATATGCTGATACTTTTAAGTTCGGCCCAAACCAGGTTAACTTTCCTCAGCCATTCCCTACCGAATATCGAATCTACGTTGCCTTCGATAACGTACAGTTTTCCCACAAATGTAGTAGTTTTGTAAGAGCACTTCACAAGTGATACTCCTCTTGGTTTCACGATCTCTCCAGTATATGTACACATTTCTATCTTAGTCTTGAACAATTTGTTTTGTAAATATAACTTCTTAAAATCTTGATAAGAAATAGCGCTCAATGCTGCTCCAGTATCTAGTTCCATACAAATAGGATTTCCCTCAATTGAGACTTAACTATCAACTTATCCTGACGTGAAGATGTAAGTAGGTTTATTTCTTCTGGTTCCAAATCTTCATTTTCATATGTTGTTTGGTGTACTGCTCTTCTTCTTAATTTAGTGAGACAGACACGCGCAATATGGCCCTCGCGATTACAATACCGGCAGATTTCTGTAACGAATTTACAGGCGTTAGCCTTATGCTGTTTACTTCCAAATCTGTAACATCGGCCGTGTAATGCGTTGATAAGGACTTCGGGATTGCTCGACTAGTAGGTGAAACGGTTCCTTCCTTGCTTGACACGTTCTTATTACGGTTAGCGTTGTAATTAGTTCCTTTGTGGATCTGTTCAGGTTTAGTCATAGCACAACTCTCCTTAGTTGCTAACTCCACAGCACTAGCCATGTTCAAGACTTCATTAAACCTTTTTAAATTAATTTCTTGTCGGGTTCCCGTAATCCTATGATAAACTGTAGTTGAAGAAACATTTCAGCGACAGATTCTCCGCACTTACAATTGAATTCACGCGAGCTGGTCATCTTTTTGAGTTCTGTCGCAAATTGTACAATGGATTCTTCTTCTGACTGTACTCTTGAAATAAATTAGTGTTGCCTTGCCCAAATACTAGGCCGAGGGTCCATGTAATCGCTTAGTAGTTGTACTAATTCTTCATAGTGTTTCTTTTTTGGATCATTGGGAGCACATATATCATATAATTTTCGGTGTAGATGACTTTTAACTCTCTGTTTTCTATTTGTTGTAAGTGAAGGAATATTTCTAAACGTCTAATGAAATTAATGAAAGATTCGTTTTTATTGTAGGGAGAAAAGTTAATGTTAGAAGTTCCAAAAGGTTGTTTACCTCTATTCGTGTGACATGGGGCTTCATTTATCTGAATATTGTGATTGTTTGTATTTCTAATAAATTAAGTTAGCTTAAATTAGAGCTTATCATCTCAGTTACGAAGCTCTAAAATAAAATAAAATAAATAATAAATTACAATTTTTCTTTCACATGAAGACATACATCTTCTACATCACTTCTATAGTCCAGTTCATCTTTAAGCACTTCTTCACTTCGATTTCTTCTTGTTGTTTGGTTAATTATTCCGGTAAATGTGAAGACAAGGGTTCTAGGCACAGATTATTTTGAAATTTTGCACTATATCGTATTTTGATGCACTCCGTTAAAAAAAAAAAAAAAAAAAACTCGCTCTCAACTAGGAAAGAATTTATGAAGAACTAAAGTTCACTGTTATTGAGGTTAAAGTTGGCGTAAACAGCGTATTTGAAAACACTCGCGGGCGCAGACATGTAACATTGGGAAACAAAGAACTCTCATTTGAAATGTTGATATACCATTTATAACCTCCATAACATCGGAATTCTATCTATAACAGCGAGTTGGATTGACTAGAGTTTTGATATCTTCTTGGGCGAGCGGAAACAAAATGAACATCTCACGGGTTTGTCCAAGGTAAAGAAAGATGTTGAAGGTCCATCAGGACTTGATTCATCTCCCAAAACAACAAGCATTAGTGTCTTAAGTGGTTTTGGTATGTTCTCCAGTTAGGCACTAACTGCCACCTGAGCTTTCATCAGTTGATTGCCTAAATGAAAGAGAAAATGTTTTCTGGGCAGTTTTCAGGCCAGTTTGTCACTTTGAAAGCAGTAACATGAAAGTGATCGAACCGTGAAGATTTATCACATAAGCGAAAAACACATACGTTAACTACACCGTGGGGTAAAAAATACCCCATACACAACTCGAGACCTTCTCATGCAGCGATTAGCTGACAACTGGCGTTGTTTATATTAGATCATGCCAGATAATGCACTTGCGATTATTTAGGAATAAGGAGGGAGTCTGTGTGGTTTACAGAAATTAAGAAACACGCCATAGAACAAAGCATGGGGTATTTTTCACCACACGGTGTCAATCCAGGGTTAAAAGTTGGTTTCCACTATACAAGATCGAACACTATATATATATATATATATATATATATATATATATATATATATAGTGTTCGATCTGGACAAAACAAATATTCTGTTTGTAGAAGGACCATGGACACCTGATATGACATGCAAATGATTAATTATAATTTAGATTTATTGCACATGTTAACAGTTAGTTCAGTTTATGGTTATGATTGAAAATGTAAAAAAAAAAGAAAAAAAAAAAAAAAAAAAAAAGAAGAAAAACTACAATTATTCTTTTCACTCGTTGTTTATTAATCCATAATAACTGGCGATGAGGATAAACTACTAATGGAGGACAAAATACGTAAGTTACGTGCAATTTACAAGGGCCATATAATAATCAACATCAAAAGCTTTCAGAAAATATAAATATAAAATTTAAATGGGTTCGAGCCCACCAGGATAATGTTGGAAATAATAAAGCAGACGAAGAGGCAAAATCAGCAGCTAATGATGAGAGCCTGTCTGTTGTGTACGAAAAAACTCCTAAGAATACTGTAAAACACATACTAAGACAGGAAACAAATAGACAATGGAACCAACGTTGGACACTGACAACCAAAGGACGACACCTATACGATTACATACGTACCATAGAGGATGCACAGAAAATACCAAGACTTAATTCTAACTCACTCAAATACTAACTGCTCACGGACCAAAAAGAAGTTACTTACACAGATTTAAAATCATTGAAGACAAAAACTGCAAATGTGACTCTCGTACTAAACAGACTTACGACCATTTAATGTTTGACTGCAGACTACTTGACAAGGAAAGGATCAAATTCATGAAGTCTAAAATATTAAAAGGAGGAAACTGGCCGGTTTCTAAGAGGCAGATTCTTATCAAACACTTTGATGAATTCATTACATTTATTGGTACAATAGATTATGACGAACTTTAAAAAATAAGCTGCATTTATTTCCATTATTGTATATGTTTAATTCTATTTTAATATTTATATTTTATATCATTTATATTTGGATTTCTTTTATATTCATATACATTATCTATCATTTATTTCTGCAAAATTTTATACATTTTATTAGTTCTTAGTATTATTATATTATTATAGTTTTAGTCATATTTCTGTTAATTTTATTGTCTTACCTTTAATTACTTTAATTATAAATTGTTAAGTTTTTCATCACTAATATTCTCATGTTACTTAAATGTAGTACATACATATAGTATTTTTAAAATGGCACATGTAGAAAATAAATTCCCACATCGCAGGGTTACTGCAGCGTGGAAAAATTAAAAAAAAAAAAAAAAGGAAAAAAAAAAAGGGCCATATAATAAAGGCAACAAGATTTCTTGAAACAGCCCAACAACTTACTTCTGCAGAAATACATATCAGGATTCATAGCATAGAAGACTATGGGAAAAATGGTAAATGTGAAGACGAAGGTTCTAGGCACCGATTATTTTGAAATTTTGCACTATAACGTATTTTGATGCACTAAACACGAATCCGTTAAAAAAAACTCGCTCTCAACTAGGAAAGAAGTTATTAAGCACTAAAGTTCACTGTTATAAAAGTTGGCGCAAACAGCGTATTAATAATCAGGTATATTAAGAAGAATGTCTAGGACGACTTTTGGGCATATATATATATATATATATATATATATATATATATATATATATATATATATATTTCGTATGTAATAAAATGTCGATATTTCTCGTCAACACTTTGGTCGATCCATCAGATGGAGAAGAAACGCGCTGAAACAGTGTACCCGACCCGGATTCCGATATAACCACTCCCTCCAGAACATCCTCCAATATTGCAATCCAAATATCCAGTTCATCAATCCTCAATCATCGAGACTCTTCTTCCCAATCCGAATAAAATTTAATAACAGACAATTTCCTCAATTTTCGTTTCCTCAACTCCTAGATCGATCTCTATCGATACTACTTAATTGAAAATAAACTCCAACTCCCTCCGTTAATTTTAATCGATTTTCTTCTATATAATTGCAGTTTAGAAGATTGTCGAATATTTTTCTTCCGGCCTCTTATAATCCAGTGGCAGTATGCCATCAAAGAACGTTTTGTATAGTAATTTTGGTAATTGCTAATAAGTGGTATGATATAGAAATAATTAGCTTGCAGGCGAATCTATATTACTCTGTAATTATATTATCTGTCTGTAGTTTTAAAAATTAATTGCTTTCGGATATTACTTTCATTATGTAATTAAAGAAAAATATAATAAAAAATTATCGGTGGGTGGAACATCCTCTTCAAAATTTGTGTACAGAACATTGCATTTCCTTTGTAATGTAAATATGTTCACAATGTAATAAACAAGTATTTTTTGTTTTGTTTTATTTATAAACAGGTCACCGCCCCTTTCTAGCCAGGATAAAATAAACATAACACGAAAATAGTTATTGTGGGGTATTAGTAATTTTCGAAGGATAAGTTTTCATAACATAGAGATGAGGTTTCCAATAGTCCTTTAAACAGGCCGTAATTTTTTCTTCATCTGCAGTAAACTCTTATAAGCATCGTGCCCCTGCTAAAAAGAAAGAATTGTTGTAAAAATAAGCAAAATCGGGCTGTTGGTAGTGGGGATTTACTCATCAAACAAATTGATAATTCGCCCATTCCCTATTTTTTTACTTCCTCAAAACGGGCCTCTGTATACATTATGCCACTCTGTAGAAAAAGATAAATTCTAAAAGTAAACTAAGTCCTTTAGGAATCGAAGTTAATGGTTGAACAGAATTATTGCAAAATACGCCATTACTCAAAAGCACACATTTAACTTCAATCATACAAACATTCTCTCTACAGAACGAAAACAACAAAACGTCAGGTCTCTGAATGCGTACACATCAACATAAATAACAAAAAAAAAGTCCGACTCGCAGGAACTGCATCATCTTAGCGCGGTTTCGTTCTTATCCCTAGTCTCATTTGGAATGATTAAAATAGAAACAGTTATTATTTTGGTTCCGCATTTCTTGAAATGTCTTGATTTATGATCTTGCCTGGATGGGTCGGCCAACCCCAGAAAGGCCCCCGCTAGGCAGTTGAAAAGCTATATCTTGGAAATCCATATTTCTAACATTAAATTGTTTTTCCTATTTTACTTAACCTGTTTTATTTTCAAATATATTATCCAACTATAAGCAATTAAAAAATAACAAGGAATAAAAACAGACAAAAAGAACAGTTCGAATAAGCGAAATCAATTACTAAAGCCAAAATTTCAACATAATAGTTTTGATGAAAGTTGAACATGCACAAGATGTTTCAACTGAATCCCATGATTCTAAGTACCCAAACCAAAAACGGTAATCAAAACTATTTTTCCAATTTTCTCGAAAACGGTTAAAGCTATCGCCTTAAAAATGGGTTCATTCGTTTTTCTAGGCCACGAAGCCTATGAAACGAGTACTTGCAAGCATATGAAGTAAGCAGAACGATTTTTTTCGTGCGACACTCGCTCCAAAAACTATGTTCCGGTGGGCGGATTCTGCTGGTTAACGAACTTGACCTTTAAAATTAGACGAAAGACTTTTGTACGAAATTTCATCAAAATCGGACCATTTTTGAGCTGTCAGGGCCGCGAACAAACAAATATATATATATATATATATATATATATATATATATATATATATCATTCCCTTGGCTACCACCGAGGAAGAAACAAGTACCTGGCTGAAGAAGATGGAGATGAATCCATCGAAATATTCCGGGAACCAGTGAGGAGGAGTACCACCGCTGGAGAAAAATGCCGTTCCATCTAAAAATACTATCCCAGCGACGAAAAATAACATCAAACATATATATATATATATATACAAATTTGAACCGCCGTTATTTTCGTTCCCTAGGGGTTCTGAAACGCAAAATTTTCTAGTCGTCACTTGCGGATTGCGTCACGAGATCAACCTTATAAGCAGGGTTCCTCCCTTTGGGGTGGAACCGCGCTAATACAACCATGTATATTGTTGCAACTATTGCAACGCCGATAAACAAGGCATTTCTTCTATCTACTCTCATATTTTCTCCACACCCCCTACCTAGTTTTTCCCATGTCCTGTTCTCTGTCTGGGTGTTCTTCCATTCCTCTCCGCTCCTTTGTGCTTAGTGACTTATACCCTGAGAGAATTCAACTTCTTTCTATATTTTCCCCATGGTAACTTAACTGCTAACTTTGGTCTTTCTCCACCCCCCCCCCCCCCCGGCATCTATTGGTATGTAGTATCTTAGTTATTATTAAAGATTAAAAGTTGTCTGTTCAGTTGTACTTAATGTAATTTTAACTTTTTGTTTTTTTGATTACCTGTCGATACTCTGAACTAAGATCTAGGAAAAAATAGTAGTAAAACCTGTTACTGTAACTGCTCTGCATATTGATTCTGGATTTGTGTTTTGTCCTCTAGCTGATAAAGGCTACCAAAGAGAACAGATTTTTAACAAAACCTTATTGATGTTTTCCTAGCCGAATCCCAACCACCCTGACTGCTTACTGCTATAATAGATCATCTAGCAAATTTAATAAATTAAAACTTTTTTCCCAAAAAATGTTCCTACAAATTCAGGTTTAACCCTTTCCGTACGCAAAGAGCCGCAAGGAGTGTGTTCTGCTGTACGGGATACTCGCACCCGGCTTTGGTCCCCCTGTACGGAATACTTTACCCACTCTCGGTGACAGCGCCTCAACTTTTAGCGATCTCCTCGCCGTAGTAAAACTCGTCTTTTATAATTTTTATTTTTATTTTGGTTACAATGATTATTATTTTTTATTCATGTTCAATTAGTTTGGCGTTTCAATAATTATTTTAAGTTGAATAACTTTCCTTAAAAATAAGTAATAAAAAAGCCAAATTATATACGAGTAAAATAAGGATTTTTTTTTTTTCAGTTACCATTTGCTCTTTCTTTTATGAATAATAAGCAAGGGAATTAAATACTCAATAACTACGGCAAATAAATTTTCCATCTTCATTTTTGATCCGTGACTTTGTACACCGGCGGAGTTAAATTTTTTTTTATGCATAAAATTTAGTACAAAAACAAAAGCATAATTATAAATATTTACAGTTAATTTAATGAATTATTTAATCATTTTAATTAAATATTAAATATTTTTTTAAAAATGGAGGACGCAATAAAAAAACAGTTTTTCTAAATTTAACAAAACATGAATATAAGATCTTAACTTCAGGACTAAAAGTTAATTGATTTTGCAAATAAATGCTGTTAGGAATGTACAGAAGTATAAAAACAAACGGTAATTTGACTACGGCTGACAGGGTAACTGGGCGGAGAAGGCAACGAGTTCTAATTAGACTAAAAACGACAAAAAACTTCATTCAAATGCCATCTAGTAATAGTCAGGAATACTAGAAGTAGAATACGGTAACGCTAGATAGCACAAAAGTCGAGAAATAAGAAGAGGAGGAATGCGAGAGATACGCCGAGCTCTCGACTCCTGTACAAGTCCACGGTACGTGGGTTCCGTCTTCCTTCGACTTCTACACAAGTCCACGGTACAAAGGTCCCGTCCGCTCTCGACTGCTGGAGCAGTCCACGGTACGGAAAGGGTTAATGTTAGAGTTACTGAATTTGTTTGTTGTCCATATTCCGTAACTAAAGAATATTCTCGACAATAATTAAATGAATTTTCGAATGAATGCTTAGCTGTGTATATTGTAAACAAATTCATTTGAGTAGCAACGTTTATTTATTTATCAAGACTTTACTCTGTTCCTCGTTTTCTTTCAAAGGAATGCGCTTATTTTAAGCAGAAGATGCCGGACGGAACTTCTTTAGAGTGGGCCTACATAAAAAGTGATTAAAATTAAGTATAATAACATAGACCATGTGCTGTTGGCATTATAGAAAAGCCCTTTTAATTTACCTTAATAGCCCTAAATATTGTTACACCTTTAAAAACACACACAAAAAAAATAAATAAATAACAAATATCTGCAAAAACCAAAACAAAATAATATGATCAGCAATGGAATCTTTTAGCAGAATCATATGTTTCTTGATGTGCTAAACGTTTTCTTGCAAAATAGGAAGGCTGGAAACAAAAGTATAATAAAAAAAAAAAAGTATTGGGTGAAAAAAAAAAAAAAAGAGAGATTTTGTATTCAGTTCAACCCAAAATGCATAAAAATTCTAGCAATTCATAAGTTTGTCAACCTGCCAACGAATTTGAGGTTTTACGCTGAATAACATTAAAAGCTATATTTGTTGCAAAAGGGCAGGTATGCTTAAACAACTAGACTTACTGTTTTTTGAGTATTTTTTCTCGGTTTCGGCATAAAAAAATCCATGGGAAAAATTCTCATGCAGTTTTTGGTCGCCTTATGTATTAAAATATATTGAGTTCCAATTATTTACCCCCATCACATTTTCTCCTTTTACCAATTCTCCTAAAGAGAAGATAGACCCGTCAGAAGACATGTTACCCATTATTCTTGAGAAAAAGGCCCTGATGTTACCCCCGTAGGTAAGTGGATCCACTCCCGCTGCCCTTGTTACCCCTCCGCATTAATACCCTATTAGCTTCTTAAGAGGATGACAGGTCTAATGTAAGGACCACCGGGACAATCATTAGGGGAGCTGTTAGGATTACCCCGCCGACATCCAGATAAAACCGACGCCTCCTTGGGGGGGGGGGGATTTTTCATTTTAATGGCTTTCATCTTTTTTAATTGCCGATCTCGTTTCAAGAGGCGTCTATCTCGCGAGGAGATAGTCGCCTCCGTTGGCTGGGCACGTACGAAGTCTTATATAGCCTCCAGAAACAGGTTTAGTCGTCCTCAGCAAGGATCAGAGAAAAACTGCCAAGAACATGGAGAGCCTTGCCTTTTTCTTCATAAAAATTTGTATTTTTTGAAGTTACATTCTTATGCCTCTTAAGGTAATTGCCAGTAATGGAAGTTTTCAAAGACCATCTCCAACTCAATCACGGACGATTTTTTTCTAAGTATTCCATCCATTTATAAATAGTAGGGGACGACAAAAGCATCCATAACTGGTATAAACGTTGAATCCCTTAGGATGCGGTAAAATCGGGTATTTTATCCATCGTCACCTAGACAAACTATTTTCGTACCAACATTAATTAAAATCGGACAATTTTTGAACCTGCGAGAAAGCATATAATATACATTTTCGCTCTCTCACAGGTTCAAAAATTGTCCGATTTTAATTAAAGTTGGTACGTAAATACTTTGTCTAATTTAAATGGTTGAGTTTGTCAACCATCCGTGGACTGGGACTCTAAATTTGGGCCAAAATTCTCGCGAATAAAATCGTTGCGATTACGGCATTGTATGCTTCAATGTACACTTTTTTAATGCTCTCTAACGTAACGAAAAGAATGAAACCACTTTCATTGCGATATCTGTATCCGTTTATGAGAAAAGCGATGACTAAACTAGTTTTTCTAACTAATTTTCGTTTTGGGAAAATTGAATAGTCGGATTTAGGTGAAATATTTTTTAAATGTTTGAAATTCATCCAAATTGAGATATTTTTTTTTTGTAAAAAGATTGCCACATCACCATTATTAATATGGTATGATATGGAAGTATGATTTTTGTGGGGCTGGTTAAATAAGTGGACTGTATGAACAAATAGTTGAGAAATTGATAATTTAGATTTATTGAGTACAAAATGAAGAGTGGGAGGAAAATTGCCAAAATCAGTAACATGTTGTGGTTAATGTATTAATAAAATTTTGAAAGTTGTTGGACTGATGAGGTTGAAATGGTGTGGCAAGCTGCTGAAGCGGTGATATGATGATTCCTGTAGATGGGCTTTATGGAGCTCCATACAATTATATCAAAATAGGTACCTGGTGACTTGTGAGATTAAAATATGGTATTCCCTTCTGCGTACTGCATTTGTCCCTGAATTTTATTGCCGGCCAGCTGACCTCCATGGCCCGGTGGTTAGCTGGTCATTTCTTCGCGAAAAGGACTGGTCACAGAAGAAGGCTTCATACCCTGTGAGGGCGGGGTGGATTTCGTCTGGCCCGACTTGACCGGGGGTGGTTCGCCCAGGTGAGTTAGACGGCGCCACCGTCAGCGGACTCCAAGTGTTTAAAAATAACTTTAGGGTGGCAACCCTAAACACATTTAGAGTTAAGAAAATTTTGGAACAAAATATTTTTATTAACAGACATGAGCAGTTTTAGTGTTTTCGTGTATTTTCTTAAATATCTCTAAAACGGCTGGGAAATCCTAGTAACTAAATTGAAAGGAACCAGTCGAAAACGTAATAAATGTTCTACAAAAACATTTCTGGTATAATTGTTGATAGGAAGATCACATTCGGAGAAATTCTTGCTTAAAAATTTGAAGTTATTGGTTTCGTTTACTTTAACGGTTGTTTTAGTTGATGTCCTTAGTTTTTGATTGCTTGTCATCTTTGCAAAAGATGACAAGCAATAAATAAAATAGCTGACTGATGCATTTGGGTCTGCTATTTTTGCCGTGATTTTTGTTGAGCACAGAGCTAGACTAAACACACACACGAACACGCATAAGTATGCATATAATGTATAAATTTGAGCATATTTTTTTTTCGCGGAATACGTTATATGAAACGTCAAAATTTCTCATGAGAATTTTTATATATCGTTCATTGGTTCTGCTTGAGAATCTGTTTTTTTCAATATAGAAATAAATCAAAATTAATAAAATTACTATTTGAAGGACCAAGACAAAGATTATAAATTATTCTCTAATTCAGGACAGTTATTTGTGACAACCCAACATTCTCCAACCCTTTGACATTCTCTAGAAATACTACATTACAGATTTTATATAATTTATATCCGAAAACATCTCTAATTCGTGAGATCTTTCAAAAAGACTGCCAATTACCTAAAAGCTGTTACATATATTATATTTTAAATTACATAATTAGTCTGCTCCTAAAAATAATAATTTGTGGTAGCAATTTGGACTTCCGTTCCACCATTTGCCCGCAGTATTTAAGAAATTCTGACAATTTTTTTTGGCAAGGATTAGATAGGATGATTTAATAAGTCTTGATGTAAATTAGATGTCTCGAAATCCTTGAGCTCCTCTTCAAGGACTTACTAATTGCCATTATTTTTATATAACATTCCTGACATCGCTTTGTTAATTG
Source organism: Gonocerus acuteangulatus (assembly GCA_946811695.1). Taxonomy (NCBI): domain Eukaryota; kingdom Metazoa; phylum Arthropoda; class Insecta; order Hemiptera; family Coreidae; genus Gonocerus; species Gonocerus acuteangulatus. The sequence goes on from OX328131.1 coordinate 57,848,073, forward strand.
ACGAAAAACAATTTAATATTTTGTGCATTTTTTAATTAATAATAGGTTCTAGTTTTTTTATTGACAGGCCAATAGTTTGAATTTGATTTTGATTTTGTTTTTATTAAATTAGTCCCTTGGTCTATTAAGGAATTTCCAAGTTGTTAACTTTTTGGAACAATAACAAAAAAAAAAAATGATAATAATCAAGAAATTAAAAGGTATAATGATAAATAGGAAAACGTTTTATTTTCAGGAACTGCGTCATCTTAGAGCTCTTACAAAGCGTTCTTTTCCCTAGTATAATACATGCAGTTAACAATCTTGCTCTGCCTGTCATTGTTTGGGACTACCTTAGTATCGGGTGCAATTTTTGTTTGAATTTGTCATGCAGAATGTTTTTTTCATTGAAAAAATCACACAAAAATCTTCCAACACTGTTGGAAGGCCCAAACAATACTGAAGGCAACTGTCTTTACCTGGAGCTGTAAAAGTGAATCCCCTACATTTACGAGCCTTTTTAACCTACATAAAGGGAAAAGTAATGGAGGAATGTCCTTTTGTAAAGACATTCGTAAGTGGGTAGGATCGCTAGTGTCCTTCCGTAATTACACCCGCAGCCAAATTGTTAATATTTTAACTAAAAAGATCTTCTACAATAAAAACTTGTGTGCGGAATTTTTTCACTCAGCGTCTTCGCCTTTCGCTCGAAAAACTATATTACAAAACAACAAAAAATTGCTTCTCATTTTACTTATCTTGTTTTGCGTTGTGTATTCATATTGACGCTAAATAAATGACAAAACAACAAGCGATAAAAAACTTTCGGGGAGAAGAAACACAAATAACCGTTCAAAACAACAATTTCAAAGCATTAGATATTCTTTGCATTTATATTACACACTGGGAAAGCCCCGAATTCGAACATTACTTTGTAGAAAATGTAGCACGCTTTCGAACGGTTAGCTTCCATGTACGACGATTTCCCAACCGTTTTCGAGATACATTAGATAATATAAGGAAATCCCCACACTGCTCTTGTCTGTTTATAAAATATTTTTTTTGTTTATTACTTACCTCTAAACTTAAAAAACAAAAAAATTAAATTTCTTAGTTTGGATGATTGTGAAACGTCTGTATATATATATATATGTGTGTGTGTGTGTGTGTGTGTGTGTGTGTGTGACAGTTAGCGCGATACACACTAGAGTTTTTCGCCACAAAACTTGGTGTATAGCGTTCCCCAAGCGAACGATTGAACGAGTTGGTTAACCACGAGAATCGGTGGATATGGGGGAGGGTCTCAGAATTACTAATTTGGTAAAATCGGCCGTAATTTTTATTATTGAAACGAAGATCTGTATTCGTCTTGGTCATCAAAAAAGGTACATATGTCGTAAAAATTAACCAAATCGGTTTATTAAGGGGGGGGGTACCTACGGACCAAAATTACTAATTTGGCAATACTGACCGTAATTTTTGATATATTTAAACGAACGAAAATTAATTAACAAAATAATAATTGAGTCAGCGTCACTATACAAATATGTTAAATATGTTTTAGCGGTGCCTAAACTGGGAAAAACCGTTACAAAAAAGGGTTCGCTGGCGTTCGCACAGGCGCATTGGCGTCTCGCATGCGCAATGGCATTTGCGCATGCGCATTGGTGTTTCGGTATGTGCATTGCCGTTTGCGCATGCGCAGTAGCCGTGTACGAAAAAGAAGAGTGTATGGGTCACAAAAAAGTGTCCGCCTGCGTTCACGCTGGCGCAGTGGCGTTCGAGCATACTCAGTGGCGTTCGCGCATGCCCAGTGGTTTTCGCGCATGTGCAGTGACCATGTACGAAAAGATCACTGTATGTTATGCAGCACTTTATATAGGTTTTTCGGGTGGACCTAGGCATTCCAAAAAGGTGTTACAAAAAAGTGTCCTCTGACGTTCGCGCAAGCGCAGTGGTCATTTACGAAAAATAAGACTGTCTGTTATAGAGTACATTACATAGGTTTGTCGGGTGGACCTAAAGCATATTTATGTTCCTGAATTTGAGCAGAAGGCTCTAAACGAAACATTTAAAGAATATTTTGATCATATGATTGACTACAATTTTCGAAAGGGCCTAATTGTTTTGTCCATAACTATTTCTGCTGTTCCAAACGACCGTTGGTAATAACTTAATTCCAAAAGTAGAGCGAATATTGAGTGTGTAACAAAACAACACAACCGAAAAAAAAATCAAAAACACGCATAAGTCTCAACCGAAATGGAGTTTCATAATACGCCCTGAGAAGCCCAAGGAGTCAATCACGTAAGCTGAAAAGGTACCGAAACGGAATTAAAAAATACAAATTAGCAATAAATCAAAATAATGATACAAGAGAAGAGATAAAAAAACAAGATTCCTGCTCTGAAATATAGGAATGGATGGAAGATAACACCGATCACACCTACACTAACCCTCAGGCTTCTGGTTCAGGATTTACACCGGTGGGATGGGGAATAGCAACTCGAACACTAAATTTATATAGTATATATATTATATATATATATATATATATATATATATATATATTCAAGAAAGTGAAACAAAATTCGTCTTCCCACAAAATGTTATTATTAGCGCCGTGAGGATACTCGCTTAGACTCCATTTAGAATTTGATTTTCTACAAGAATCCCTCGCAAAAAGAAAGACACTTTTAGGAATTTCCAAAGTTATGTTAGCTGGAGAAGTACTGGAGAAGGTTAGAGAGCCGACTATAACCTGAAAAGAAACTTTAATTGAAGCAGTAAAGACTCTGAGAGTTTCGTTTCAAAATTCAAAGAACTGTCAAAAAAGGGGAGGGCATCGAATTCTGAACACCGTGTATGTACATGTATGTAAATATATATATATATATATATATATATATATATATATATATATATATATATATATGGGGGCGAGGTTAGCTCAGTGGTAGAGCACTCGACTAGTGAACTGGAGGACCAGGTTCAAAACCCGAGCGCGCACTAAAGATTTTTTCTTGTAGTGCTGCCGTTCGAGGGTTGTATTTGGGGTCCCAGATCGTCCCTAGGCTCACTCAGCCTTTAATTAATTTAATTAATAATGGGTACCTTAGGTGCTAATGACTCTAGCAGTCGAAGCAGCCAAGGGGAAAATCAGGCGGCCGGAGCATAGTATTGACCACACTATCTCCCTAGTGTGCCGTATGGTCAAGAATCAGATACCTCTACAGTATCTGCCCCTCTGGGCCCTTGTGGCCTGTTCCGGGACTGATTTATATATATATATATATATATATATATATATATATATATATATATATATATACAAGCGACCAAGTGAGTAAGTTCCTGTACTGTAAGTTTCCTTTTCATATTGCCACCTAAGATCTGAATGTTCATTGGTGAAACTGTTTTTTTTCCCCAACTCTATCTATTCCACGTTTTAAAAATTATACTAGAGATAAGGACGTTAAGGATGTCCGTTAAAATCACTAGGTTTCTTATATTCGGACATTTTTCGGCATCTGATATAATTTATGGTTCTTAAAGTGAACCCTGAAAAGTGCGTACATGTAAAATTCACTCTTAATAAGTGCACTTGCCCTCCTGTATTCATATGCAATTGTCAACTTCCTGTATCTAATGAGTTGCGTTACCTGGGACTAGACAGCGGACTCATATAGAATCCACACACACGACTGAAAAGACAAGAAATGAACAGGAGAAGGACTACTTGGACCTTCTTCTAAGCTTAAGGCACAAAACTAACTCATAACTATAATTAGACCTATCTGGACATAACTATAATTAGACCTATCTGAACATAACTATAATTAGACCTATCTGGACATAACTATAATTAGACCTATCTGGACATAACTATAATTAGACCTATCTGGACATAACTATAATTAGACCTATCTGGACATAACTATAATTAGACCTATCTGGACATAACTATAATTAGACCTATCTGGACATAAATATAATTAGACCTATCTGGACATAACTATAATTAGACCTATCTGGACAAAACTATAATTAGACCTATCTGGACAAAACTATAATTAGACCTATCTGGACATAACTATAATTTGACCTATCTGAACATAACTATAATTAGACCTATCTGGACATAACTATAATTAGACCTATCTGGACATAACTATAATTAGACCTATCTGGACATAACTATAATTAGACCTATCTGGACATAAATATAATTAGACCTATCTGGACATAACTATAATTAGACCTATCTGGACATAACTATAATTAGACCTATCTGGACAAAACTATAATTAGACCTATCTGGACATAACTATAATTTGACCTATCTGAACATAACTATAATTAGACCTATCTGGACATAACTATAATTAGACCTATCTGAACATAACTATAATTAGACCTATCTGAACATAACTATAATTAGACCTATCTGGACATAACTATAATTAGACCTATCTGGACTTGACTTATGGTGAACAGTGAAACACTAAAACAAAACGAATACAAGCATTCCAATCCAAATTCCTTTGTAAACTAGTCGATGCTCCCTTTGTTTGTCTCCAACAAAACCCTACACAACGAACTAAATATTCCCTTAGTAATAGATCTCGCGAAATCCCGTTTCCTAACGTTTTATCCCAAATTGTCGTTGCACTGAAATCCTAGAAGTCAATCCCTTTCCACTCGGACCCATCCTAAAGACCTTCCTAGGAAGCTTCAGAGACTTTGGCCCCATGACCAGCTACCCTAACAGCGGTTAAAAACACCAAAAATACAAAATGATAGCATACCTTAAGAAGTGTCAATATTGACTGGCTACTTCCATATTCCATATTAATCGAAATGTATAATTAGGGCAGCACAATTGATTATTGCACTATATAAAATGTACAGATGTTAAAATAAAAAAAAAAAAAAGATTCTTTGTTTATTATCAATTTATTTATTAATCAATTTACTCTATAGCAATGTATCATATAGTGATATTACAAAATATCTTTTACAAACTATATATATCGTTCCAATTTTAGTATATGTACCGCCGAAGCGAGTACAAACTATACAAAACTATATATATGAGTATATATAGTACTGATTTATAGAATGGTTTCTATAATATATTAATACATTGCATCATGTGTATTATGTATTTATATTTATATATATATATATATATATATATATATATATATATATATATATACAGGGTGTCCCGTAAATGTCTAGTCATATTGTGAGGGGTGATAGAGGACCTTTAGGGGAACAAAAAATGTTCTATGACGATTTCCCGAATTCTCGCCCATAAGGGAGAAAACGTCGTTTTATTGTTTTTTCGAGACAAACGTGGTTTTTAGAAGAATAATCGTTGTAGCTCCGTCCTAGGTGGTACTACTAGAAAGGGGGTGAAACCTATCGAAAGCTGAGTAAATTTACTATAAGACTAGTTGAAAGTAAACGTAAAAATGAATGAATGTAAGTATGTATATCTTACCAAAAGAAAGCTATTCTAAATTTCGTGACATTTTATTGATATTTCTTTCCAGCGTTACTCCTCAATGGGCAGGATCTGTGATTTCCGGCTTTTAGAAAAACTTCCTCATTTAACCAGCTTTCCATTCATGTATCACAACCTTGTGTTATTGAAGTATTTGAACGGTTTAAGAACAAAAGTTTTTAAAAAAACATGGATCTGTGAAAATAAAATTATATTTTTTTCTTCAGTTTATTCAAAAAGCTGAAGAGAAATATTTATTTTTATAAATGTTTACATAATAATAAATAAATATTTACTTAAAACAATAAAAAAAATTACTTCCACGAATATAAAAAAAAAATCCTAAAACAGTAAATAAATAAAATACACATTTATTTTGAATTTATTAATTCAGGTAACTAATACTGGGTCCAGGTGGCGGCCATTAAGGAACACCAACCATACATTAACCTCAAAAATTATTATTTTTACCTAGATCACGCATATGAACACATTTTTACAGGACTATGTATGTCTTATTTATGAGGGATAGAATTTGTAATTACCACAATCAATTCAAGGTAAAGCATTTGTTTTAAAAAATATAAATACCTGTAAAAATGTGTTCAAATGCGTGATCTAGGTAAAAATAATAATTTTTGAGGTTAATGTATGGTTGGGGTTCCTTAATGGCCGCCTCCTGGACCCAGTATTAGTTACCTGAATTAATAAATTCAAAATAAATGTGTATTTTATTTATTTACTGTTTTAGGAATTTTTTTTATATTCGTGGAAGTAATTTTTTTTATTGTTATAAGTAAATATTTACTTAATATTTATGTAAACATTTATAAAAATAAATATTTCTCTTCAGATTTTTGAATAAACGGAAGAAAAAAATATAATTTTCTTTTCACAGATCCATGTTTTTTTTAAAGCTTTTGTTCTTAAACCGTTCAAATACTTCAATAACACAGGGTTGTGATACATGAATGGAAAGCTGGTTAAATGAGAAAGTTTTTCTAAAACCCGAAAATCACAGACCCCGCCCATTGAGGAGTAACGCTGGAAAGAAATATCAATAAAATGTCAGGAAATTTAGAATAGCTTTCTTTTGGTAAGATATACATACTTACATTCATTCATTTTTACGTTTACTCCCAACTAGTCTTATAGTAAATGTACTCAGCTTTCGATAGGTTTCACTTCCTTTCTATTAGAACCACCTGGGACGGAGCTACAACGATTATTCTTCTAAAAACCACGTTTGTCTCGAAAAAACAATAAAACGACGTTTTCTCCCTTAGGGGCGAGAATTAAGGAAATCGTCATAGAACATTTTTTGTTCCCCTAAGGGTCCTCTATCACCCCTCACAATATGACTAGACATTTACGGGACACCCTGTATAATACACATGATGCAATGTATTAATATATTATAGAAACCATTCTATAAATCAGTACATTTTATAAGCACATCTTACGAATACAAATTGTCATATAATAGATTGATAAAAATCGGGGAAAAGACGAAAGCGGTATATCGGGGCTAAATTATTAAATATAAGTTAATAGACTTTAGGTACGTTAGTACACGGAGAAAAAAAACAGGCTGCTCGCATCTACTTTCAGGCTGCCGGCAGCCTGAAAACTGTGACTCAGTGCCAGTATTTTGAAATAGGACATTTTAGTCTAAAATAGGATTCCATATATTTTAGCCTAAAATAGGATTCCACTAGTTAGAGTGCCCGCATTTTATAATAGACTGCTGGAATGCTAATTCTGCATCCTATAGTAGAGTTCTCACACCCAAAGCTAGCATCCAACAATAGCGTGCCCAGCACTCTACTTTCAAGTGCGTACCCCTTGACTTTAGATTGCTGGCACTCTGATACTGGCGCTAGCAGCCTACCCATATAGGCTGCGAGCATCCTGATGTTTGCTTCCTGTATCCTACCCCTATAGGCTGCTAGCATCCTATATGGATGGGTTACATTGACCCCATCCATATAGGATGCTAGCAGCCTACAGAGAGATGACTTTATTATGTGGATAAAAAAGATCAAAGGTAAATTCAGAGTAATAATAATGAGACTTTATTTGGGTGTAATTTACATATACACTTCTTAACAAGTAGATATTTACAAGTAGGTATGAGGTATACACTTTTTAACAAATATAGATATTTACAAGTATTAGGTATTAGGTACAATGTACTTATGAACAATATTGAACAAGTAGGTCTAGAAATAAAATATTTTTTTTGTTTTCACGACACTTATAGCCGTATTCATAAAGCCAAAGACAGTTGATTTCAGCATCTGTTCAAACAGAAACAAAAAGAAATTTTTATTAATAATAAAAGAAAAGTTGTTGTTGTTGTGTTTTATATAATTAAAAAGAAACATAAATAGGCATTTTTTCTAGTTTAAAATTTCTCAGTAAATTCAAAGCTGCCAGGGAATTACAGAATAAATATAAAATAAGGTTATTGTCTATGGATATGATCATAAATGAAGGAACTCTAGAAACAGAGAATGGGCACCAAAATAAAAGTCTACTAATATAATTTTGAACTAATATTCTAGCCGTATTCTAGGAACGTATAAAAAAAGACTTCCATCAGTTCTCAGCTTACCAGGCTTATTGAACTCCATCTTCAGTTGGTTCTATACCCGCAGCTCCATGTTATATTAAGGGAATACATTTTTGAAAAACAAACACAACTTTCTTCATTCTATTGTATATAACATCTGTTTTTAAATTTAATAATAACATGTACATGTACATAAAGGTCTGTCAAACAATACTGTTATCATATGTTCCGATTCTCTAAGTTCTCTACTCTCAATCATCAACATTTACGAAACGCATACAACAATGACTGATATATTTCAAGCAATATATGACTTACAAAATCACAATATACAAGTAATACTTCTGTGGGTACCTGGACACATGGAAATCCCAGGGAATACACAAGCCGACTTACTAGCAAAACAATCTACGACAAAATGCACGGTAGACATTGAAGAACTGACTTTACAGGACTTACTAACGAACATAAAAGCAAACGTACAAAATAAATGGCAAAATACTTGTATAAACAATCATGATAACAAATTGAGAGAAATAAAACAAACTGTGACTGCCTCGCCATCCAGCAACCGAGCCTCGAGGCGTGAAGACGTGGTGGTCACCAGACTCCGCATCGGGCACTCGTTCCTGACGCACCGCTACTTAATGACGAAACAGGACAGCCCGACGTGTGTCATTTGCAACACAGAACTGACTGATAAACACATACTAACGGAATGCAAGCAACACATAACTGACTTTTAAACACATACTAACTGAATCCAAGCAATACAGAACTGACTGTTAAACACATACTAACTGAATCCAAGCAACACATAACTGACTTTTAAACACATACTAACTGAATCCAAGCAACACATAACTGACTTTTAAACACATACTAACTGAATCCAAGCAACACATAACTGACTGTTAAACACATACTAACTGAATCCAAGCAACACATAACTGACTGTTAAACACATACTAACGGAATCCAAGTAACGAGACAGCACAAATCTACCACATGACATGAACGAACTCTTTGACAGACAACAGTCCTCACATTAACACAATTCTCACATACCTTAAACAAACAAATATCTACAATAATCTTTAACACAAATAAAAAATAAAAACATGTATGAATTATCTTTTCTTTCATTTAATCACTTGAAGTTTTCATTATGGTAAATCTCATATGAACAGCTAATTGAAAATATAAATTCATTCCAACTTTGAAAAGAGCAAAAAGCGCTTTAGCGGGCTCTAAATCAATAAATAATGCAGGTCTGTCTTGTCGTTCCATTAGATAGGAGTGCGTTAGGGTGCGTTTACACCTGATAGTTATTGAAGTAAATTTATGTCAGACAGAAAATGTGACTTATGAAAACTGCGAACAATTTCTGTCTGAGATATATATTTCTATGGTGAGCTATAAGTGTCGACACTTCTATACCATCAGGTGTAAACACTGATTATAAAGAGAAGAATTTAATGTCAGAGATAAATATATTGGCTAGTAGCTGTATTGTCGACACTTCTATACCAACAGATGTCAATACTGATTACACTGTTCTGCACGAAAATCCTCCTTCAAACCAAAACATGCTTTCTTACTGCTTTCAAATGTGCTGAACACGAATTTGAAGTCAGATTCTGTCTATCACGCACAGTTTCTTGAGAAATTCTAGTTTTTTTATCCAAAAATGTGAGTTTTTTGTAAATTTGACAAATTTGTTTTGGCATCAAAACAAAGTGAAAAAAATTCAAAAGCCCGATGATTTTGAGCGCAATGAAGTATATTTGAACGGAAAAAAATTGATGGAAATATTACAAGTGGTTGGAGAAATATGGCTAAAAGTGTTTTTTCAGTTTTTGATCTTGAGGCAGGGATTTGGTCTCTACCTGGATCTTTAGGGGAATGACCTTCCTTTCTCTTATATAGTGGTATCCTTTTCATTCAAATCCTTAAAAAGACTTCGTAAAAGCGATGGACAAGGAAGGAGAAGGTTTCATGTACTTAAAACAAAAATTTCCGCATCTCAGCGATGCTAAGATAAAGGAGGGAATTTTCGTAGGACCCCAAATTCGACATCTACTCAAGGACCTCACTTTTGAAGCAAAGTTAAATACTACTGAGAAAAAGGCTTGGATTGCTTTTCGAGAGGTATGTGCTAAGTTTTTGGGAAACGAAAAATCTAGAGACTACCGAAAAATAGTCCAAGAACTGCTTACTTCATATAAAACATTGGGATGCAATATGTCCTTAAAAATACATTTCCTGCATAGTCACCTAGACTTTTTCGCCCCAAATTTGGGTGCAGTTTTGGACGAACATGGAGAACGATTCCACCAAGACATATCCAGAATGGAAAAAAGATATACTGGCAAATGGAATGAGAAGATGCTGGCGGATTACTGCTGGACACTGCAGCAGGAGACTGAGGAGGAAGAGTACAAAAGAAAAAAAAATACTCATTGACGATGTGTGTATATTTTTTGAGTTGTGTCATATCTAGTATTATACCTGAGAGCAAGCAGGATTCAATTAATTATATTTTACCGTTGAAAAAGACAAAAAAAATCTGTTATAATAAAGACAATAATTTTCAAATACAATTTTTCATTTTTTCAAAGTTTCTCCTCTTTTCTCTGAAAATCAGTGGGTGATAGAATTTTTCTGAGTTCAGATTCGGACTCAGCACACCTGAAAACATGAGAAACAGGCAAAATTGTTCGAGGGAGGGGAGAAAAGTTTTTTTTTTTTGCAGAACAGTGTTATTTGCGCCATGACCTATGATTAGCCCTCCATTTATCGCAAATTTGAACAAATCCAGAGCTGTCGTATACATATCCATGACATAAATGTCTAGCTATTTCTGTCAGTATGTAAACATGCAAGAGAATATCTATCCGACATCTGACATATATTTCCTGCGAGAAGTGTCAGGTGTAAACGCACCCTAAGTAAACTGTGTCCTAATCGAAGTCTCGTCAGGATGACTTGTTCTCGTCTTTTAGCGTGGTTCCTCCCTCCCCCATAGGGAGGAACCCCGCTTATAAGGTTGATACAATGAAACAATCCGGAAGTGCCGACAAGAAAATTTCGCGTTTCAGAACCCCTAGAGACCGAAAATAACGGTGGTTCAAATTTGTATATATATATATATATGTATATATTTATATATATATATTTGTCTGTTCGCTCTCTAGGTCGAAGACGAATGGTCCGATTTTGATGAAATTTAGTACAAAAATCAGTCGTCCAATATGAAAGGTCAAGTTCGTTAACCAGCAAAATCCGCCCACTGGAAGATGGAGATTGGGGCGAAATTCGCGCAGACAAAATCGTAACGCTTACGTTTTTGAGTTCATAAGCTTGTAAGTACTCTTTTTATAGCTTCTTGGGCTAGGAAAACGAATGAAACCATTTTCAAGGCGATAGCTTTAACCGTTTTCGAGAAAATTGGAAAAATAGTTTTTGAATACCGTTTTTGGTTTGGGTGCTTAGAATCATGGGATTCAGTTGAAACATTTTCTGCATGTTCTACTTTCATTAAAACTAATATGTTGAAATTTTGGTTACGTTTGGAGTTAAGGAAGGGTTAGAATAAAATATTTTATTAACAGACATAAAAAGTTTTGGTAACTTTGTATATTTTCTTTAATATCTCGAAAAAGGTTAAGAATTTGGTAAACGAAAGAGTACCATTAGAAAGCTTAAAAAAGGTTCTGATGAAAGTTTTGATTAGGCGATGTCAATGGGAGAAATAAGTGCTTAAAACATTAAAGTAATTGATTTTGATTATTCGAACTGTTCTTTTTGTCTGTTTTTATTCCTTGTTATTTTTTAATTGCTTATAGTTGGATAATGTATTTTACAATAAAACAGATTAGGCAAAATAAGAAAAACAATTCATTGTTTGAAATATAGCTTGCGAAAAAGATTCGTTCTTTGAGAAAAAGATTCGTTGACGTCTTTTGAATATTTTCAATTGCCTTTATGCTGTTGGTTTTTTTATTTTATTTTTTGATTGATTTTATCTGTAGAATTATTACTATAGTAAAAGAACACAGGAATGTGTGAAAATATTTGATATTTTCCAATTCATTGAAACGTATGAAATGAAGTATCGGTAGAAGAGGGTTCTAGGGTCTTGCGGACCTGATCCCAGGTATAGCCATAAAACCCTTTGAACAAAGGAAAATATTATCTGTTTCTATTCTATGCTTTTCAAATGAGATTAGGGATATGAACAGGAACCGGGGTCTCCCGTGGTCTAATGGCTAGCGCCGTGGATTCATAAGCGGGAGATGGTGGGTTCGATTCCCAACCTCCGGCAGGAATTTTATCATCCCACGGCTCGCTGGTGAAATTCCTCGCTACACCCTGGATGTCGGCGCTAATGACCTAGATGTAGATGTGCCGTAAAAAAAAAAAAAAAAAAAAAAAACTGGAACCGCGCTATGATGACGCAGTTCCTGCGAGTCGGACTTTTTTAGGTTTTTCATCGCCCATGCTATTTCTGAATTTTTAATTTGCCGCAATTTTTTTTTTCAGAACTAGTCCATTCTGTCTGCCAGGTCTAGCATTCGGCTAATTTGCTTAGTTCAGTTTATGTTATTTTGTTCAGGCCTGGAAGATTTACAGTTTTTGCTAGTAAGTAAACTGTAGTGCTCAGTGAAACAGTTCATACGTCAATGACATGTTCAAGGGAACCATACGCCATAAGTGAAACACATTACCCTAATACGGTAGAGTTCTCTTAGAATGGAAGAAGGGAAAAGGGTTCTGGGACATATATAGGGCACGTCACTAAAGAAAGTTAATAATAGTGACGTAAAAAGGAAATCCCTAGTGTCTTAAGAGATTTAATAAGAGTGACGTAAAAGGAATTGTTTTGTCTCTTAAGAGATTTATTATCCTATTATAAAGAGCCCTTACTCTCTAGGGGCTTAGAGAAATGGAGCTCTCAGATAAAGGGATTTGAGCGCAGGGAATCGAATGACGGACCGATCTAAGTAGTCTTAAGTACTGTGGCTGGTAAGTTTCCAATCCCACCCAAATTCTTGCTGGTCACGTAACGGGGTACCGTTAACATCCATCCACAATTATTTCTATAATCTTTCATATCTAAATAAAATAAAGTTTTTTTTTTTTTGTGCTCGTTCTGATTTCAGTGTCATTGGTACAACTCGTATAGATAAAGTAATAATATTTAGTATGGACATATCATAAAAAATGTAAGTGCGCTCGCAATGATCTATTACAAACAAACAGGAATTGTTTCTTGTTCTACTGGCAAATTCATTTTACTAGTGAAATAAATTACAAAAGCAACAAGGAAGGAACTGCGTCATCTTAGGGCCCGTTCATATCCCTTGTTTCATTAGTAAAGGAATAGAAGCAGTTATTAAGTTTTGATCTCTAGTGAAATAATAAATAAAATTTGAATGAGAAGTAATGTATGATTTTAAGCGCCACAACAGAAAACTGATTGTATCCTAAGCGGAAATTATTTCATCCTCTTTCTTAACGTTCGCTCTTGGAAACACTGTAACATTGTTTCTCATTTTCTTAGCTCGTTTTACTAAAGTACTGTTAAATGTCATTAAAAAGAAATAACAACCACTCAAGAAGTTAATTATAAAGCGACAAGAACCCCTCGAAAAATAAAAAAAAAAACTAACAATTCCTCGAATTGACATCGTCTCATCAAAAATTGCTTAAAATATTTTAATTAGAGAATTTAGTAAGCTTATGAATGGTCACCTTCCACTTACCACGATTTCCCAACCTTTTTCGAGGTATTTTAATAACTTTTTTTTTTTTTTAATATTTATTTATGAGCATCCATGCGCATCTAAGGCGTTTCGCTCCAAACAGTTATACATACATATAGTTGCATATATGCATCTAAAAACAAATGGTATACATCTAAATATATATATATATATTTAGATGTATATATATATATATATATATAAATATATATATATATATATATAAATATATATATATATATATATATATATATATATAAATAAATAATATATATATATATATATATATATATATATATATATATATTACATCTATCATTATACATCTATAAACAAATGGTATATACAAATGACAATATATATACATCTAAAGAGAAATGGTATACATATATACATTTAAAAACCATATATAAATATATACCATTTATATGTATATAAACAAATGGTATTATTTATATACATCTGATTGATCAATCGGATTACACAATTAGACATAGTTACTAATTCATTAAATTACATGTTATCGTTCTTTACAGTTTACCTTCCTCCACGTGGCGTAGTACCTTCCTTATGTTTTTTATTGCAATTGTTTGAATATAATATTGAGATGGGGAAAAAAAAAAAAAAAAAAAAAAAAAAAAAAAAAAAAAAAAAAAAAAAAAAAAGAGGGGGTTTAAGAGTGTTAAATTTTTCCATACATATTAATAGTTTTCAGATGTGTAAGGATTGCTGGTATGTGTGGACTGCTGTCAGTAAGTAATTCGGTCATGTCATACGGTATGTCTAGATTTTGACCTTGTCGGCATTCTGTTAGTATGTGTTTTACGGTTAGTTCGCTGTTACATATATTACATGTAAGCTTTTCTTTTTTAGTCATTAAGTAAAAAAAAAAAAAAAAAAAAAAAAAAAAAAAAAAAAAAAAAAAAAAAAAATCATGATTTTAATAACTAAACCAATATCCGAAAACATTTCGTGTCGATTAATAATTTTTTTTTTAATACTGTCCACTTCAAACGCAACATACATAAATTTAAATATATTAGATTAGATTAATTTCAAAAGCTTACAACAATTTTCAACTGGATCCATTTTCTGAATACCAATATTGAAAATTTGTTGGCTGATTAGTTGTATTGTACGTTTTTCGTAAACGGTTACAGATAAAGCTTTAAATATTGATTTCATTCGTTTTCTTACGTTAGAAAACCTATAAAAAGTTTAACTGCAAGCATATTAACACGAAAAAGTCAGATTTGTTAACCAAATTTAATTAAAATCAGTACATTTTTAGGGCAGATACTAAGCGAACAGACAGATATATGTGCATATATATACCCATTTTCTTGTTCTATGGGGTCAGACACATGAAATTTTCTAGTCGGCACTTCCGGGACAACCTCATAAGCGGGTTTCCTTCCTATGGTGGAAGGGAGGAAATGGGCTAAAAGGCTCATAAGAATCACACAATATTCCCGCTGTCTAAGTGGAATAGAACCGTGCTCTTAAAATTCTCAAAATGGATATTTTTTTTGTTTTGTTTTATGTGTTTAAGAGCGCATCAACAATTGGGCTATTAAAGCCGGGCTGTCTACATGTTGTCTCCTTTTAGCACTTACCTCCGAAGGAAAGTAGCTATTGAGGTTGGACTCATGACGGAATTTTTGAAAAATTTCTTCAAATCTTTATCGATCCTATCTAGTAGACACCGAAAATGACCCCTGTTAAAATTTATATATATATATATATATATATATATATGTCTGTTAACACGATAGCGGCCAGAGTTTTTGTTTTTTCGTCACGAAACTTGGTATATAGCATTCAACTAGCAAACGATTGAACGAGTTCGTTAACCACAAAAGTTGGTCCACCGGAAGGGGGGGTTTACCCCGAACCCAAAACACTAATTTCACTATGTCAGCCGTAATATTGGTTATATTTCAACGAAACTTGGTATTCGTAGTGGTAATATAGAGAGAAAAGTGAGATATAAAAATGAACTAAATCGGTTCATTAGAAGGGGGGGGGTTTACTCCGGACCCACAATATCAATTCGCCACTACCAGCCGTGATTTTTGGTATATTTCGACGAAACTCGGTATTCGTAGTGGTAATCTACAGGTAAATATGTGTTGTAAAAATAAACTAAATCGGTTTATTAGAAGGGGGGTTTACTCCGGACCCAAATTCCTAATATACTCATACCGGTCGTAATTTCTGCTGTATTGTAACGAAACGCGGTATACGTCGTGGGTAACTCATGAGAAAGAAGTGTTGTAAAAATGAGCTGAATCGGTCAATCGGAAAGCGGGGGTTTAAATTGTAATAAATTTCAATAGAAAAGCCCGCCAGACGTAGGTTCACAAAGCCGCCGCAAGGAGCGCTTTCTACCACTAGAGTGACTGTATCCTGTTCCTGCGTTAGATCAAAATACGATAATATGAGGTTTTTTGTATTTATTACGTAGTGTAATAGGTACCATGTTTAAAAATAACTCTGGAAGCAAATTAATAATTGATCAGTTACTCATTACAAATTTAAAAGAGGACTATTCATGTTTTTATTTTATTTATGTAGGATATTTTATGCAAATTGTTCTGGAAAGCAGTCTACACTACAAAAATTCTGATGAAAGTGCTTAGTTATGCAGCTCCTGCGTGACGGACTTTTTTTATAATGCATTCAGGTACTGGCTACGCCCGACGTACATTGGGGCCAAACGACTTTTCGTGTAGTGGCTAAATTTTAACTGATTTCAATGAATTTTTTAAAAATGAAAGCTAATAAAATTTAGAACAACTTTTTCTTGCCAGATTTTTTTTTTTTTTTTTTCCCCCTTTCTATTAAATTAAATTAAATTCGTGTAAATAATTCACGAACTTTCCAATTGAACATAAAATAATATTTTATTTTTCATCTAAGTTAATATCAGCAGTGATATCATTGAAATTAAACATTCAAATCCTGATTAGACCAGGAAAAAATCAAAATATATTTTCAAATCATTCAAAATAATACTACAACAATTAATCTCAATGTTGAGTTAAGATAAATAATACTACTACAATTAATCTCAATGTTGAGTTAAGATAAATAATACTACTACAATTAATCTCTATGTTGAGTTAAGATAAATAATACTACTACAATTAATCTCTATGTTGAGTTAAGATAAATAATACTACTACAATTAATCTCAATGTTGAGTTAAGATAAATAATACTACTACAATTAATCTCAATGTTGAGTTAAGATAAATAATACTACTACAATTAATCTCAATGTTGAGTTAAGATAAATAATACTACATCAATTAATCTCAATGCTGAGTTAAGATAAATAATACTACTACAATTAATCTCAATGTTGAGTTAAGATAAATAATACTACTACAATTAATCTCAATGTTGAGTTAAGATAAATAATACTACTACAATTAATCTCAATGTTGAGTTAAGATAAATAATACTACAACAATTAATCTCAATGTTGAGTTAAGATAAATAATACTACTACAATTAATCTCAATGTTGAGTTAAGATAAATAATACTACTACAATTAATCTCAATGTTGAGTTAAGATAAATAATACTACTACAATTAATCTCAATGTTGAGTTAAGATAAATAATACTACTACAATTAATCTCTATGTTGAGTTAAGATAAATAATACTACTACAATTAATCTCTATGTTGAGTTAAGATAAATAATACTACTACAATTAATCTCAATGTTGAGTTAAGATAAATAATACTACTACAATTAATCTCAATGTTGAGTTAAGATAAATAATACTACTACAATTAATCTCAATGTTGAGTTAAGATTAATTTACGTTTTCATGGTAGTCTGATTTTTCCAAGTCTAATCGGGATTTGAATGTTTAATTTCAACGATATCAGTGCTGATATTAAGTTAGATGAAAAATAAAATATTATTTGATGTTCAATTGTATAAATTCGGGAATTATGTACACGTAATTTAATAAAGAAAGGAAACAAAAAACAAAAATCTGGTCAGACGAAATCGTTCTAAATTGTATTCGCTTTCGTTTTGTTTAATAACAAAAAAAAAAAAAAAACGCATTGAAAACGATTAAGATTTAGAGGCTTTAGCCTTTTTTGAAACACGAAATGTCGTTTGGCCCGAAGACCGGTGAATTCCGGTGGTAACTGGTGAATTCCGGTGGTAACCGGTGAATTCCGGTGGTAACCGGTGACTTCAACGTGGCTATGGCCGATGGCTCAAAATGGATATTTTTTCCTCCCATAATGAGGACATTACAAAACCAATGATTGACTGCTGATGCCATTATTAGAAATTACTAGACATTTACTCCATTCATAACTATCGGAGTTCGCGTGACGTCCCGACCATTCATAATCTGAAGAAATGGATCAGATGAAATTTTACAGTCGATATCTTCTGAAGATATTTCTATCGTTAGACGATCCGTCTAATCGTTATGAAACGATTCTATGTTTTACTGCTTCCTTTAACGAGGCTAACTTCTTTGTTAATGCCACGCTCTAGGGGCCGTTTCGAACGCACGAACAGTTTTTAGAGGGCGCCATGAAGAAAATAACACTAAAAACCGACACTAAATCTAATGGCTTAATTGTTTAAAGAGATTCTTCTTGGAAAGGGCGATAGCTTTATTAAAGGTACGTTTCCATTATGACAAGTCGCAGCGACATGTCGCGCGACATGTCGCTGCGACTTGTTGCACAGTTTTGTTGCAAAGGCTCGGCGACATGTCGCAGGGGCCACTCTCTGCGACATGTTGCAGGGAAAAAGTCGCTGCGACATGTCGCAGAAGTATTTGATGGAGGAACGAGGTTAACATATGTTAATAATATGTGAAGATTAGACACGTTTTAGGTTAGGTTCTGTAGACACTAGACAGCAGTCAGAGCAAAAATCATTCAGAATAATGAATAATATATAATTCCGTTATTTCATTCTGAATAATGAATACTTTTTCATTAATTATTCTGTCACTATTCATTGAATGACGATGAAAATTTTTATTGAATACAGTTATTTATTCGAGTGAAACAATTTTTTGAATGAAATTGATTTATTTGACTGCAATTTTTTGTTAAATACAAGAGATTTTCTTCATTGAACTTTTTCTTACTTTTAATGAAAATTCTTTATTCAAATGATATTGTTTCTTGATCTTAAAGAATCTGAGTTTGTTGTTACATGAACCGTATTATTTAAGGCATCAGCCCTATCCTGGCTAGAAGAGGGTAGTAACCAATAGATAACCCGTCCTAAAATTTGTAGTTAACAATAAATGGACGTTAAAATTTAAATAAATAGATGAACCATATTATTTTAAATGTATAAAAATAATGAATGAAGAATACAAAATAATTAATTATTCATTAAATTTAAAAAAAAAAAAATCAGTCAATGAATAACTAAATAAATGCTTATTCAATAAAAATGTATTGAATAACGAGCCAACCCCTTTATTCGTTGAATAAAAATAAATCAGTAGACGAATAAGTTATTGAATGAATAAATTCTTATTAAATAAAATGTTATTTGAATGATTATTGAATAAAAAATGTATTGAATAATTCCCTACTCCGCTAGACAGGGTTGTATGTGTAAACGGTCTTTTGCGCATGCGTGTGGTCCTGGCACAAGATGCGGGCTGATTCCATTACCACATAGCCCAGTCAAACGGTGGTTTCAAGCAGAAAATTTTGGTGTAATTGTTTTGATTGGCTTATTCTATGTTTTTTGGGGGTGCTGAACACAAATCAGAAGTTTTCCGCCAAAAATGTGCTCGGCAGATATGAGAAATCATCAAGAAATCACCAAAAATAATGTTTTTTAGTTGTTTTCAGCTTGTAACGTGCAAAGGAAGTTATTTACGCAAAAATTAAATCGGAAGTAAAATAAAAAGGACACAATTGCCTACAATTTATGGCCCCAAACATATTTACGTACATCGCGAAGTTTCCACGCAAAAGAGCGTTGAAAGATGGGAGAACACTGTAATTTTTGTAAAAAAAAAAAAAAAAAAAAAAAAAGCAAAAAGTAGTAAATGAATCAATGCAACTTACTCTTTTAGTGAATGAATTAATCTTCAGCGCCTCGACGTTTAGCGTATTTATTTAAGTCCGGGTTTCCAGATTTGTGGGGATAGGCGCCAAGCGCAAGTCTTCATGCCTAAGCGCTTAACGGTTCTCAGTTACTCAGTTCGTTCACTGCTACTGTCGTAGTTTTCGAGTGTTTTACAATGTCCAGTGACAAGTGCTTTATTTTTTAAAAAAGATTTAAGTGAGAATCTCGCGAAAGGGGCCAAGGAAAAAGTAGTCCAAACTTTAGATGATACTATTAAAATAAATCCGTCGCGCAGGAGCTGCATAACTAAGCCATTTCCTCTGATTTTGGGTATTGCAGACTGCATTCCTGAATATTATGCTTTAAATAACCTACATAAATAAAACAATTACATGAATAGTTCTGCTCTATTGCATTTTGATCTGACGCAGGAATGGGATACAGTCCCGCTAGTGGTAGGAAGAGCTCCTAGCGGCAGCTTTGCGAACCTACGTCTAGCGGGCTAATCCTATAGAAACATTGTACAAAGTAAACCCTCCTTTTCGATAGACCAATTTAGTTTATGTTTACAACACTTATTCCTCATCAGATTACACGTTTCGTTACAAAACAGCAGAAATTACCACAGGTATGAGTACATTAGTAGTTTGGGTCCAGAGTAACCCCCCCCCCCCTCCTAATGAACCAATTTGGTTTATTGTTAAAACCAATTTTTCTCTTTAGATTACCACTACGAGTACTGAGTTTTGTTCAAATATAACCAAAATTACGGCTGGTAGTGGCGAATTGGCAATGTAAGTCCGGAGTGCCCCCCACCCCTTCTTCTGGACCGATGTAGTTTAAAGTATATTTTCCTCTATAGATTACCACTACGAATACCAACACACACACACACACACACACACACACACACACACACACACACACACACACACACATATATATATATATATATATATATATATATATATATATATATATATATATATATATATATATATATTGGCACGAAACAAGTCGGGCAAAATAGAGAGAATAAAGTAGTTGAATAAAAACGAATGGTGTTCTGCTTTATCGACCCTCTGCCATAAAAGAAAAAAGAACAAGAAAAAAATATATATTGGGTCATATTCAGAAGAATTAATATATATATCCCAGAAGGTGAAACAAAATTCAGTCTTCCCACTTTTTATTTTTTATTTTGCACTAGGCCTTTCAGCAGAAATGTGCCATCATCAGGTGCTAACAACAAATAGAACCATGCATTAATATTACAGTAAATGGGCAGTAATTAATGATCAGAATTTATAACGCTGACGGTGATATAAATTGGAACATAGAATAGTTTAAATTGGAACATAACTTAATGGAATGGAAACTATATAGGTTTAAGGAACTGTCTAATTACAGTTTTTAGTATATAATTACAAATTTATAAACTTAATATATGGTATTATAGCTATAGTAATAATAGAATATTATAGTACCGGAAAACATTAAAAAAATAATATATATATATATATATATATATATATATATATATATATATATATATATGTATGTATATGTATATATATTTTTATATTCAACTTCTTTATTTTCTCTATTTTGCCCGACATGTTTCGTGCCGTTGTTCGCACCTCTTAAAGGGTTTTCCTATGAAAAAATATTTTTTTGTAACTCCCAAAATCAAATTTTGTACAATAATAAACATTTATCGATTCTCTAAATTACTTTACTTTTGAACAAATATTATTTTACGAAGTACTTTCCATTACCACCCTTTAAGAGCTAATAGACTGAAACTAATATCTAAAGAAGTTGGCAAAATAGGTCGGAAATTTCGTAATGAAATTGAAAATAATTTTAGCAATATTAAGGACAATGTTAAACCGACAGCCACAAAAAACAATATATACAAAATTCGTTGTAAGGATTGCAACTCATCCTACATAGAGGAATCAGAACAACTCTTGCAAAAACGAATTGTACAACATGCTAAAAGTATAGACACAAACGAGAACTGGACGACATTGACGGAACACGCAATAAATAATAAACGTAATTTTAATTATACAGACGTTGATATTTTAAATAGAGAAAGGAACACGTTAAAAAGGAAGATCAAAGAAAACCTTTCCATAATTAAAAACGGCAATAATTAAAAAATAAAATAAAAGTCCGACTCGCAGGAACTGCGTCATCTTAGCGCGGTTCCAGTTTGTTTTTTTTTTTTTTTTTCTTCTTTTTTTTTACGGCACATCTACATCTAGGTCATTAGCGCCGACATCCAGGGTGTAGCGAGGAATTTCACCAGCGAGCCGTGGGATGATAAAATTCCTGCCGGAGGTTGGGAATCGAACCCACCATCTCCCGCTTATGAATCCAAGGCGCTAGCCATTATACCACGGGAGACCCCGGTTCCTGTTCATATCCCTATTCTCATTTGAAAAGCATAGAATAGAAACAGATAATATTTTCCTCGGCCTTTGTTCACAGGGTTTTATGGCTATACCTGGGATCAGGTCCGCAAGACTCTAGAATCCTCTTCTACCGATACTTCATTTCATACGTTTCAATGAATTGTAAAATATCAAATATTTTCACACATTCCTGTGTTCTTTTACTATAGTAATAATTCTACAGATAAAATCAATTAAAAAATAAAATAAAAAAACCAACAGCATAAAGGCAATTGAAAATATTCAAAAGACGTCAACGAATCTTTTTCTCTTGGCAAGCTATATTTCTAACAATGAATTGTTTTTCTTATTTTGCCTAATCTGTTTTATTGTAAAATACATTATCCAACTATAAGCAATTAAAAAATAACAAGGAATAAAAACAGACAAAAAGAACAGTTCGAATAAGCAAAATCAATTACTTTAATGTTTTAAGCACTTATTTCTCCGATTGACATCGCCTAATCAAAACTTTCATCAGAACCTTTTTTGTAGAGCATTTAGTAAGCTTTCTAATGGTATTCTTTCGTTTACCAAGATTCTCAACCTTTTTCGAGATATTAAGGAAAATATACAAAGTTACCAAAACTTTTTAAGTCTGTTAATAAAATATTTTATTCTAACCCTTCCTTAACTCCAAACGTAACCAAAATTTCAACATATTAGTTTTAATGAAAGTAGAACATGCAGAAAATGTTTCAACTGAATCCCATGATTCTAAGTACCCAAACCAAAAACGGTATTCAAAAACTATTTTTCCAATTTTCTCGAAAACGGTTAAAGCTATCGCCTTGAAAATGGTTTCATTCGTTTTCCTAGCCCAACGTAAGCGTTACTATTTTTTTCTGCGCGAATTTCGCCCCAAACTCCATCTTCCAGTGGGCGGATTTTGCTGGTTAACGAACTTGACCTTTCATATTGGACGACTGATTTTTGTACCAAATTTCATCAAAATCGGACCATTCGTCTTCGACCTAGAGAGCGAACAGACAAATATATATATATATATATATATATATATATATATATATATAAATATATACATATATATATATATATATATATATATATATATATATATATATACAAATTTGAACCACCGTTATTTTCGGTCTCTAGGGGTTCTGAAACGCGAAATTTTCTTGTCGGCACTTCCGGATTGTTTCATTGTATCAACCTTATAAGCGGGGTTCCTCCCTATGGGGAAGGGAGGAACCGCGCTAAAAATACGATTTGAAAAATGTCCATCAACATAGAATTAATTAATCACAACAATTACACAGACTTTTCACTTCGACCCCTTTTTGAGTGCCGTTTGACTGGGCTAGTAGGCAAAAAGTCGCGGATACATGTTTTGTTGCACCGGCCGGCCGGTGCGACATTTTTGTCGCAGCGACATGTGCTGCGACTTGTTGCAAAGTGTTTCCATTCTGCGACATGTTGCGGCGACATGTCGTGCGACATGTTGCAAGGAGATTTGTAGTAATGGAAACGGAGCTTTAGGAACGAGTCTCTGCAACATGTATTCTCGCACGGTCGACTGCGACATTTTTTGTCGCAGCGACATGTTGCAAAGTGTTTCCATTCTGCGACTTGTTGCGGCGACATGTCGCGCGACATGTCGCAGGGCAGTTTTGTAGTAATGGAAACGGGGCTTGATGAACATTCTTTGTTGTTAAGCAACCAGCAAAATTTATGGCCGACGCTTTTAAGGGTGTTTGCATATACTACAAGACCAGCTGAATACCCGTGCTTCGTCACGGCAGATAAGCAGTTATTTTATTGCGTTAAATAATGTATCATCAAAATTAACGCTACTATAAAATGTTGTGCAGTTTATTATAGCCCGGTTCCCGTCATACAGTATGACTATAAGTTATACATCAATTGATATGTAATCAAAGTATAATGTTTCTTGACATTGGGGTGCTCCGGTCCTGTGTCACGAAACCGATAACGTATAGATAACCCGTTATCTATAGGTTAGCAGTAACATCAGTTTAACCAGTACAGGTTAAAATTCGTTGTCAATAATAAATGAACGTAAAAATTTAAAAAAATATGTTTCCAAGATGTCATTTGAAAACACCCGTTATATTTGTGAGCATCACAAAGAAGTGTTCTGACTGGGGATGCTGATGAGTGAGGAGGCTTTGCAAGGGTTCGGGATATTATTACCTCGGATGGACCATCACCAGCGACGAAATAACAGTTTATTTCTAGTAATTCAAGGTCTGTCATCATACTTGAAATGAACCGCAAACAAAAATAATGTTATGAAATAGATACAGTACGGTGACAGCTGGCCTGTTGACGTCTAACCAACTAAAAATTCAAACCCCTCTCAAAATACTTAAAAATTTGAATATCAAAAAATCATTCTTAGCGAGTATTTACATGCTAAAGAGAGTGTCCATGCAAAATTTCAAATTTTTCAGTCAAGTGGTTTGGGCTGGGCGATGATAGGTCAGTGAGTGAGTGGTATTGGACAAATATATAGTAGATTGGGTTAAGTTTTATTTAACATGGTTTAATGTTGATAAAATATAAAACGAGGGCAGCCTTATAATTCCTAATTCTTTAAAATATTTTCTTCTTTATTGAACCAAAATATGCCTTATAAAAATTTCGTCGGAAATCTTCATTCTCTTTAAGATGTCATTTTATATTTTTCACGAAATATCAAAACCTACCAATAACCTTCTACTCTTTTGCTAATGACACTAGGGATATGAACGGAACCGCGCTAAGATGACGAAGTTCCTGCGAGTCGGACTTTTTTCTTTCCAATGTCTTCAATTTGCTTCCGACAGCTGAGATTTTCATCAACTATAAGCTCCAGAATTTCGATACTACTTGCTTTTAGGTTGTTCCAATGTTATTTATAGATTGATTTTACAAGTTTAATGTTGCTTACTTCTCATGGATCAATCTTGGATAAACAGATAGGAGAATAAATATACACTAGGTATATATTTTATTTTTGTATTTAGCAATTAGATGACTCCTCTTCTAGTTCAGGTAGCGGTATCCCTGTCCTTTATAAGACAGGATCAAGCTTTGAAGGATCTAATTGAGTCCAGTTTCTGAAGAGCATCGCCGGAGACCATTTCTATACAAGTAGCACTAAATAGAATTGGAATAGGGACCTTTAAACTGAACTTCACTTAAATTCGTCCGATATCCGATGCAAAAACCTGAAATATTACTCCAAATGCAAATTAGACGACTTGAATCCGAGCTGTTAGACAATTTATGTCCAATGCGATCAGCTCGACAGAAATTCCGAACATTAGACTAACCTTTTTCCTTAAAGCGGATCTATCGAGAGATTTTATTTTATTTTTTTGTTGTTACAGTTGGTCTAAGAAGTGGAAGGTTGTCAGAGCGATGACTGCATAAAATGGAAAATCTAGCCTCGCGTGGGTGCACATCCTGCCGGGGTAAATAAACTTGTACAAGACAGGAGTGTATATACAAGACAATTATCACACAATATAAGTCGACATGAGCGCAAATTGAGAGTGTTTTACGATCCCTTGCAATCAGCGAAGACATGTCTCT
Organism: Gonocerus acuteangulatus; assembly: GCA_946811695.1. Lineage (NCBI taxonomy): Eukaryota > Metazoa > Arthropoda > Insecta > Hemiptera > Coreidae > Gonocerus > Gonocerus acuteangulatus. The sequence continues at coordinate 57,874,019 of OX328131.1, forward strand.
AGAATTATTACACGACAAATAAAAGACACAAAGATCTAAGACATTATAAAGGTAGTATTTACAATTTTTCTTTTAAGATCATTAGTTCAACAAATCAATTTTTTTAAGAGTTTATTTTATATAAATTTTAACGTCCATTGTTATTAACTAAGAATTTTAGGACGTGTTATCAATAGGTTACCACCCGTTTCTAGCCAGGATAGGGCTGATGCCTTTTACTTTTTTGAAAAAAAGCCGTCACCCCATAGCGGGAATCTAACCCACAACCCTTGGCACTGTGTGTTAAGTGCTCGCAGCTTAAGACTCACGGCCACCAGGCCTCCTTAAGACTTCATAGATTCCTAATTATGGCGATCAAATATTTCCGAAAACATTTATTTCTAAATAGTCCGTTACAAGGTGGTCATTTTGGACCACCTTGTTGAAGAATATCCTGGAAAAAAAAATATTCCTATGAACAGATTATGCTTTTTTTGTAGAAAAGATGTTACTTATTTCTTGGGCACGATTACGTTACGGGCAACTTAACGATTTGGTTGCAGGGGATACGCCTCCATTTTTATTAGACCTAGATTTTTTACAACACATCTTTAGATCATGAATGGGAAACCTTTTACGTATTGGGGGCCAAACTTTAGTGTGAAAATACGCCACGTAGATATTATTAAATACAATTTAATAAATTAAATGAAAAAAATAGGTATAACATTACAATTAAATCATGAGGACATCCTGAGCAAGCTAATTAGTTGGATTTTTTTTTTAATTACATCATCTTACTAACCACCGTTTTGACTTTTGCACTCTTCTAAGCAACTACCGACATTTTTGAATACTCTTCAGCAATGAGAATGCGAAATCCCAGACATCTCTTGGCTGATTGTTACTTTTAGTTGGCGTAGTGTTAGTGTTTTTTTGGCATAATATTAGTGATTTTTGTGGGTTTATGTTACTTTTCGAAGACTCGCGTGGGCATTCGATTACTGCTAATTCTGCTGAGTATGTGAAATTGATACGGAAGATCTGGGCATTGATACTACTGGAATTTGCTGGCTACAAACACATGATTTCAGCAAGATGAGCCACTTGTCACACATCCAACGAGTCCCTGCCGGTGGTCAAAGAAATGTTTCCAGAAAAGCTGAATTCTAGACGAGGCGACACCCCTTGACCACCCATGATTTTCATAGGGCAGACAGTTTGTGATGATCAAATTGGATTCTTTGACGGGTTACTTCTTTAATGAAAAGAACCCTTCCAGCTTTGCCTTCTAACCCCGCATTCTTAACCCTGGATTGACACTGCCATTGACATCTACGGTAATGACACTGTGGGGTAAATTTTACTCCATACTTCGAAAAAGTTAAAAAACAAAAAAAATTTCAAAGTTTTTTCTTTTGCTTTTTATACAGAACATTGTACGGCAATAGAACATCAAAAAATAAATTCAAACATTAATAAATCTATACACTTTTTATTAATATTCACAAAGTAGCTAGAAAAGGAAATGCTGAAAGTCAATATTGTTCATTAACCAAATAATTATCCTCAGAAATATATTACTAAACTCAAAATATTATTCAAATACAATGAATTAAAATGGCCAAAAGCCATAAAAAATATGAACTTTATGAAAATACAATGTTCTGTCCAATTGAGACTCATAAACATGAAACACATTTTAGTGATCGGTAATCGCAGCACATCGCGCTTCTACACACAGAGCATAGCGTTTTCATCTTCCTGTCACTGAATGAACATCTCACGGGTTTGCTCAAGGTAACGAAAGATGTTGAAGGTCCATCAGGACTTGATTCTCCCAAAACCGCAAGCATCAGTGTCTTTAGTGGTTTTGGCGTGTTCTCCGGTTGGGCACTGACTGCCACCTGAGCTTTCACCAGTTGGTAGCCCAAATCAAAGAAGAAATCTTTTGTGGGCCTTTTCGTGCCATTTTGTCATTTGAAAAGCCGTCACATAAAAGTGATCGACCCGTGAAGCGGGATGATCGAAAATGTTATCCGTTAACTACACCGTGGGGTAAAAAGTACCCCATACACAACTCGCGACCTTCATGCGGCGATTAGCAAACAACTGGCTTTGTTTATATTAGGTCAAACCAGATAATACACTTCCGAGTATTTAGGAAGAAGGAGGGAATCTCTCAGATTTACAGACATTAACAAACACGCCATTGAAAAAAGTGTGGGGTATTTTTCACCCCACGGTGTCAATCCAGGGTTAATTTCAGAATTTTAATCTTACTGGACGTTTGTCTTCCTAAAAAAAATTACTTTTCAAAATAAGGCAAAAAATATGAATTTGAAAAGGCAACTTTTAATACGAAAATTTCCATACATTCTTTTTTTGCGGCTACCTAATCCGCAGAAGCTGCCAATTCTGAGAAGTAAAGATGGCGAATCTTCCATCGATGTACGCAGCTGTCCACCCTAATTATGATGAATCGCTCCATGGAGATTGGATTTGTAGCTTAAATGGTAGATGGATTGCATACCTCTTTGGCACTCCTAATCCATCATCCGTTATTTCATTTAGCCGTTTCTAAAACAGCATCGAGGATCTTTTCGACGATGCTACTTGTCTCTTTCTTAATGGGCAACTAATGGATGACGATGGTAGACATATTGGTAATTAAGATATGAATGGGTGTGTTATGAGAATGATATTACAAAAGGAGAAGTCAATTTATTTCATTGGGGCTTATATAAAGGCATACGGATCATCGGATATGGTCTTCAATTATCAGGCTGTACCGTGTGAATTGTCAGTTTTGGACTTGCTGGTCATGAAATCGTTATAATTCAATGAATCGAAAATATCCCACGTACTTTTCTAGCAAATATCATTAGGAAGCTGTGGTTAAAATTTGAAGTTGATTGGACAAAAATTGAAGACGCCAGAGTATCGCCCTATTTAAAAAACATAGTTTTGAGAAAACGACTTTATAGTTTAATGTTCTAAAATGTCTTTCATATTTAATTTCATAATTTTTTTCATGCTTTCTTGTAATAAAGATAAAAAAATGTGTTTTAATTTTTAAATGTATTCAAGAAGGGCCAAAAAGAAATTTAACAATTAAGAAGGGACCAATCGAAGCTCGCTCAAAAAATTATCTTCAAATCAGCACCGCGTTCACTCGGCACCGGGACTTCACTGGAAAATCGTATTTATGACCATTTACAATTTTTTTTTTTGTTCACATAAACACTCTTGGATATCATTTTTCATTAGTTAAAGACGAATTTTAGCCCATAAAAAAAAAAAAGAAAAAAAGATTTACAAGGTACTATTACCCCTTAAGAACATGTTGTTAAGTCAATTTAATAAAAAATGCACATGTTTATTTATTTGTTGAGTAGTTTTGAAAACTGTATTAAATTTCGTTTAGAGCCTTCTGCTCAAATTCAGGACCATAAATATGCTTTAGGTCCACCTGACAAACCTATGTAATGTACTGTTTAACATACAGTCTTGTTTTTGAAAACCGTACGCAAACGCCAGCGGTCACTTTTTTACAACGTTTTTCCCAGTTTAGTCATGGCTAAAGCATTTTTTTTTTTGCTAAAATGGACGTGGTGTCCTTTACCTCCTGGGTACAGAAATGAAATGTGGTTTCTAATTTCAGGAAAATTATCACGAACGGCCCAAACACAAGAGAATGACTACATTCACCGTACGACTAGCACGTGTCAGGTGATTAATGATCGCTAAAGATGATTACAGGAGATCGTCGTGGTAGCTATAATGATCTCCAATGACTACTGATCTATAGCTCCCTCTAGTGTATTAGTGACTCTAATGATTCTTACACGTGGGGTCATTCGCTAATCCAGTTCACGCCGATTTTATCGGGCAAAACTACATCAAGAATTTTAGCGGAAGGAATATTAAAATCTCAACGAGTTAACAGTAGATGAGCTGAAGAAATGTGAAAATCAACCCCTTTCGCCGAAAAGGATGTAATTTGCATTTTGTGTTTATTAAACAACTGTGCTTCGTCACGGCAGATAAGTAGTTATTTATTTGAGTTAAACAATTCAACATTCCCGTTCCACTATAATTGATTCATCAATTGATAAGTAATCAAAGTATAATGTCAGTCTTGCTCTGGCAGTCATCAGGAGAGGATCTACCTGCTCTAGGCTCCTGCGGATTAAGGCTTCTGATAAGTACACCTTATCGCACTCCCTTATTTACTTGTAGCATCTATTCTATTTTATTATTTTTCTTCCATTTTCTATTTGTTTTCTATTTTATTTTTAAGTTGAGTGTGTGTAGTTTTCCAGGCTTGGGGATGGAAAAATCCCCAAGCCCGAAGCGACGGAAGAAACTCTTTCCGCTGCAGCGGGATGAACAAAACTATACTTATGTTGCACAAACAGTGAAATTTGTTCAAATTAAAAAAGAAGGCGAAGGTACCCTCAGCAATGTGTCCCCCTTTTTAATAGGAAAAGTGATTCACAGTCAAGCAGGCAAAGTTAAAGCTGTAAGGAAATTACGCGACGGGTCTGTACTTGTCGAGGTGTTTAATGATACGCAAGCAAACAAATTATTAAAAATTAGGTCATTAAATGAACAAATACCCGTAACTGCTGAACCACATATTTCGCTAAATAAAAGCAAAGGGGTAATTAGAAGTATGGAGCTAATGTGTGTACCACCCCCAGAAATACTTTCTAATTTAAATAATCAAAACGTTATAGAGGTAAAACAGATAATTTCAAAGAAAGATAACAACCCTGTGCCTACACCTTCCTACATATTAACCTTCTCTACCCCCACCACCCCTAATGAAATCAAAGCAGGTTATCTAACATTACCTGTTCGTAAATATATCCCTGCCCCTTTACGATGTTTTTCATGTCTTCGTTTCGGCCACCCGACCACGGGTTGTAAGGTGAAAGTCTGTAAGAGGTGCAGTTCCAAAGAACATGAAAATTGCAATAATGATCCCTTCTGTGCTAATTGTAAACAGAACCATTCCCCACTTTCTCGCGACTGTCCCACTTGGTTGAAAGAGAAAGAAATCAAAGCTATTCAAATAAACGAAGATAAAAGTCCAGCTGAAGCGAGGAAAATTTATAACGCGAGAAAAGCGCCAACATTTTCTAAATCGTATGCTATGGTAGCAAATAATAATCAAAACTTAGCAACTACGTCATTAGCCAGCCACAGTAGTGGTGTTGAAAAAAAATCTATTTCTATCCAAACGGATACATTTATTTCGGGGTCTACTATAACCCCCCACGTACTCCACACCCCCCATCCAACAGAGCAGTGCCCTTCCCTCCCCCCTCCCCTCGCCCCTTCCCCTCTACCTGATCCAACCCCCCCTCCCACTTCCTTTTTACCTGACCCGTCCCCCAATCCCCTCCCTCCCTCCTCTCTACCCGATCCTTCCCCCCCTCCCCCCTTGCATCCCAACCCGACCCCCCCTACAACATCACCCCCACTCCCACCCCCCCTGCAGTCAGGGGTTGACCCCCCTCCCCCCACTATAAATTCGCCCCACCCCACCACGTCTGATGACAGGTGGACAGATACTTTAAACAGGCGAAGGAAACAGCCTGATAAGAGTAAGCCAGCTAAAACACGAAGCCGATCATCCTCTCATAATAGAGATAAGAACAATGCCTAGCTTGATAAGCACCTATTGCTATCTCTTATACTACAAGAGGCTTAGGCTAGTCTCTCACATAGCTATAGATATCTACAGCTGGATATTAAAAATATATCTCAATCAAATAAAGTATTTTAATAAATACGAAGCAATTCTAACTCCGATTTATATTTACGATTGTTACACATATATACATATTTTCAATTATAAATATTGTATATATGAAATCTATCTTTTAATATCAATAATATATTTTCAGCAATTAAAAATATTTTTTTCAATTAAAATTATTAGTATGTATAATACTGGCTACAATTGTAATAATGAAAATTATTGCTGTTGTTATTACTGTGGTAGCTGTTACATATCACACTCAAATTATTTTTCTCCGCATGCTACAATATTCTTATCACCTTTTTCAATATATATCACTCATAAAATTTTAATATTTTTTATTAACTTCATTTATATGTTACACATGATATTCAACCTCTCCTATTATTTTAAAAGGCGTTTTAATTACTTTTACACAAATGTATGACTATTTTACAATGGAATTGCAATGGTATAAGATCTAGATTTAACGACTTAAAGCTCCTTATACAAGAGTATGATCCTATCTGTCTGGCTCTACAGGAGACCCGTCTGCGCAATAGTGACGATTTCTCCTTAAGAGGATTTGATATTTACCGCCGAGACGGATCTGAGGGTGCTCGCGGGCATGGTGGGGTTATGAACGCGATTAGTTCGTCGGTTCTTTCCGATCCTATACCACTCCAGACAAATTTACAGGCAATAGCAACCAGAATCCACTCAAAAACCCCTTTCTCTCTCCTTAATATTTATCTTCCCCCAGATTTACAATTAAACCTCAATGACTTGAATAGTATTATTAGGCAGACTCCAGCACCTATTTTGCTTGTGGCCGACGCAAATGCTTACAATATAATCTGGGGTTCTGATACCACCAACTCGAAAGGTAATATTATAGAAGAAGCCCTCGACCTTAACCATCTAGTGCTTCTAAACTCAGGAGAAGCAACCTACTTAAGCTCTTCATATGGGACTTACTCAGCCATTGATATTGCTGCTATATCTCCACCCCTTTTCACTCAGACTGAATGGCTGCCTCTAGAAGAACTCCATGGAAGTGATCATTTCCCTATAAAAATATCTATTACAAGAAGCTTTAAAATGAACAAAAAGAAGAAAACTTGGATCATAAATAAAGCAGATTGGTGCAAGTTTACAGAGCTAGCCAAACCGCCACAACAATCACCCGAAAAGATAAATGTAAACAGCGCAAACTCCCTCATTACAGACGTAATCATGAATGCGGCTCATGAGAGCATACCCATGAGCTCAGATGTACCTAGACGGCCCCCTGTCCCATGGTTCAATGAGGAATGCAAATTAGCTAGAAAGAACCGCAGGAGAGCTCTTAGAAACTTTATGAATAATATGACTCCGGATAATCTAACCGAATTTAGACGGCAGCGTGCAATGTGCCGTAGAATTTTCAATCAAGCAAGGATCGAGTCTTGGCGAAATTTTACAGCCTCCTTGAATAAAGACACACCAGCTAGAAAAGTCTGGAGCGCTATAAAAAATATTGAAGGAAAAAATAAATCGCACCCCTACACACTCCTCTGTGACAACCAGCTCTTAAGTGATCCAGTAAGAGTGGCCGACGGATTTGGGTCCCACTACTCAAATCTATTTAATGCAGAGTATGATGAAGAATTTTCAAGGCATATACAGGAACGAGAAATGCATCCCATAAATTTCACAAGTGACAATTCCGAAATGTACAATACTCCTTTCTCAGACTGGGAGCTCACTAATATCCTTAAAAATCTCAAGGGCTCATCTCCAGGACCAGACATGGTCCACTACTTAATGATAAAAAATTTGCCACACGAAACACGCCGCTGGCTTTTAAAACTGTACAACGTTTGTTGGAAACGGGGACAGTTCCCAGACTCTTGGAGACTTGCAGAACTTATTCCATTACCAAAGGCTGGAAAAGACAACCGGAAAGCAGGAAACTATAGACCAATTTCCCTAACTAGTTGCCTCTGTAAAGTTCTTGAAAGGATGGTCAATAAAAGGTTAATGTGGGTACTAGAAAATAATAATATGATTCCTAAAATCCAAAGTGGCTTTCGCAAAGGAAGATCCACAATTGATCACCTCGTCCAACTTGAAGCTGAACTCCAATATACATTCCTAAATAAAGAAGAAGGCATCGGAGTGTTCTTTGACGCAGAGTCAGCCTATGACCGAGTTTGGAGGTATGGAATATTACAAAAGCTGCAAAAAATGGGCTTCAAAGGCTCCCTCCCGACTTTTGTGAAAAACTTTCTAGCAGATCGAAAATTCCAGGTCCGCATTGGGAACGTGACATCCCGAATTTATGAACAGTTCAATGGAGTGCCACAAGGTTGCGTCTTGAGCACTACACTATTTACTCTCGCTACAACAGGGTTTGCCCAGAGCCTACCAAGGAACGTTAAAATATTTCAGTATGTAGACGACCTTGCCATATTTTGTCGAGATAAGGATATCAGGCAAATAAAGCAAAAAATTCAGGAGGCTATCCAAAGAATTTCAAGAACGGCCAAATCAACAGGGATGAAATTCTCGCCCGAAAAAACGAAATGTGTTCATTTCTCCAGGAAACGAAACTCCCAAGATTCCCCCCCACTCACTCTGAACAATAATATCATACCCTATGCGGAAAGTTGCAGATTTCTGGGACTCGTTTTTGATAGGCGACTAACCTGGAAACCCCAGATTGAAAGTCTACGCAAAAAATGCTCGAAAAAACTAAATTTACTAAAGGTTCTTAGCGGAACTAAATGGGGCTCTGATAGAACCACAATGCTTAGAGTCTATAATTCCGTTATTTGTGCAAAAATAGATTATGGGTCTTTTATATATGCCTCTGCCAAAACAACAACTCTTTGCCGCCTCGATGCTCTTCACCATGCTGGAATAAGGACTGCAACAGGCGCCTTCTGTACCAGCCCTGTGTTATCACTCTGTGCCGATGCAGGAATCCCCCCTCTCCTATTTAGACGACAAAAACTAGCAATAGGATATGCGTCTAGAATATACTTCAATCCGGCGAACCCTGCGTATCCATATTTATTTAAACCAAAATACTCCCGAAAATTCGATGAAAACAATTCCGCTACAAAACCAATGTCCTACAGGATATCAGCTGCTTTAGATGCAATTAAACAAACTAAACCAGAAAACAATTCTACACATATACCCCCTTGGAGGAGAGCCAGGCCAAAGTACAACGTCTCACTGTCCAGGCTGAAGAAAGATGAAACACCCGCGTCTTGGTACCAACAAAAATTAGATGAAATAATGCGTGATCTGACAGACTACGAACTCATTTATACCGATGGATCTAAGAACGAACATGCAACTGGATACGCTGTAGTCACATCAAATGCCACTTACAAATTTAGACTACACAAATACTCTAATATATATACAGCTGAGTTATGTGCTATTTCTTCCGGTCTGTATAAATGCATGACGACATCCAAAGCTAATATTGTCGTTGTAACGGACTCCCTGAGCGCACTGCAAGGATTGGACGATATTTACTCCAACCACCCTGGGGTTAATTCAGTGCAAGAACGAATAACGATGCTTGAAGAAATAGGAAAGTCTGTCCTGCTGCTCTGGGCCCCAAGCCATGTTGGGATCAGAGGAAACGAGCTAGCTGATGAAGCAGCCAAGTCTGCACTAACACTAGAACTGCCTATACACACAGTTGTTACGCCAAAAGACCTCATGTTACCCTTAAAGGAAACACTGTCTGAAAACTGGTTAAATATGTGGAAGGAAAGCCCACCGAGCAAATTGAAAGTTATAAAAAATACAGTGAAACAATGGCACTCGTCCATAAGACAGAACAGAAGGGAAGAGGTTGTAGTTGCCAGACTCCGTATTGGGCATTGTAGATTTACACATGGCTATCTAATATCAAAAGACGAACAACCAAAATGTCAAAAATGTCAGAAACCACTTACAGTTGCTCACATACTTTTAGATTGCCCTGCACTTCACCGTTTACGCCAGAAATTTAATCTGCCAACAACAATAGACGCATTGCTAGGAAATACGGCCACAAATATAAATAACTTAATTGAATACTTAAAAGAAATCGGATATTACAATAAAATATAATCTTAACTTGCTGCTCATCATTAATGCTATACTTATATAATAATAATGATATCAAACACATGTTATCCTGATGATCTATAGAAGATAATCTAAAATAATAACTTTCAAAGAGTAATGCGCATCCCCGCGTGGGTCCGCCGTGTCCATTGTGGTGCGTCTGGTCAGCGTTGTGGGGACTCGGATGCCGGCCTGGAGGGTGTGGATGGCCTGGTCCAACCATGCACACCCTCAGCCCCAGGCCTGGCCGCCAGATCTTCGTGGACCGTCAGAGGTACAGATGGCAAACCTTGTCCCTGCAGCGCGGCTGGTGGTGCCGCGGTGGGCTCGGGGTCTGGCGTGGGGGCACACTTGCTCCTTCCCTCCCTCTATCTAATACCAGATTTCTTATCTTGTTTCCAATTAATTTAAAAAAAAAAAATAAATAACTAAACAAATCCAGGCGCTGGTAACCTAGACGTTAAGCGCCTATAAAAAGAAAAAAAAAAAAAAAAAAAAAGTATAATGTTTCTTGCCAATGACCCTCACGGGTAGAGGCAGAATAATTTAAATAAATAAATGTTTCTTGACATTGGGGCGCACCGGACCAGTGTCAAGAAACAGATAACGTAGAGATATCCCATTATCTATAGGTTAGCAGTAACAGCAGTTTAACCAGTACATGTTAAAATTCGTTGTCAATAATAAATGTACGTTAATATTTAAAAATTTATTTTTCTGATAAATAAATTTTTGTGCCATTTGGACACACCCATTATATTTGCGAGCATTACCAAGAAGTGTTCTGACTGGGGATGCTAATGGGTGAAGAGGCTGTGAAAGGGTTCGGGATATTATTACCTCGGATAGACAAAGCCTACACTCTGTGTGGGACAAAATCACAGTTTATTTAAAGTAATTCAAGGTCTGCCATCATATTTGAAATAAACCACAAATAAAAATAATACTATGAAATAGATAAAGTACTGTAACAGCTGACCTGTTATTGTCCTAGCAACGAATGCTGCCTAGGCTTGCCTGCTCTAACCAACTAAAAATTCAAACCCCTCTAAAAATACTCAAAAATTCGAATATAAAAAAATCCTTTCCTAGCGAGCGTCTACGTTCTATAGGTAGTGTCCAAGCAAACTTTCAAATTTTCCTGTAGAGCAGTTTAGGCTGGGAGATGATAGGTCAGTGAGTCAGTGAGTTAGTGAGTGGTATTTGACAAATATATAGTAGAGATTAAATGAATGTTTTATTCGCGCTGCCATTTAAACCGGGACAGCTGTTTAAGATCATGTGAGCAAGGACCAATGAGAGCGCAGGGAACAACCACAACTGCGCGGTGCTCTCATACATTGTTACGGTTACACGCAGTCTATTGCAGTCTATCACTGGCAACATTTATTTTTATATTTCCTGGTAATTAAACCCCACAAAAGTGTCTGCCTTTTGGTAATTATTTTCAAATATGTTTATTCATTTAATAGTAAAAATAACAACTTGGTAGTAGCAAGTTGTTATTTTTACTATTTTACAAAGTACCAAGTTGGTACTTTGTTTTGTTTTTCTTGTTGTTTTTTTTTTTATATTTTAACCCCCTTAAAAGTATCTGACATATTTATTTTTCATTTCAAAATTGCCTTAATTTGCAATTTGTTTATATTAATGATAGTTTCAGCTATGCGAAGCACCTGGTGTTCCAAGGTACGTCTAGGAAACACATACTTACCTTCTTATCTACCCAAGAGGTACATTATAGCAAAATTTCAAGGTGCATAAAACACTTCACGAAAAGTGCGTTACCAGCTCTCCGACTGATTATATTGCCATAGCTTACTTCATTTTGGTACACCATGTTTTAAAGAGGTGTAGCAAGAAAGTTAACACTCGTCTCCAATGTTCCGATTTGATCGTTTTTTAGAATACATATTTCTTATTTGTTAACTATTTTTTGTATTTTTTTGTATAAATATTGTTCTTTATTTACTAATTTTATCAGGTTTATACCCATATTTCTTATATCCATAATTTTCAACTTTACACTAATTAAACAAAGTTAAAAAAAGGATTTCATGAATGAAATGAGCTATTTTCAATTCCATTTCTTTAGAGAAATATATAAAAATAAATAAACATTACTAACCAACAGTAGGTTCGATTCACCACCTACTGTGTGGTGGTTTTTCTTTAGAAAAAAGAAAAAGCATTAGCCCTAATCCTGGCTAGAAAAGGGTGCTAACCATTAAATAACCCGTCCTAAAATTCTTAGCTAATAATAATGAAAGTTAAAATTAAAATAAAATACTAACGTTTGCAAGAATTCTAATTACTATGATATTAAGAAATTTTAATATATATAAAATATAAACTAAGGAGGCCGGTGGCCGTGAGTGTTAAAGCGTGAGCACTCAACACTCCGTTCCAAGGGTCGTGAGTTCGATTCCCACTAGGGATGGCGGGCTTTTCTTTGGGAAAAAGAAAAGGCATCAGCCCTATCCAGGCTAGAAAAGGGTGACCTATAGATAACCCGTCCTAAAATTCTGAGTTAATTATAATGGGCGCTAAAATTTAAATAAAAAAAAACCATTTGTCATTATTATCAAACATACGTTGGATACTCTATGCCAGACGCACCTAGAAATGTTACAAAAAGAGGCTCGCACAAGGTTCTTACAAGCGGTCACCCATCCCAGTACAGGCCAAGCCCAACTTTGCTTGACTTCCGTAATCCAAGAGAAACGGTGTATTCCACGTGACCGTTAATAGTATTAGAAATTTCAATTCAGTTATATATAAAATGTTAACGGGAAAGTGTTAGAAACAGTACCAGAAGTAAGTAGGTAGAGATTATGAATTGATTGTAAATGACATAAAATTACTTGATAAAAAGAAATACGGCGATTTGTTTATCTTTTTATATTGTCAGATTACCATCTGCATATTCAAGAATGAAGTGTTTATTGATATAGAAAACACCTTACGCCATTCATAAAATGAGTATTGTATTGATTTTATTTTAGCACTTTCGATAGTATTATTATGTAAAGAATGCTACCATTGATATTCCACTTTGACGGGACTTCTCAGCTCGTAAAGATGCAAGAAGGTAGCATAAAGTGCACTGATGCACTCTTATGAGGCGAGAATGTGCAATGTTCTCATGTGCATTTTCATACACCTGGGGGAGTTGCAGGAGTAGGCCGTCGATAAATACCTCTGTACAAATGCATTGAACTGTACATCGGAGGCGTATATGTACATATATACATACAGTTTACTGTAGTAACACAGCGCTAACTCTTGTACGGGGATATAAACACGTCATTTGGATCGGTTTCTTGTACTATACGTATGAGGATGCGGTAAGTACTTTATAATTTCAAGAACCAATAATTTGATGCGATATATGGATTTTTGTAATTTTATTAAACTAATGATCAATACAAAAGCTCGCCACGCAGGTCCTGCATAACTAAGCCCATTCCACAGCAAGAACTTTAGTTTATGGCTAATTCATAAAAATGTGGATAAAATATCCTATATAAAAACGAAATGAAAAAATATAGTTTTGCAATTTTATATTGATTATGAGAAGCTATTGTTGCATTAAAACCCGCCTTACACCACGCAAATTTACAATCAATTACAGACCTGTCCTTGCAAAACACTCCATTACCACAAACTAAATCTGCAAAAGAAACTTCGTAGAAAAATACGTTGTTAAATTTAAAAGAGAGGAGATTTCCGGTTGACGGAGAAGAATCCGTCAACCGGAAATAGGTTCTTTCAGCAAAATTTGCGCGAAAAAAATCGTAGTACTTACATTCTTGCGTTAACCCATTCTAGACTGATAGCCACTTTCTTGACAACGGGCTGATATGCCACTTGGCCTGATAGCCACTTTCTTGACAACGGGCTGGCATGCCTCTTGGCCTGATAGCCACTTTCTTGACAACGGGCTGACATGCCTCTTGGCCTGATAGCCACTTTCTTGACAACGAGCCGACATGTCCCTTGGCCTGAAATCCACTTTCAAAGCAACAGACCCGTATTCCCCGTGGACTGATAGACACTTTCGTGACAAGGTTATTTCTTCGCTTCGAGACTGAAAGCCATCGCTGTTACAGCTTTTCGCGATATCTAGCGGTTAGTTTTTTAAGCTCTAGTCACTCTTGTATTTACTAGAGTTCATAAAAATGCCGTCTGAGCCAATTAAATGGTGGTTTCTCTCTGCTTCCCAGTTTCTTTGCATAGTTCAGGTCCCGCTCTAGGGCCTTATTTGTGTTTTAGTAGTTGATGTGTAACAACAGATCATATTCTGTAGATGTTACACCAACGCCGAGATATTTGATTTGATATTATTTAAAAAAAAAATTAAATAAGAACAAAATTTTAAAATTGAAAAAAAAAAAAAAAAAAAAAAAAACGTTTTCTGTCATACTGTTAACAGGTCTGTAGCCTAGAATGAGAAAATGGTAAGGGACACCTTTTTAAAGAAAAAATAACAAAACAAAAAAAATAAATAGAGAAATAAGAAGAGACTAGTGGTAGAGTCTCAGCTATTTTAATACCGTCCTATGGAACCAGGAGAGTGAAACGGACTCCGCTCCATGGGCATCTAAGGTCTTACGGGTTGCCGTCTCGTAAGAGTTAATATGCTACCAGGTACGCTTTTTATAGGTTTTCTAACGTAGGAACCCGAATAAAGCACGTTCAATGCGATATTTGTAACGGTTTTTGAGAAAGGTGGGTATTCAGAAACGATTGAATCAGTTGAAAATTGTTCCAAACGTTTAAAATTCATCTTTGCCCTTCGAAAGCTTACTAAATCCAAAAAAAAGGAAGGCCCGAGTGGACCTCGCTGAGCTGTGGGAGGGTACTGAGGACGAGGTTCTGACCTGGATAACGTTTTGTTAGAATAAAGGAATAAAATGGTGGTGGTGTTTGACCTGCTTTGCATCCTATTTCCAAAAAAAAAAAAAAAAGGTTCTGAAAATATTTTCTAGAGACGATCGGAGAAATAAGTGCCTATCTTATTGTTTTTTTATTTTTTTTTTAATTGCATTTATTAATAAAATTATAGTCCAGAAAACACATTAAGGAAATAAGAAACATGTTTGTAATAGTATTTCTTAAGAATGATGGAGAAGGTGGATTAAGTGATTTCCGCTTCTGCGTGAGTTGTATACTGTCAGCTTCCTGTACACGTTGGCGCCTAAAATATCGCTTCTCTTAAAATGATATTCTACTAGGTGTTGATTTTTTTTTTTTTTTTTTTAAATATCACAATACAATATAAACTGTTTCTATTCCAAACCTTCTAAATGTCACTAGGAGTAAGAAGGGAAACGCGCTAAGTTGACACACTTCCCCCGAGTACTTTTTATAAGTACAATTGTGGAGGAGGCTAAGAGGTAATACAACCTTGTGTGGTAACTCATTTTCTCCAATCGTGGAGCAGGCTAAGAGGTAATACAACCTTGTGTGGTAAGTCATTTTCTCCAATCGTGGAGCAGGCTAAGAGGTAATACAACCTTGTGTGGTAAGTCATTTTCTCCAATCGTGGAGCAGGCTAAGAGGTAATACAACCTTGTGTGGTAAGTCATTTTCTCCAATTGTGGAGCAGGCTAAGAGGTAATACAACCTTGTGTAGTAAGTCATTTTCTCCAATTGTGGAGCAGGCTATGAGGTAATACAACCTTGTGTGGTAAGTCATTTTCTCGAATTGTGGAGCAGGCTAAGAGGTAATACAACCTTGTGTGGTAAGTCATTTTCTCCAGTTGTGGGGCAGGCTAAGAGGTAATACAACCTTGTGTGGTAAGTCATTTTCTCCAATCGTGGAGCAGGCTAAGAGGTAATACAACCTTGTGTGGTAAGTCATTTTCTCCAATCGTGGAGCAGGCTAAGAGGTAATACAACCTTGTGTGGTAAATCATTTTCTCCAATTGTGGAGCAGGCTAAGAGGTAATACAACCTTGTGTGGTAAGTCATTTTCTCCAATCGTGGAGCAGGCTAAGAGGTAATACAACCTTGTGTAGTAAGTCATTTTCTCCAGTTGTGGGGCAGGCTAAGAGGTAATACAACCTTGTGTGGTAAGTCATTTTCTCCAGTTGTGGGGCAGGCTAAGAGGTAATACAACCTTGTGTGGTAAGTCATTTTCTCCAATTGTGGAGCAGGCTAAGAGGTAATACAACCTTGTGTGGTAAGTCATTTTCTCCAATTGTGGAGCAGGCTAAGAGGTAATACAACATTGTGTGGTAAGTCATTTTCTCCAATTGTGGAGCAGGCTAAGAGGTAATACAACCTTGTGTGGTAAGTCATTTTCTCCAATTGTGGAGCAGGCTATGAGGTAATACAACCTTGTGTGGTAAGTCATTTTCTCCAATTGTGGAGCAGGCTATGAGGTAATACAACCTTGTGTGGTAAGTCATTTGCTCCAATTGTGGAGCAGGCTATGAGGTAATACAACCTTGTGTGGTAAGTCATTTTCTCCAATTGTGGAGCAGGCTATGAGGTAATACAACCTTGTGTGGTAAGTCATTTTCTCCAATTGTGGAGCAGGCTAAGAGGTAATACAACCTTGTGTGGTAAGTCATTTTCTCCAATTTATGGATAACAAATAAATCAAAATTTTTCAATTCTTTATGTCATAAGTTTTATAAGGAATGTTAAAGTAGCTTCCCAAAAAAAAAAGTTTTAATTCTTTGAAAACAAAATGGCGGCGCTGTGTCTGAGTAACGGAAACCCACTTTTAAAAGGTCGATAGTCTGCAGTAAAGTGCGTAATAAATAGGTACCTAAAAATTTTTTAGTAAATGGTGAACAATTTTTCATTTTCTCTTTTAATTTTTTTTTTTCGTAATTTCTTGTTATAAAGATAAAAAAAAAAAAAAAATGGATTTCAACTCTAGATGTATCGGGACTGTTCCGTCACATAAACACTCTTCGACATCATTTTTGATTAGCTTAAGTTCATAAAACTTGACCGACGATCACACCTTACACTTAAGAACAAAAGACTCATTTACATGACAGTACTCAGACCACTATGTACTTATGGCATAGAACTCTGGGGATCCACAAAGCCATCCAACTCCTAAAAAATTCAATCTTTGCACTCTAAAATCCTCCGCAAAATAGCCGACGCTCCATTCTTTGTATCCAATTTGACTCTCCATAACGACCTACATATTCCATTTATACAACCATTATCAAAAAAATTATATCAAAAATTTCATTCAAAATTACACGGCCATCCTAATTCTTTAATAAACTCTTTATCCTCACATCTAATCCCAAATAACCCCGTTCGCCGACTGAAGCGTAACTGGCCTAGAGACCAACTACAGGAGTAGTTCTTCCTGATTTTAATCTTTCTGCACCATAATTATCCTGATTTTAATCTTTCTGCACCTTAATCTGGATGTCTTGGGCACCATAAGGCTACATGTAAAAAGGACCCCGTTTGCAGAAAATGTGCTCAACCGCTGCACGAAAACGAATGCACAACAACAAAGTGCGTCCTTTGCGATGGTGACCATCGAACTTCTGTTAAATACTGTCCAATTTACGCACAGGAATTCGAAATCAAGAAGATCATGGCGCTTCAGAAACTCAATTACAAGGAAGCGAAAAAAATCGTAATCGGGAAAGAATCTTACGCCCAAGTAGCCGCCGAAAATCCCGCCAAATCAGACGAAATCAAAATCTTAACCCATATGATGATGCTGATGACTCAAAGAATTGAATTACTAGAAAACCTCATCACTAATCACATAGCAAATAAAGAAAATACCTCGCCCCCAGAACTTCAAACGAAACCAGACGACGAGAAGAAGAAAAAACAAGAACCTCAGCCAATAGAACGAGAGTTTGACAAGACGAAGGCAGAAAAGAAAAAGCCATCCTCAACAAATCTTCGGAAAGACACACATAGAGAAGCAGAAAATGAAGAAGAAGAAGAAGAGGAAGAAATTCGAAGTGGAAATACCATCAGAACCCCCAGGAAAGGACACAAGGGAAAAAAAATAGAGTATGATAGGCCTAAAAGACGGTAAACTTAATGTACTTATGTATTTTGATTTATTTATTCATTTTATTTTTTATTTATTTTCTTTTTGTTTTTTCTCTTTTCTCACTCTTCGTCTTAAAACCCCCTTCCTATTTAGTATGATCTATCAAAGCACAATCAATAGCTCTCCCATTATCTCCTTTTTAAGAGTAAATCTATCTGCCCTAATCAGGCCATACGGAAATAACCATATTTCTGCACTCTTCTCTATTAATTACCCAAACCAAAGCGACTCAGTCTCATTTTTGGCCATAAATCACAATCTTTTGCTGCAGAATATTAGAGTTTTCCAATTCAAACATATATACTCTCATGTCTGTACTGCAATGGAACATAAACGGATTTTTCAGGCATTTAGGTGATCTGAGGTCTCTTTTACATTGTAACCAAATAGAAATCCTGGCTTTACAGGAAACACACTTACAACCCGGTAAGACTGCCAGCTTACATGGCTACAAACTCTATAGAAGAGATTACTCCCTGGGTGGTAGGGCATGTGGTGGAGTAGCAATATTCGTAGCTGATAGCATTCACAGTGAAGCTATTTCATTGAGAACTACTATTCAGGCTGTAGCTGTCTCAGTTCACCTCCCTTCTCGTCTCACGGTCTGTTCTGTTTATCTTCCACCTAACGAACCATTAGATACTCAGGAAATACGGAATCTACTCAGTCAGTTACCAAGTCCTTTGCTATTTTTAGGAGATATGAACGCCTTAAGCCTTATGTGGCATTCATCCAGAAATAATAGCAAAGGGACACAACTTCAACACATATTTGAACAATTTGACTTGCTATCCCTTAACACTGACAGACCAACACACTTATGCACAAGAACAGGTACACTATCACACATATACGTGTCATTATGCACCCCGTCATTATACACTCGCTTCACATGGGATGTGGATCGAGATCCTCACGGTAGCGATCACTTCCCAATCCACATTAAACAATCAACACCTCCTCCCAGCTTTAATTCTGCTAAAAGGTATAACACGAAAAAAGCAGATTGGGACTCATACAAGGACATTATAACAGACAAACTTAAAAACACACAAGTAAACACCATACAAGAACTAAACAATTTAATTATTTCAGCTGCTGACCTCACCATTCCACAAACAACAGAAAACTATAAAAAACCACCCGTTCCTTGGTGGAATGATGAATGTAGGCAGGCCGTGAAGGATAGAAGGAAAGCACTCAATTTATTCAATAGAAATCCATCCGATATAAACCTCCAAAATTATAAACATAAAAAAGCAAAAGCACAATGGACAATAAGGAATAGTAAAAGGAAATGCTGGGTGGACTTTTTATCAAATATTAACAGACACACTTCACAACACGACATATGGACTAAAATAAATCAAATAAGACATAAAAAATACAAACCACCGATACCTGGACTCAAAGTTAACAACTCCATCATAACCGACCAGACAAACATCAGCAATATCCTAGGGAATCATTTCGCCTCAATATCTAGCAATCATAATTATACAGCAGAATTCCTGCAACACAAATTACAGAATGACAATACATTGATACCAATAAACCACAATTACGATCACCCCTTAAATGACCCAATAACCGTAGACGAACTCAGACTTGCATTATCTACTGTACACTCAAGTTCTCCTGGACCTGACAGAATTACTTATGAAATGATTAAACATTTACCCAGCATTTCATTCAAAACCCTTCTAGACATTTACAACGAAATCTTCCAGAGTGGTAACTATCCTCTTTTCTGGAATGAGAGTATAGTGGTACCTATCTTAAAACCAGGTAAAGACGGTGACTTACCCACTAGCTACCGTCCGATTTCATTGACAAACTCTGGTTGCAAACTACTTGAAAAGATAGTAAATAAAAGACTGTTATGGTTTTTAGAAGCAAATAAATTACTGTCACCCTACCAGTGTGGTTTTAGAAATCAACATTCCACAATGCACCATATCGCCAAAGTAGAAAGCGACATATTAAACGCTTTCTTAAACAAAGAATCTTTGCTAGCCGTCTCCCTAGATCTAGAGAAAGCCTACGACACCGTATGGAGAAGGCTTATCATATCACAGCTGGTAGATTGGGGTGTCCAGGGCAAAATACTGCAGTACCTCAGTAACTATTTATCTCAAAGAAAATTCAGAGTGAGGGTAGGTACCACTCTTTCGGATGTCTTTGTTCAAGAAAATGGAGTGCCCCAAGGAGGTGTTCTGAGCACAACCTTATTCAATATTGCTATGAATTCTTTCCATCAGTGTATCACCCCAGGAGTAAAATTTTGCATGTATGCTGACGATCTACTTATATACAGCTCATCCAAACGAATTCACACCGCTGAACAACACATACAAAGTACACTTACAGAATTAGAAAAGTGGAGTGGTAAAACGGGTTTCAAGTTTTCCAGAGACAAAACAAAATATATTGTTTTTACAAGGAAAAGAAATCTTCCAGCCCCCCACCTTACAGTACATCAAACACACATTCAACATACAGAAACACTCAAATTCCTCGGACTAACACTGGACAAAAAATTAACGTGGTTGCCCCATTTGAAAGAGCTCCTTAAAAAATCCAAAAAATCTTTGAATTTTTTGAGAGTTCTCAGTAGCACAAAATGGGGAGCTGACAAATTTACGATGCTTACTCTGTACCGGTCTTTTACCAGATCGCTTCTCGATTATGGATGTATAGCTTATTCTTCTGCCAGCCCAACCACCTTGAAACTACTTGACACAATACAGAACACAGCACTAAGAATTGTCAGCGGTGCATTTAGATCTAGCCCAGCAGAAAGCTTATGTGCCGAAACTGGTGAACCTCCACTGCAGTACAGACGTCGAATGATATGTAATAAATTCGTATTGAAATGTAAAGCTATTGGAACGCCATGCGTCACTGAGTTTTTATATAACCAATACTCCGAAAAATACACCGAAAGAAACGTTAAGCAAAAGCCACTCTCATTACGAACTGAAGACAATCACAGCGACCTAACTCTCTTCCAAACACCTGTTCACACAAATAACATTACTGAGATACCTCCATGGCGACTGAAAAACCTTAAACTAGACTTAACACTGACAAAATACAAAAAATCAGACCCAACTTCTTCGACACACTACAAAAACGTATTCAACTCCCTGTTCAGGCAAAATAACAACACTCAGTACATATTTACGGACGGATCAAAAACTAACTACGGGACTGGCGCTGCCGCCATCACAAGAAACGAATCCTATCACATAAGATTACCCGATCACACTACTGTTTACACAGCAGAACTACACGCAATCCTTTTAGCACTCAAAAACATTGAAGATACAGACACGAACGACATAACAATATGCACTGACTCATTAAGCTCCTTACACTCAATGACAAACATTTACAGCACACACCCTATTGTCATAGAGATTTTTACACAATTATTCCAACTACAAACAAAGAACAGACATATCACTATGTTTTGGTTACCTGGACATGAAGGGATTTCACATAGCACTACAGTAGACTTACTAGCGAAAACTGCAACTCAAAGACCTACACCTGACCTGAACAAAATGACAGCAACTGACCTATGCAAACTAGCTGAAAATAAGACAGTAAACGACTGGCAGACAGAATGGACTAACTCTCAAAGCAAACTACGGGAAATAAAAAATACAATAATACCCTGGTCAAGAGAAAACCTAACAAGACGAGACCAAGTTATTATTACAAGACTTCGCTTAGGACACAGTTTACTAACGCACTCCTATCTAATGGAACGACAAGACAGACCTGTATGCGCATGTTGTAACGAGACATTAACAGTTAAACACATACTTACTGACTGCAGATTACGAGACTACCTAACAATTCCTCATGACTTACACGACTTACTTGCCGAAAATAGTCCACATATTAACACCATACTAACTCACTTAAAGACAATTAACCTATATTCAAAAATCTAGCCTTATCTCCAATTTACCTCCTAAAGTTAATTTAAAATAATGAACGAAATAGCCTTTATAAAATCATTTACATTTTTAAGAAATTAAGTTAATTAACCTACATTTAAATATAAAGCCCTATCTCCAATATAATCTTACCTCTTAATAAATAAATATCAATATAATCTTTCTGCCATGTGGGTACTGCAACTGTGCGGCTTGTCTTCTCACGAGCTTCAGGACATATTCACAAGTATCATTTTACTAGAAATGTATTTTTACATTGTTGTAAATTCTAAATAAATAAATAAAAATTAAAAAAAAAAAAAAAAAAAAAAAAAAAGATTTCAACTTTAGATGTATCGGGACTGTTCCGTCACATAAACACTCTTCGACATCATTTTTGGTTAGCTTAAGTTCATAAAACGAAAATCGTAAAAAAAAAATCGCAAGGGAGGACCTATTACCCCTTAATACAGAATCAAGATAAGAAGAAAAGGATCATGTGATTCCTAGGTTTTATTTCATTTGAAGCGATACAATTGCTAATACAGACAGTACAACATAATTATACAATTTGTATAAGTTACAATGTTTCCTTATCGTCAAGTAATTATGCGCCATTCGTGAATAAGCCGTAAAGAAAAAGTAACCAGTATATAAGGACTTGGAAGGCTAAGTTACAATAAAGTGAACGGTCTTGAAGACCATACAGTATTTACTATTTGCCAATTGCTGATAAGATCTGCATCGGGAGAGATAGCTTCCGATAAGGGACACCGGTCAAATGAATATTCATGAGCGGGGTGCATAAATAAAAACAGCTATGGCGAGAGATGTACGAAGCATGTAGGGTCTGAGACTAGGAAGTGCACGTGTGACCACGCCCCGGGTTCGGCCTTAACCTTTTCACTGCCGGCTGGAAAAACAATAACTATGAACTCTATAATAGTGTTCTATAGTACTCGTCTAATCAATTCCAAGCCGGAATGCGGACTCATTTTCTAGATGCATAATTCATTATTGGAGATGTTGTTAGGGTAATAAAAACCTCATGAAGAGACGCAAAGAATTATCTAAAAAACTACATGGAATTTGCCAGTATTTTAAGAAAAATATCGACTTACATATTAAAGTTATAATTTTTCTTTGTGTAGGCTGAAGGTCAATGATCAAAATCAAATTAACATAAACGGCAATTTATTAAAATTTGCTCTAAATGTTTCGCATCCTTGGAATCCTCTTCAAGAGCCTAAAAACTAATTCAGCCAAAAGGAACGTAGGTGAACCTTCGACTAGAATGGCCTCGTCGTTACTGAAGATAATCTACATAGCAGCCTTCAGCTACATAAAATATAAATATAACTGAAAAATAGACAAAATATAGTATAAAATAAAATAGTCCGACTCGCTGGAACTGCATAATCTTAGCGCGGTTTCGTACTGTAGTGACATTTGAAAATCCTAGAACAAGAGAAGTGAAATATTTCAACTATTCGAACAACTTCTAAAGAAATGGGATACATTAGCATCACAAATCACAGGAAACTGACAGTAGCCAACTTACACAGAAGCGGATATTATTTAATCCTACTTCTTCCTCAATCTTAAGGAAGGCTCTATCCCCCAAAAACATAAATGTGAAATAGAGGCCAAGTTCCTGCCCCCACAAAGAAACAATCCCTTCCTCAAAAAAATCCCCTCTTAAAACCCCCCAAAAACGCCTTACCATTCTACACTACAAAAAAGTAGTATGAGTTGGTGTATTAATTCAACCAAAAATATTTGCCAATACAAGAGATGATACAAGAAAGAAATGTCCAAGTTCATTACCTTGGACAGGTTGGAATACCTCATAGTTACTTACTAAGAACAGTAAAGACACTTCAACTTACCTTTAAAAACAACAATAAAAATTCTTATATCCAGTTACTAAAATATCACTTTCCTCAACCAGGTATATTCTTAAACTTGGCAATGTTTAGTTTTTCTCTAAAGATAATTTTGGCACAAAAAAAAAACATTGCCAAGTTTAAGAATATACCTGGTTGAGGAAAGTGATATTTTAGTAACTGGATATAAGAATTTTTATTGTTGTTTTTAAAGGTAAGTTGAAGTGTCTTTACTGTTCTTAGTAAGTAACTATGAGGTCTTCCAACCTGTCCAAGGTAATGAACTTGGACATTTCTTTCTTGTATCATCTCTTGTATTGGCAAATATTTTTGGTTGAATTAATACACCAACTCATACTACTTTTTTGTAGTGTAGAATGGTAAGGCGTTTTTGGGGGGTTTTAAGAGGGGATTTTTTTGAGGAAGGGATTGTTTCTTTGTGGGGGCAGGAACTTGGCCTCTATTTCACATTTATGTTTTTGGGGGATAGAGCCTTCCTTAAGATTGAGGAAGAAGTAGGATTAAATAATATCCGCTTCTGTGTAAGTTGGCTACTGTCAGTTTCCTGTGATTTGTGATGCTAATGTATCCCATTTCTTTAGAAGTTGTTCGAATAGTTGAAATATTTCACTTCTCTTGTTCTAGGATTTTCAAATGTCACTACAGTACGAAACCGCGCTAAGATTATGCAGTTCCAGCGAGTCGGACTATTTTATTTTATACTATATTTTGTCTATTTTTCAGTTATATTTATATTTTATGTAGCTGAAGGCTGCTATGTAGATTATCTTCAGTAACGACGAGGCCATTCTAGTCGAAGGTTCACCTACGTTCCTTTTGGCTGAATTAGTTTTTAGGCTCTTGAAGAGGAATCCAAGGATGCGAAACATTTAGAGCAAATTTTAATAAATTGCCGTTTATGTTAATGTTAATGTCTTTACTGTTCTTAGTAAGTAACTATGAGGTCTTCCAACCTGTCCAAGGTAATGAACTTGGACATTTCTTTCTTGTATCATCTCTTGTATTGGCAAATATTTTTGGTTGAATTAATACACCAACTCATACTACTTTTTTGTAGTGTAGAATGGTAAGGCGTTTTTGGGGGGTTTTAAGAGGGGATTTTTTTGAGGAAGGGATTGTTTCTTTGTGGGGGCAGGAACTTGGCCTCTATTTCACATTTATGTTTTTGGGGGATCTCATTACTTTTTTCTAAGAATTAAATAGAATTTAGTTGCCGCATACCTACTGGCTTTTATACTTCATATAAAACCAGGGTCTTTGGATTCTGCATAAGGTTCTCCTTGCTGCTTGATATTTGATATCAATAATCAACCTACATACATCTAATCACTAGAATAGAAAAGTTAGAAGCTCTTCCAGATGACATTACTCTAGAGGACAAATTGATTGCTCTCTTAACTACACTATTACACTGTAAAACACAGGAACCTTATCCCGAGGAAAAAAAAATCACAATAGGGAAAGTGCAGAAGGCCTTCCAGAAAAATATAAGAACAAAGACGATACATTTTGGGTTTGTGATCCTAAACTTTGTAATTTAGATGGCTCGACTTTGAAAAACTTAGTATCTGCTTTGAAGTATATTATGCAGTGAACCCCTACGACTTTATTTACTACATTTAAGAAAGAAGTCACAACTTTTTTTGTTAAGATGCGTCGAAATGTTTTTTCAAACATCAAATATAGGTTCTCCTTACCAAGACGATTCATTTGATACCCCAAATGATGGGTTTCAGAAGAAATGATGGCATTTCGATGGAAAAAAAAGTACAAAACGTCATAGGTAATATGACATTCCCGTATCAAGACCTACCTGCGTGCCAAGTTTGGTCAAAATAGCTCAAACGGTGTGAATTTGTATAAGGAACAAACATACAGACAGACAGCTGAAAGACCTTTTTTACCTAGCCTAGAGTATTCCCCGGACCAAGACCTACCTGTGTGCCAAGTTTGGTCAAAATCGGTCAAATGGTGTGAATTTGTGTAAGAAACAAACATGCAGACAGACAGCTGATAGACGATTTAACCTAGCCTATGATTCTCCCCGTATCAAGACCCATCTGTGTCCCAAGTTTGGTCAAAATCGGTCAAACGGTACGGATTTGTAAGAGGAACAAACATACAGACAGACAGCTGGTATAAGATTTTTACCGAGCCTATATGCGCCTAATTGTTTCTTAAAACATCAAATATAGATTCTTCATACCGAGACAATTCATTTGATACCCCACATCATGGGTTTCGGACGGAATGATGGGTTTCCGAAGGAAGTACAAAACTGGAACGCCCCCGCCCCGGAAGCGGAGTAAAACACAACTCTTCGCGATTTTTCGATTTTTTCCTTTAATAAAGTCTTCATATCTATCTTCATGCAAAATTTCAAGTCTCTAGCATCATGGGAAGTGCCTAATAATTTTGATGAGTCAGTGAGTGAGTGAGTGAGTGAGTCCTATAAATCCCGATTTTCGATCGCTTATATCTCAGAAACTATTCGATGTAGAATTATGAAAATTTCCAGTTTTACTCACATCTACTAGTATAATACCTGTGTAAAATTTCATAACTTTATCTTTACCTGGTTGAAAGTTATGAGAGGGTAAAAATCGGCTCTAAGACCGCCTGTAATATACACACAGTATGCTTAGGCCGGAACATGGCCTGGCGCACTACCGTGCGCCTAGATAAGTCAATACAATTATGTACTGAAAACTTACTCACTCAACTTTTTCAACTTCTACTCAGAAGGCTCTAATCCAATCAACCAAAAATACGTGTCATTGCAAGTATCTTGTATTACTAGAAAATTCATTTTACTGTTAAAATAAATTGTAAATATATGCTTCATGACGAATAAAATTCCATTCTCTCATGGGTTAAATCTTTGATTTAAAATAAGAAATAATTATAACTTCAGTTGTAGCAGTATGAGGAAGGTTATATAGATAGAAGTATTAAAAAGAAACTTATTTTTATGCCATCATGATTAGCCACAGCCAATCCAATCTGTTTTTGTTGTAAGACAGCGCCTAGACCGACGTCAGATGCGTCGCATGCGAGTGAGATCTCTGCGTCTGGGTTCGGATGGACGAGCTCAGTTGCTTCAGCAAGGTTCTTCTTGGTGTCTTCGAAAGCCTTGAGCGTTTCTTCGTTCCAATTGATTGGAGTTTTGTCATTTTTCTTGACCTGATGGAGAAGTCCGTTGAGAGGTTGTTGGATTGATGCTGCGTGGCGAAGACAAGGTCGGTAGAAATTCACCATGCCCATAAAGCGCCGAAGTTCTCGAACGTCCTTGGGAAGTGGGAATTCTAGGACAGCCTTAACTTTGTCTTCCAGAGGTGTGACGCCAGATGGTGTTAGATGGAATCCAAGGAAATCGAGCTCTGGGACACCGAAGACGCATTTCGATGGGTTCACAGCGATGCCGTTCATGTCGAGACGACGAAGTACTTCTCTGATGTGAGCTTCATGTTGTTCCTCGTTGTCCGAAGCGATCAAGAAGTCGTCAAGAAACTTGAAGAGAAAGGGCAGGTCTCGGAATTGGTTGTCGACGAAACGCTGGAAGCTTTGACCTGCGTTCTTCAGTCCAAAACTCATCCTGTTGTATTCAATAAGGCCAAATGGGGTAATAATGGCAGTTTTCTCTCGATCTTCTACTGCTATCGGTATATGATAGTAAGCCTTGCGGAGATCTATTTTGGAGAAGATCTTCTTGCCATGTATCTCCATTGTGGAGTCTCGAAGATTGGGTATTCCATATCGATCGGGAATAGTGATGGCGTTCAGGGCTCGATAGTCTCCACACAATCGGAGAGTACCATCTTTTTTCTTCACTACGTGGAGTGGACTGGACCATGGACTTTTGGAAGGTTGGCATATTCCGCTGTCGATGAGCTCCTGGATCTCCTTTTTGACTTCCTGGTAAATTCCTGGAGGCAAACGGCGGCATTTAGCCGTGACAGGTCGTCCTTTGGTCTCTATATGATGCTTCACTGTTGAATTGGATGGTCCACGGATGGGAGTGACCTGAGTGACGGTAGGGAATTCACCTAGGATGCGGGCAAATCGATTATCGGCTGGAAAGATGGAGAAGGTTGGTATTTCTGCTGAGGATATGGTACCTACAATGCTACGTCCTGAGTGCTGGTCGATCAGTCTCCTGTTTCTTAAGTCCACAGTAAGCTGATGCCAGTAGAGAAAATCAGCACCTAATATAGCCTTGGCGACGTCGGCTAAGACAAAGGTCCACTTGAGAGGTTTTCTGAGTCCTAAGTCGACATATCGAGTGATTTCACCGAAGGTTGGAATCGGGGAGTTGTTGGCTGCTATTAAGGTGAAATCAGATGGAGTCTTACGCCGTCCTTTGGGCACAGGGAGAAGAGATATGCATGCTCCTGTGTCAATGAGGAAGGGCTGACCAGTGGTTCTGTCCGTCAGAAATAGGCGGCGGTGCTGCTGGGTTGTGAAAGTTTCCGCCCCAACTTTCACATTTCCGAGTTTAAAGCTGGCTCTTCGGATTTCCAGTTGCAAGGTTGTGTGCAGCGTCGGGCTTTCTCGCGGAATCTCTGGTGGTAATAGCAGGTATCGCGCGACTGGGATCGAGGGAGATTGTCTTGATTCCGGCTGCTGCTGGAGCTTCTTTCGCGGTTCTTCATCTTCAGAAAGCGTAGGATCTCGTCTACGTCGCGGCGTAGAGCTCCGAAATCTTCGGATGGGTGCTCGCATCTGTTCGTGACTGATGTGGTAGTTGCGGAAGACTTGTTTGGGCGAGGTTCTGACATGTCTCGAATAGCGTACGTTTCAGCTGACGGGGATACCTCCAAGATCTTGTCGGCTACTTCTGCCAGTTTTTGGATGTCAGTGTGGCCTGTGGAAATGAGGATGGGACGAATTCGTGGGGGTAAATTCGGTAAAAATGCAGTTTCCAGCCCTCAAAACCGATTTCTTTCAAACTTTGCACAATAACGTATTTTGATGCACTAAACACGAATACGATAAAAAAAAACGTCGGATTTAACTAGGAAAGAAGTTATTAAGCACTTAAGTTCACTGTTGTGCAGGTTATGAGAGCTAATGTAAACAACTAAATTTGTCAACATACGCATGCGCGGGTATGGAAAAGTTCGTAATAAGGAAGTTTAATTGAAATTTACCATAAATTATCGAAATTCATCAGCAGTTATTTATTTTTTTTTAAATAATTAAACACTCCTCACATTTCTTGTTTCGTTCATGAAAAGTATTATATATCAGAAATCCCTTAATAATTTGCTAATGCCTTTATAATTATCGTTCTAATTCGCGCCTATCGAACTTCAATTGTCAACAAGTCAATTGTCAAACAAATATTTTGATGCTAAACAGAAGAACATTTAGATGGATATTTAGCCGAATTTCTCTTCAAACGCGCTCATAAATATGAAGGGCGTTTAAAGGCATTTTTCAGTGCGATTGGGGATTTGTATCCACCGAACATCCAGTCTCAAGAAGAAGAAGAAGAAGAAGAAGAAAAAAGCTAAAAGAGATGTCTTGGAGGATTAGAGGAATGTCTAGGAAGACTTTAAGGGCATACGTGCTATGCGTTTCCGATCGCTCCGCTACGCTCCGCTCGCTCAAGAAAATAACAAAACCCCAGTCAATCCAACTCGCTAAAATTAATAGAATTCTATTAATTTTAGCGAGTTGGATTGACTGGGGTTTTGTTATTTTCTTGAGCGAGCGGAGCGTAGCGGAGCGAGCGGAAACGCATAGCACGTATGCCCTTAAGCGACAGGCGACGACGGGTGAGGATGCCCTTAAAATTAACAATATCTTTGAATAAATGGTTTCTGAACATTTCAAATGAGAGTTCTCTGTTTCCCAATGTTACATATCTGCGCATGCGCGTGTTTACAAATACGCTGATGCCTAGTTTTATAACCTTCCTAACTTTAGTGCTTAATATTATAGTCTATTAACTTTAGCGAGTTGGATTGACTGGGGTTTTGTTATCTTTTTGAGCGAGCGGAGCGAGCGGAAACGCACAGCACGTATGCCTTAAAGTCGTAATTTATGCCTTAAAGTCATCACAAATTTAGTTGTTTACATTAGCTCTCATAACCTGCACAACAGTGAACTTAAGTGCTTAATAACTTCTTTCCTAGTTAAATCCGACGTTTTTTTTTATCGTATTCGTGTTTAGTGCATCAAAATACGTTATTGTGCAAAGTTTGAAAGAAATCGGTTTTGAGGGCTGGAAACTGCATTTTTACCGTAAATTCTTCATCCACAGGGTGCTAATAAATCCGTTTGATACATCGGAGCCAGCTAATTGTTGTATTTTTCTGAGGAGCTGTGAAGGAGTCTGGTCTCCGAGTGGCATTTCTTCTAACAGCTTGCTAATTCTACGTGTTTCGGATTCTCCGAACGTGTTGATGAGCCTAGCTTTAAGGTCCTCGTATGGTTGCTCAGTCGGTTGGAGGACGATATCTGAGACTTGGCTGAGAACTTCCAGATCGAGATTCGGTATGACGAGCTGGAATTTTTTTAGACTCGATGTTACGCGGGATGTCGCAAATACAGCCTCGATCGTCGCGAACCATAAAGTCGGGTTCTGCTTCCAGAATGTCGGTAGTCTTGAACTCGGCCCTTGGTAGAAACTAACCTCAGGCTGGGTTTCATGGAGATCTGTATCGGACGTAGATGAGTTTTTTTTGGACATGACGAACGGCGAGAAGTGAAATCAGAAGTATTGTTCAATATCAGGGGTCACCAATGTTAAGTGTATAGGATTTACAACTTACAAGAATGAATTGCAGTTTTCAATTGCGAGAGAACACTTAATACTGTTTTATTTATTTTGAAAACATGTGTTTTCTTTTTTGGGGGTTATCTGATAACCGCTACATTACCAATACGTTTTACATTTTCTTGCCTTCTTTTACTAAAATCCAATTTCACTGATATATAAAATTTAAAACAAAAAACAACCAATTAAAAAAGTGAAATTGTTTTTTTGAGTACCATAATAATGAGTAACTTTTGCTGAATGGTATGGGCTAAAAGGCGCCCAAACCATTCAAAAATATCATCGGTCCATTCACACGATTTTCAAAAAATTTATTCTTATTAGTTTTATGTTTAGTTTTTTTTTTTTTTTTTTTTAAATAAATTATCTCTTTTTGAGACTAGACTATGAAAATATTTCATTTTCATTATAACTGTGCGCTGACAACATTTTCTTGTCTAAAATTCTAATCTATTTTTACAATACCTTATTATATTTGAACTCTTACAATAATATTTACTAATAATTTTTCAAATTTAATTTTTCTGAATTAATTCCTTTTAAATTGTTAATAAATTACTGCTTTAATTATCATTTTTTTAAATATTTCCAAATTTTAAATATTGTTTTTCATCCACAAATCACTTGACAACCAATGTCCAGTATACTGGACATTACATAACTCCAGTCAGGTTAACCATAAAATTCTGAAAAAAATCTGCAATCTTCGCAAGAGCAATACACAACTATGACAGGAAAATAACATTTTTTTACCAAGAAATAAAAATTCGGATCTGAAGGGGTTAAGCACTTATTTCTCTGATTTTTATTGCCAATAACTGCTTCTATTCCTTTACAAAATAGCACTAGGGTTAAGAACGAAACCGCGCTACGATGACGCAGTTTCTGCGAATCGGGCTTTTTAGGTATTTTTACAACACAAATTTAGCATTAGTTGCGAACGATGTTCATCGATTTTTGTTTGAAGGAATCAAAATGGCTAGTATGTGCAAATAATTAATTTTGATCCGTAATAAGACGTAGATTATCAATACTAAATAACATTGGAGGAATTAGGTCTCCTTGAGGAACACCAGAAAGGATAGAAAAGAAGAAATCAATATTGGAACAATAAATTTCCCATGCTAGCTTAGATGTTATGGATAAAAAATCGTAGTAATAAAACAGTCAATAAAGATAATTATTACCCTTTTAGAAGGTATATAATAATGCATTGGCTGTGAGGTACATAAAAGTTTAGGATGAAATGAATTAAGGAGCTTCGACATCCAAAAGAAAGATCTTTTAAGTTTAAGCTAACATTGATGAAGTATTCCTGACTTGTAATTATCTTTACTAGTAAAGGAACTTTGTATGGTTTATGCTTATTGATCAAGTATTCCTGGCTTGTAATTATCTTTACTAGTAAAGGTACTTTGTATGGTTTATGGTACTTTGCATGAATTTTAGGAAATTTGTTTTTAACCTAGCTATTAAGTTGTTTCGCTTTGTTTTTCTGACCAAAGAAAAATCACCTCGTAAGTTTCATGTTGTTACTCTTTACTTATAGGTATATACGTCTGAAAGTGTGATGGCATTACAGCGATTATAATCAGCCCATAAGATCAGCAGACGCCATTTTTGGTTACCATCTCACTAGCCCAGTTTATAGAGGCTTCGAATTGGGGTAACTAACAATAATTTCCCCGGCTCTTTTTTTTCCCGAGGGAATTAAAGCATCAAATTCTGCGTTAAATAAGATGGCCAAAGTCCAAATTTGGCAATGTAAAATTTCCGCAATCGTTAGCCAGAGGGGCATCAAAAGAATTGATGAATGCAGCTGTAACTCGTTAAAAGTGGGCTCACCACAGTTTTTCGCAAAATTGGAAAACGTTGTTTTTTGCTAGCGATCGCGGCAATTTTACCTCGCCGAATTTGGAATTTGACCAGCTCATTTGACGCATAATTTAATGCTCATTAAACCTATTTGAAGTTTTTTTTTTTTTTTTTTTTTTTTTTTTTTTTTTTTTTTTACCCAAAATGAACGTTTTACAAACTAATGACAAAAAACTTAAAACAGTGCTAACATTTTGCGGTTTTTCGCCTGCCAAACGTTCTTCTCCCAGTTTTTTTGACATCGAGAACATTGTTTCAGCATATCCACTCCATACCTAACAATATTAGAAAAAAAAATCATCTGAGGGAATTATTGTTAGCTTGAACCTTTCTATCTATTGGTCTACAGTTTCTAAAGGATGCGGCTGAAATATTGCGTACACATGTGTGCTGGTTGACCTTTCATTCATAATTGTAGGTTTTATGCTATGCGCATTATAAAGCGTTGAAGTCATTCGTTTTGAAACATTCAATGTATTTAAGTTATTTTCAACGTTCCGTTTTCTTCAACACTTATGGATTTGAAAACTTGGGGATTTCCAAGGGTTATTAGTGGATTTCCGTTCTTGTAGAAAGCGAGAAAATACACTAAGACAAGTGAACCATTACTTTTATTTCTATGCACAAAAAAAAAAAAAAAAAAGAAAAAAAAAACAGTAAAAATGTCATGCACATTGACAAGATATCCCGAGAGCTTGCTTCACATTTAACCACGTTTACATTCATAAGATGTAAGGCTTGTCTTAATGATGACATCAAAGCTGAATCACGACCAGTTTTTGCTTATTCAAGGAGATTCGAATGTATTTGTGATTTAAAACATATTCAGCAAAAACGGAGGAGAGCTTCATCTGTAATAATGTCTTCTAGGGATAATAGAATCCTTTCTCCGGGAATTATACATCTTGAATGAATTTTTATTGCAATTCCAGGCAGAAATTAATTCTGCAGAAGTCTGTCAAGAAGACAAAGAAGTCAAACTAGGAGCAACTGCTTCTTCATACTGCAAAAAATAAGCGCAGTCCTCAGAAAGACAACCACTAAATTATACG
The DNA here is from genome assembly GCA_946811695.1 of Gonocerus acuteangulatus. Classification (NCBI taxonomy): domain Eukaryota; kingdom Metazoa; phylum Arthropoda; class Insecta; order Hemiptera; family Coreidae; genus Gonocerus; species Gonocerus acuteangulatus. The sequence continues at coordinate 57,907,493 of OX328131.1, forward strand.
CAAATACAATAGTACCTGATTTTATATGCGAAGACAGGTATAGTTGGGATTCGGCTAGGAGAAAAACGTCAGACTTTCAAAAAGAAATCTGTATTTTGGACGTTTCGACTGCAACAATGGCAGCCTTCTTCAGCACTAGAGAATGCCTGGGGGGGGGGGGGGGGGAGGAAGACCTCGAGGACAACTTAGGTAACCATGGTAGAAGTATATGTGAATGAAGAAGGCTGCCATTGTTGCAGTCGAAACGTCCAAAATACAGATTTCTTTTTGAAAGTCTGACGTTTTTCTCCTAGCCGAATCCCAACTATACCTGTCTTCGTATCTCTACAGCGGCTAACTATCTCCATCTACACTATGAACTTCCCGGGACCGTGCCAACGTGCACCAAAAGAAGCGAAACCACTAATCAACCGGATCTCCAAATTAGCGAAGAATTTGGTTAAGAAGAAAGAAGGTCTGATATTCCTCCTAAAGTGTAAGTCGCACCATTTTTTACCGTCACACATTTCTACAGCCACTAACCACATTAACCCATATACTTCTACCATGGTTACCTAAGTTGTCCTCGAGGTCTTCCTCCCCACCCCCCCTAGGCATTCTCTAGTGCTGAAGAAGGCTGCCATTGTTGCAGTCGAAACGTCCAAAATACAGATTTCTTTTTGAAAGTCTGACGTTTTTCTCCTAGCCGAATCCCAACTATACCTGTCTTCGTATCTCTACAGCGGCTAACTATCTCCATCTACACTGATTTTATATGGTTAAATACAAGAAAACAATGACCTCCAAACCTTCAACTACAACTCTTTCTGGCATGGCGAAGTGGAAAAAAAAGATTGTTGTTCGACTTGCAGGAACGTTTTCATCCATATCTCTAATGCCACTAGTAAAAGAAAGAAGTAATTATCGGTGTATTTTGAACTTCCGTTTAATCTCCAAGAGAAAGAAGATTTAAGGCGCCAAAACAGGAAACTGACAGTATCCTAAATGGAAATGACTCCCCCGCCTTCTCAACTTTCGCTATAGGAAAGCACTATACGTTTCTCATTTTCTTACCTTGTTTTACAAAAATACTCATTTTTCTGTAAAATTCAATTTAAAACAACCAATTAAAAAGTGAGTTAACACACAGACAACACCCAATTCAAAAGAACAAAACACTTTTGACGTTTTTAGAATTTGTTTCTACGATTGCTGCAGAACCTTTTTTGTAGAGTTTACTAAGCTAACGAATAGTTACCGTCGACTTTGCACTAACCATTTTCAAAATATTTAATAAAATATACGAATATCCGAAAAACCTTTCTAGTCTATTAATAATTAGACATGAAAGGTTTTTTGAATACTTCCTTAACTCCAAATGTAACAAAAATTTAAAAATCTGAGTTCAAATGAATTTATAACAAGTAGACTTTGTTCTAACTGAATCCAACGATTCTAAGTACCCAAATCGAAAATTATTTGTGTAAAAACGAATAATTTCGCTCTACGTTTCCAATACTCAGCTTATAAACATCCATGTTGTACCTGGAATGCTCTTCAGCTGAAAAAAAGTCATTCTCCAACCGACGGGAATCGAACCCCATGTACCGCATATGTATCCTGCCTTCTTGACACTAGACCACTGGGAAACCCATCTGTCTTTAGGAAATAAGTAGAAAGTTGTCGAATCTTGGCAATTCCATCATTGTAACAACAACACAAGGACGCCTTGTTGTTTTGAAACCAACCCTTTGATGTTATGGTTTTCCCGACTTGGCTCTGAGTTCGCTCGCATGAAGGTTCCCAGAGAAGAGTAGAGTTCCTGGGGTTCTCTAAGAAGTCAGAGGTTCTGACCTTGTTTCATTGTCTCCTTGTCTCACTGTCTATGTACAATACCGTCGTTCAGAGTCTGTCTTGTATCCGACCGGTCGGGACGTCCATAAATAACACCAACAGATCTCATGGTTTATTGCAATGGCGCCCTACATCAGTATTCAATCATATGTGCATTTTTACTAATTTTATGTTATTTAAATTGTTACGTCCCACTAAAAAGAATTTTGGGACGGGTTTTCCGACCGGTTACCAAGGTTTTCTTTCTAGGATAGGGCTGACGCCATTTTTCGCGTAAGAATTCCCATCTTCACAGTGGAAATCGAGCCTTAGGGTGCACCTACACTGGACCCGTTCCGATCCGATCCGATAGCCACCGACTGTCGGAAGAAAAACAAACACATGCATCTCAATGGAGGTGCCTACATTGCTCCCGATCAGACCCGATCCAATCCGATCCGATGGCCACTGACTCTAGGCCGTTCAAACTTGTTCGTTTCTAGACCGATTTTGGACCAACGAAGCAAAATGGTGCCAAACCACAAATTGTGTTTCAAAAAAGTGTACAGCCTCTACATCTAAATTGATTTCAATACATTTTTTTAAAATGAAAGGTATTCAAATTTAGAAGAACTTTGTTAATTCACATTTTTGTTTTTTGTTTTCCTTGTTTATTAAAGTAAGTGGAAAGATGTTTATTGCCTTACAATGTTAATGCTTATAACCTTCTAGCTACCTTTTGTATAAATAATTTTAAAATACGAAAACTAAGGCTCCTCTTGTCGTAGTGTTACAGTTAAAAATTTACTGTTACACTAAGATTTATTTTTTCGCGACTGATATACTTCCAGAAGATTGATTGGCCTCTCAACTCCTCCTTCATACCTCTAACATTCAACCTAATTCAAGATTTCTATGCTTATTAGGTCGTATTTCTTAAATAAATCACTCATTTTTACTCCAATACGAGGTCGTTACTGACGGGCTGTGACTAAATCGGATCGGATCGGGTCGGGACCCATGTAGGCACTCACGACGGCCGTTGTCGGTCGAACGAAATCGGATTGGATCGGCTCGTATCGGGGGATACACGGGTCCAATGTAGGTGCTGCCTTAGACGTAAAGCCCTGTTCGAAATAGGAAGATTTTCAGATTAGCGTGGCTCGGACTAGACTAACTCTGGTGTATATACTCACTTTGCTAACACCTTGCTGACTGAAATATGACGCATTGTAAATTTAACATATTTGTATTGCATTGGACTATTGTATTTAATTATCCAAAACTAACAATTATTAAACATTTTATCACAGAAGTACGGACTATTTATCAAATAAATTAACAAATAATAATTTTTGCTCTTCCGCTCCTGGTCGACTGTGAGTTCTTTATATTTTAATATTATAAGATAGTGACCCTATTTTTCCAATATATTCGTCTGTGGCAGAAGGTCAATTTTATAAAAACACACCTACTTTCTTCTGTACTCTTTTATTAGGCTCTACATGTTTCACGTCGCTGTGACGCCTCTTCAGGAGCACTTAATCTAAATAAAATAAAATATGGTTACAGCCTATCCATTAGAGAACCTTCCGCAGGTAGGGCCACGTCTGGACTGATAAGATCAATCATGTCTACTGGGTATCAGCTGTTTAAAATCGATAGCTTTAGGGTAAATGTCGATTTTCCAAAAGAAGTTTTTGTCATTTTATAAAATAATTTATTTTATGTCGTCTTGTTTATTAAAAAATATTTTATCCAGGTATTTAATATCTGTTTTTTTGTTGACAGCCTTTTTCCTATTTTTAATTATGTGTATATTTTCCTTAATCCCATAAAAAGAAAAATTAAGGAAAATATACACATAATTAAAAATAGGAAAAAGGCCGTCAACAAAAAAACAGATATTAAATACCTGGATAAAATATTTTTTAATTGAATAAACAAGACGACATAAAATGAATTATTTTATAAAATGACAAAAACTTCTTTTGGAAAATCAACATTTACCCTAGAACTATCGATTTTAAACAGCTGATACCCAGTAGACATGATTGATCTTATCAGTCCAGACGTGGCCCTACCTGCGGAAGGTTCTCTAATGGATAGGCTTTAACCATATTTTATTTTATTTAGTTTAAGTGCTCCTGAAGAGGCGTCACAGCGACGTGAAACACGTAGAGCCTAATAAAGGAGTATAGAAGAAAGTAAGTGTTTTTATAAAATTGACCTTCTGCCACAGACGAATACTTTATATTTTCTGTTAAAGAACTCCTGCGATATTTTGATATGTAGCTTATACCGATGAAGATTTAAAGAAATGTTTCAAAAATTCGTAGTGTCCTTTTAATTGTTTTCAGGAATGTGTTAGGAACATCATAGTTTCTGTATTATAATCGTTCATTCCCTCGATAATGTCGGATATAGCTTACTACACCCCTTGCTTATATTTTGTTACACTTAACTCGTTTCAATTATCTAAACAACTTATTCACGACCTGTAATTACATATTTCATGTAGTATTCTTGATAAACTAGAATATTGATAGAACGATCAATTAGTTTTCATAATTTCCGCTTCATAAAAGATCAGAAGTGAGGTTTGATCATGTGCATGATACAATTTGTAATGTAATATTTCATTTTTTCCAATGTCAATTTATGGTATAAAATTATACATATAATGAATTCATAATGGCATGGTAGTTAAAAGTTAAGAATATGTTAGAATTAATTATTTAATAACTTCATGTGTAGAATATTTTCCTGTTAAACTAAATATTTCCTGCTGACATTGTGATTTCAGCGTATTTCCATATAAGCTAATAAGTGGTTGGATTTGAAAAGAATTAACTATGTCATCCTTGTTTCTCAGCCCTGATGGTGGTTTGAATTTCAAGCCGAAACGTCGGCAAACACAGAACACGTTTTCTTATACAAATTAATTTTTATTAAGATAACAAGACCAAACCTTGGATAAATATTTAAACGCTAGTGTTTATATTACACGCATTTTATCGAATAAATAGTACATATTTCGGCTGATGGGTTCTGATGGTTAATGGACTTGACAAATGCTTCTATACAAACTACTTTGGCTCTAATTTTAGCACTTTCCTCCGAAGGAAAGTAGCTATTGAGGTTGGACTCATGACGGAATTTTTGAAAAATTTCTTCAAATCTTTATCGATCCTACCTAGTAGACACCGAAAATGACCCCCGTTAAAATTTATATATATCTATATCTATATATATATATATATATATATATATATGCATATATATTTATATGTGTCTGTTAACACGATAGCGGCCAGAGTTTTTGTTTTTTCGTCACGAAACTTGGTATATAGCATTCAATTAGCAAACGATTGAACGAGTTCGTTAACCACCAAAGTCGGTCCACCGGAAGGGGGGGTTTACCCCGAACCCAAAACACTTATTTGACTATGTCAGCCGTAATATTTGTTATATTTCAACGAAACTTGGTATTCGTAGTGTTAATATAGAGAGAAAAGTGAGATATAAAAATGAACTAAATCGGTTCATTAGAAGGGGGGGTTTACACCGGACCCACAATACCAATTCGCCACTACCAGCCGTGATTTTTGGTATATTTCGACGAAACTCGGTATTCGTAGTGCTAATCCACAGGTAAATATGTGTTGTAAAAATAAACGAAATCGGTTCATTAGGAGGGGGGGTTTACTCCGGACCCACAACACCAATTCGCCACTACCAGCCGTGATTTTTAGTATATTTCGACGAAACTCGGTATTCGTAGTGGTAATCTACAGGTAAATATGTGTTGTAAAAATAAACTAAATCGGTTCATTAGAAGGAGGGGTTTACTCCGGACCCAAATTCCTAATATACTCATATCGGTCGTAATTTCTGCTGTATTGTAACGAAACGCGGTATACGTCGTGGGTAACTCATGAGAAAGAAGTGTTGTAAAAATGAGCTGAATCGGTCAATCAGAAAGCGGGGGTTTAATTTGTAATATATTTGAATAGAAAAGCCGGCAGACGTAGGTTCACAAAGCCGCCGCAAGGAGCGCTTTCTACCACTAGAGGGACTGTATCCTGTTCCTGCGTTAGAACAAAATACGATAATATGAGGATTTTTGTATTTATTACGTAGTGTAGTAGGTACCATGTGTAAACATAACTCTGGAAGCAAATTAATAATTGATCAGTTACTCATTACAATATGAGAACTATTCACGTTTTTATTTTATTTATGTAGGATATTTTAAGCAAATTGTTCTGGAAAGTGCTTAGTTATGCAGCTCCTGCGCGACGGACTTTTATCAATATTGTGACATTTTCTTGGACAGTTGAGCGCCGTCAGAGTGAAGTTTTAGCGCGGTTTCTCCCTCCCTCCATAGGGAGGAGTACTCGTTTTATAGGTTTATTGGCCTAGAAAAACGAATGAAACCATTTTTAGGCGATAGATTTAACTGTTTTTGAGAAAAATGGAAAAATAGTTGTCGAATAAAGTTTTTGGTTGGGGTACTTAGAATCATGGGATTCAGTTCAAACCTTTCCTGTATGTTTGAAATTCATATAAACTAGGATATTTAAAGTTTGGTTACGTTTGGAGTTAAGGAAGGATTAGAATAAAATATTTTATTTTTAGATATGAAAAGTTTTGGTAACTTCGTATGTTTTCCTTAATATCTCGAAAATGTTTGGGAATCTTGGTAAGCGCAAGGTTACCATTCGAAAGCTTACTAAATGCTCTACAAAAAAGATTCTGAAATAATTTTCGATTAGGCGATGTTAATCGGAGAAATAAGTGCTTAAAACTTCAAATATGTTTGTTTTGTTCTTTTTAACGGGTTTTTGTAATTGTTTAGCTCACTTTTTAATTGGTTGTTTTTTTAATTGTATTTATTTGTAGAATTAGTGCTATAGTAGAAGAGTACAAGAAAATGTAAACATTTTGGTATTTTTCAATGCATTGAAGAGTGAAATTAGTATATCTAGAAGTGGATGAAGGTGCTGCCTGACCCTTTAAGGTAAGTCCATAAAAGCTTTTCAAGAAAGATCGAACCAAATTAAAAACTGTTTTTATTTTAATCTTTCCAAATGAGACTAGGGATAAGAACGGAACCGCGCTACGATCCTGCGCGTCGGACTTTTTTCTGTAATCTATGAGTTACGAAAGTTTGACAGTTCGTATCAGTACTTACAGATTGCGTCTTAAGATGCGTTTCCTCCCTATAGGAAGGAGAAAACACGCCTTAACGTCCTCTGACTGGCATTAGCTGACTATTTACACTGGAAACGATGATCTGATATCATTAATTTCTAAAACCTCCATAATCCTTTCTAAGCGAATTCTCCTCACGAACAGATGTTTGGGCTATCTCCGTCCACGTTATAATTCCGTAGTTAGGCTTCGACACTTTCACTGGTCAGCGTATCTCTGTTGCGGATCGGGAGTCATCGTGCTGTGCCGGCTGAGAACACAGGATGGTCACGGATTTGTGTACATCTCTCACCGATATCCCGACACGAGCGCAGTTCCGTATTCAGAATATAACTTCCACGTTTTAATGTTCAAAGAATGCTGTGAAGATCCTTTAGCAAGGGAAACGGATGTCGCAGAAACAAACTTTTTATATAAATAACATATGATTTTAGCGTCTTTCCTCCGGGACGTCAACTCATGGACCCGTAGTGGAGATGGAGATAGTTAACCGTTGCAGTGATACGAAGACAAGGTATGGTTGGGATTCGGCTAGGAGAAACAATCATCAGACCTTCAGGAAGAAATCTGTATTGAACGTTTCGGCTGCACTTTGGCAGCCTTCGTTTTTAGCTGAAGAAGGCTGCCAAAGTGCAGACGAAACGTCCAATACAGATTTCTTCCTGAAGGTCTGTCGTTTTTTTCTCCTAGCCGAATCCCAACCATATCTTGTTTTCGTATCAAGGACCCGTAGTTTACAGAACAAAAAGATAATTCAAATGTACAAACATTTGTCTGCATTCTACCACCTACAAAAATAGTGCGTTTATGATGATGTTTAGGGGACCAGTAAAATTCCATAAAACGAAAGATAGAGTTTGGTTTTTAGGGCAATATTCGCTCAAAAAACTGCTATGCACAACAAATCATATGGTTATTTGACACGACGAATCGAATGCAAAAAAAATTCAAGGCAGTATCTTAAAGCTTTTTGAGAAAACTAGCTAAGTTATTTTCGTTTATAAAATGAGAAGTAAAGATTTTTAAAATAAGATATCACATTTGTTTACTTTGGGAACTGAGAAAGAGTTAAAAAAAATTACATCATTTGACAGGAACAGCTTTTGACTATTGGTATTGTTAGACGCCTAAAAAACGGCTGGGAATACGTGGTAAGATGATTGTTAACCTATTTGATGATAAAAATTGTCTAACAGTGTTCCTAAATTGAAGGGGTCGGGTCAAAATAGTGCCAAGCGTAATTTTTAACAAAACTTAACTGTAGCTGCTATATGTTGGGTATTATGTGGGACTGTCAGTTGAAATGGTTAGGGGCAACAAGATTAAGTAGCATACCGAGCCTGTAGTCATGTTTTAGTAGCATTTGCATCATAGACTGATAGTCCCACATAATATCCAACATATTGCTGCTACAGTTAACTTTTGTTAAAAATGGTCCTTGGCACTATTTTGCCCCGACCCCTTCAATTAATCTAGAAATACTTGTGTTGAAAAATATGTGTGTACATTAGCCACTTAATGAGTAAAACAATGTAGAGGCTATCATTGGAAAGAATTTCTGTCAGAGTATTTGCTAATTTTTTTTGTTGAGAGTTCAATAGTTCAGAGCCGGGTTTGGCCAGCCTAACGAAGCTGGAGAGGATTCTAGTGAAAAATCGCAGATAGCAGTAGGATAACATAAGCACCACTGAAGATAGAAGCCGTTCGATAAAAAAAAAAAATATTATTCCTAGCGAAGAAAAACATCATTTATATATATATATATATATATATATATATATATATATATATATATATATATATATATATATATATATTTACAGTAGACTCTCCCTTATCCGTCGTTCTCTCGAGACCGGCTCGAGGGTTGATAGAAAACCTTCCCTTCCTAGAAAGCCAAACATTTCGTTCGTGGTATTTCATTGAATGGAAGTCAAAAAAGTCCGACTCGTAGGAACTGCAGCATCTTAGCGCGGTTCCGTTCATGTCCCTAGTGCCATTTGATAAGCTTAGAAAAGAAATAAACTTATTTTTTTTTTTTTTATATATCTCGTGAAAATTGTCAAAATCCTCTCGAACATCTCGAATAAAAGTGATATTAAGGCGTCAGGGACACCGACAGTAGCTAACTTTTACAGAAGCGGAAATTACAGAATCTGGCTCTCATTCTAAAGCAAAGCTCTATAAATCAATTCAAAATATGCCTAATAAAGCCTTTCTAAAGGATACAGAAGCATGGGCGTATATGAGGGGGGCTGCGGCCCCTCCCGAAATTTTGAATTGATGATAAAAACTTCTCGTAAAACCCTTAAAAATAAATTAAATAAGATCACTTAGTTCATAAAACATATTTTATTTTACGTGTAATAGCGTTTTAGTTGCCTAAAACTATTCCAAGCTCTAAATATTTAGTATTCCATACCCTGGAAATGGTCTCAGCCCCCCCCCCGAAATTGTTTTTATATACGCCCATGTACAGAAGGATCAAGAAGAAGTACACAAGATTGAGTAGAATACCCTGCCTAATATAGCCTATATAGAATAATATGCCGAATAAAACCTATCTAGTAAATACACAAGGACAAATAAAAGTCTTGCCGAATAACAAGTCAAGAAAAAAAACTTTATTTAACAAAATAAAACAAAGTTTAGTTGCCCAACTACAATAGAATAATATACCTAATTAAGTCTATGGAGTAGACACAAATGGACCAAAAACAAGTCTTGTGGAATATTGTTTTTTTTTCTAATTAAATACTTTTTATCAATATTTAGTATATAACCTTTGTTGAAAACTATTGATTGCTAATTGATGAATCGGTTTACAACTAAGTAGTCTTTATGAATATTTAGTATATAACCTTATGTTTGGATCTGAGTTTTTGGGGAGCTCTCCGCCTAGGCTTTGTATTTGTGACTCGCTAATGGTAAAAATGTAAGTTATTTATTGATGACGTTTTGCCTCATAATATTTTTTGTATTATGTCTTTTTAAATGGAAATCATTTGACAAAGTAGCTATTACAATAAGAAACATGGCGTAGCTTCTGAAATTGATTTATCTTAACCCTAAAATTTTTAGCATGCTTTTTAATTTGCACTACCAGGGTGTTGTACCTCTGACCACGACTAGTTGTTGTACCTTTGACCAGGTCAAAAGTACAACACACCTGAGTAATTTTTTCATAATTCACCTTTTTTGTTCTTCTGCTACAACTTGTTAATAAATTATTAATATTGGTTGCTTCAATTGGTCAAAGAATTTAAAAAATAATAAATGCAATAAGTTCAAACTGACTTAATCAATCCTCAGTGTAGCAGTTCCAACCTATCGGCACTTATCCTTACACTTGAAGTTGTAAGACCTCATCCAAAAGCGAAGGCAAGGAAAATGTCAAATAGGGGCCGGCCTAAAGGGAAACCTCGAGTCCTAACAGATATTTCTGAAAAGCTAATTATTGAAGGTGAAAAAAAAGAGAGAAGATGAAAATTTGTATGATATTGATGTTGAAGACATTGTGGCTAAACTCGCGTGCCCTACTATTGCTAGTGGATCTGCTTGACAGTTAAAACGTTTCTCGATTGGACTCGATTTTTTTAGCATATTAAGGATAACATAATATCAATAATAGATTTTTTATTATGCTTACATCCTTGTCCTGTATTTATTAAATTTACAATTAATTACACTATTACTGAATACAACTTTTATTCTGTACTACTGTGTTGTTTTTACGTGGTCAGAGGTACAACACCCCATGGTCAAAGGTACAACTACATTTTGTACCTTTGACCACTGTACGATTATTTTTTTAAAAAATTAATTAAAAATATTAAATGTAGAGCTAGAAACTTGAAAAAATTAAATATGATAAGCAATAGAATGCTAATTACAATAAAATAAAAAAAATGAATTTAGCCTTAATATTCAAGCTAACAAAAATTAAATTGTGCAAAGTGGTCAAAGGTACAATACCTTCCCCTATATATATATATATATATATATATATATATATATATATATATATATATATATATATATATATGGCCCTGGCTGATAGTTTTATGGCTTTCAGTTTTGCTAAGAATGATCGAGTAGCACAAATGAAAATAAAATATATTAGATATTCTATAATGTCGCGACGGAGCTCGAACTTGTGGAGTTCTGATCCAGATTTAGTAGGGAGATAAGCGAGAGGGCACGCGCCACTTATTCGTGATTTTCATAGACCATTAGTTGCTTGTGCAAGTCCCGCCAACTTACACACTTGTTCACTCCTCTTCGTGCCATTTATTGAGAAATTCTATTCTCGGGGCGACTTAAAATGTGGACTGAACGACTTACTTTCGCTCAGGGGACCGGTGCACGTTTTACTTAGCCCCAAACACCATTTGCATCGTGATATCTGAAGTTCATGATGAGCATTATAGAAAAGTGTAGAAACCTTTTGGCATTAATCTGAAAACTATTGGCTCTTAAACTATTCCCCAGCTTGAATAAATTCGACATTCGTGCTTAAAGAAAGGGTTTTACTCACAAAAGTTGACAACTGAGATTTTGATTCCGTATCACGAAAAAAAAAAAAAAAAAATCTTACTCCCGAAAATGCATCATATTTGAGCGATTTAATAATGTTAATACATCTGGCAGATTTAGATTAGACACTGTCCAGTAATTTACCGTATTACAACACAAACGTGTTTATAAAACAGTTACTAAATCAATGCAGACTTAGACTGCACCTACTTTGGACGCGTATTTCTCCCGATCCGATTTCGTTTGACCGACAACGGCTGACGAGAGTGCCTACATTACACCCGATCCGATTTAGTCAGTAATCGTCCAGCTCGATCGTTTAGTCCAGCTCGTCAGTAATGACCTCGCAGTGAAGTGAAAATGAGTGATTAATTTAAGAAATACGACTTCATACGTAATTTGACCTTCACATGCTCTTAAAACCATTGAATTTGTGGGTAGTGGAAGAAATGGTATCTATCTTGCAATGCTAAAAAAGTGTAGGTTTGAAATCGGCCAAGCCTGTGTGACAACAGTACCAGTAGTGAAGCGCGAAAATTCGAATCTGAATATGATCGTAAACAAACAATGAATTTGAACAAATATAGAGTAGATTCTTATTGATTTAGACCTGCATCCTACCAGTAGTAACCTACGGAAGCCAGACCTGGTCATTAACCAAAGCTAACACCAATAGACTACTTACCTGGCAGTGGTCTATTGAAAGAAGCATGGTAAATGTAAAGAGGAAGGATAGAATCAGAAATACGACAATAAGGAAGAGAACTGGACTGACAGATATCTCTTCATACATGACTTCGCTGAAGTGGAATTGGGCTGGGCATCTGATGAGAAGGCAAGACAAGAGATGGTCCCAAGAAGTAACAAGGTGGACGCCATATGAACTCAAAAGAAACAGGGGCAGAAAAGCTAAAAGATGGAAAGATGTTTCAAAGAAAAGGCCGGATCGCTGTGGTGGAGATTGGCGATAGATCGCCAGGCCTGGAAATATAAAGGACTAGAGATCTTAGCGACTTCCGCTTCCCAATAGGCTGGTCACCAGGGAAGTGTAGACTTCTACTCCTGAGAAGGAAGCCCTTCATCAACATTTGTTGTTTTTTTTTTTAATCATCCAATGGTTTTGTTTTATATTATTTTATTATTAATCCTTTGATTTGTAAAATTACTCCAATAACTGTAAATAATTGTAAATATTTGTCGATGAAATAAAAGGCTATTTCATTCATTCATTGATTTATATTCATACATATATATAAATGTCAATTTATACGAATAAGATTTATAAATTCGTTTAATTTCATTGTGTGTTCACAATAATATTCAAAAATTCACCTTTTCGCTTTTTGTCACACTGGCATGGCCGATTTTAGGCTTCAACTTTTTTCATTTAGACTCCCTCCCCTCTCTACTAACTCAGCGTGTCGAAATGCATAAGAATATATATATGGCATCTTTGGAAAAACCCACTTTTCTTGTGTATGTGCCTGTGTTAATTTTCTTTCTAATTCTTCCATTGCTCCAAACGTAGGTAACCAAAATGTAAGTGTCTGAGTTTGGAAGAAAGATTTTGGAAACATAATGATGATTTTGCTTACCTTTTTTAACTAAATTTATCCGAGCTGACCGAGTGAGGGAGGAAATTCCATATCTTGGTTAGAAAATGGTGGTAACATATCGATTACCCGTTATTTAAATCTTTGTAATTAATGAGAAGGATTTACAAATTTAAATGTATTCATACGAGAAAATTTAGGCTTTTTTTAATAAATTTAATCCAGCACTCAAATTTTCTATAATTTTATTTCAAATATATTGAATATTATTTAGTCATTATCTAATAATAGACCAATACGGTAGTTGCTACCATTTTATTACCTTTTATGATGTCAATAATGACTTATGAGTATCCTCTCCAAGTTCCACGATAAAAACAGATCATAACAGTAAATCCAGTTATTATCCATTAATTCACTATTCCTTTACAATATATGCCAGCGGAGAAAAATAAAAAATAAAGTGGAAAAATATGGAGTCATTACTGTCAGGACTAGGGTCATTTATTTAAATACGGTTAATGGTATCGGAAGAATTACCATGTAGGTAAAGCCGATCTGGGGTGAGTGAGGTCCCGTGCAGCGCCTTGGCATTTATGAAGGCTCTGCTCTTGGAAATATACAATTCTTGTCAGGGGGATATGTAAATAGGCCCTGAGCTGCATCAGAATGCATCTGGCTGGTTGCATTTTCCAGGCTGGTTGCATCTAAATCTCTCTTCTGCTTCAATTAGCTCATCCGTGGAACTGCGTTTCCGCTAAGAGGACAGGTCTTGGAGGAGTGGGGAGAAGTTGTGGTCCTGTTTTATTTTATGTGTAACAGGACTACTGTGTTCTAGGACGGGTGTTTTGATAATAATATGTCAGGTGCATAAGTACCAGCAAGTTTAATGTTATTCATTGTACATAGATAATGAGATGCAGGTTGTATAGCCTTTTAGATGATAAGAAGTCACGACATGGTTTGAATTCGGTTACGAGAAAACGTCACATTTGCAGAAAAAAAACTATATTTAAAACATTAAATGCATGCAAATAGATAATAAAACAATTTTTTTTTTTTTAAAAAAGTGTATATTATCATTATTTTATTTTTTGCGATAATCCAAATCATTGATGATTGATATCGAATGACTCTATTGCTGTTAATTACTCGTGTAGAGATATTTGTAATAAAAAGTCAAAGTTTCCCGTGGTCTAGTGGGTAGCGCGCTAGATTCATAAGCGGGAGATGGTGGGTTCGATCCCCACCGGCGCCAGAAATTTTCTCATCTCAGGGCTCGCTGAGAAAATTCCTGGCTGCACCCTGGACTTCGGCGCTAATGGCCAAGATTTGTCGATGCGCCGTATAAAAAAAAAAAAAAAAAAAAAAAAAAAAAAAAGTCAAAGTAAAATACAATCCTAAGTAAAATATTGCAAAAAAATAAATTGAAATTATCATGACTTATTTATTTTAGAGCTCCGCAACTAAGGCAATTAGCTTTAATTTAATTTAAACAAAAAGTAAAACAAATTTAAATGATGGCACTAATCACGACATATACAACAAATTAATAAACAAAAGTTTGAACGATACATAAACAAAATTAAATTGACGCAAGTGTTTTAGAATCCTGGTGTATCTACAAGTTACTGCTGTGCTTTTCACTGCTTGTTTGATACCGTCAACATTAAAACTTGGTATGGAAAAAAACAAAAACGAAAGAAAACGTAGTCTTGAAAAATCAGAGCCTTATTAAATATTAAATAAACTAACAAAAATTGATCAGATATTAGCGCCTTTCTTTCCTCCCTGAATCGATTTCCGAGGGTCCATCTTTTTAGAATCGATCTTCAAGGGCCGATCTTTTAAATAAGTGACCTATGTTGAATAACGTAAAATAAAGGATTTTTTTTTTCAAATACTTAATCTTATCTACTTATTTTCGTGGTAGGCGGAAGGTCAAACAATAAAAACTTCACCAAATTTTTTCACCCACTTTATTACCTCCCTACGTGTTTCACACCTTTTGGTGCCTCTTCAGGCGAAAAAGTTACATGTATAAAACTTACAGCCTCAATCTGAGGAGGATAACCTTCCACCAGTGCGGCCACGTCTAAACTGATCATGGTCTGAAAGAATCCAACATGGCGAAATATACTCAGCTGATCCATAATCGATTTATCAAACATTAAAAATTTTAAAATTAATTTCCAGAAGAAATGTAGTCTTACAAATTAATACCATCTTCCCACCCTCTAATTAAAACATATTTTTACTTTTTGTCAAATAAATTAATAAAAATCGTATTCAAATGTAGTATTTCAGTCTTTTTATTTACCACTTTCTTTCTATTTTTTATGATATTGATATTTTCCTTAATTCTTCTTTTCATTCTATTTCTTTCTTTACCTAATGTGCTAATATTCTCAAAATCAAAACTATGTTTATATTTTATAGCATGATAAGCCAACGCTGTTTTATTCTCTCCTTTATCAATACTTTGCGCATGCTGTTTAATTCGTTTTCGAAGTAACTGTTCCGATTACCCTATATATGATTTATTGCAACTATTGCAGTTAATTTTGTAGATATTGTATTTAGTTTCCCTTAATTTTAATTTATCATTAATATGACTAAAGCTATTTTTAATTCCATTATCATATTTCCAAGAGATCCTGCCTATATCCTTACATATATGTCTTATTTTGTTAGAAGCCAAAATAACGGCATGGTTCTGCATTCTGATCTTTTAAAAAACTACATCTTTTATTGCCTAATTGTTCATAAATATGATTATTATATGACTTTGCGCTTTCCCCACTATATCTTTGTCCTCATCCGTTCGAATTGCCTTGCTGAAAAAATCATTAATTTTTGCTTGCTTTATTTTAGTTCTTTTTATGCTAGTATTGTTCTCATCCAATCCACCACTCGATTCCCTGTTCCGTTTTAATCTTTTATTGTTTGACCTTCCGCCTACCACGAAAATAAGAAGATAAAGAATAAGGTCAGTTAAAGAATAATTAATCTTACCTATTTTTAATCAATACTCATTTCCGAAGAATTACCATTTATTTATCTGAAGAGGAAATTTACAAAACATTGTCCTATATCCAGAAACAGATTTTAATACAACAATAACATCATACAACGACTTAATACCTTCCGTTTCTCCAATCGATCGGGTTTGGCACCCGGGGTTGTTATACAAAGTAAAGCGTATTTTACCTCACACATTACCTCATCCTTCAATCCTTCGTTCTCGCATCGTTCCTTTCAAGCAAGGTCTGGTACTACCTTGTCCTCCTCTCGACCCATATCCTCAGGCGTCCCACAAGGCAGCATCCTAGGTCCTGTCCTTTACCTCCTTTATACGGCAGATATCCCTACCCACCCATCTACACATATAAAAACCTACGCCGATGATACAGCCATTTTTTCCTGTCTGTCGAGAAATGGTGCGCCTTGTGGAAAACACAGTGAATACTGAAAAATGCTGTCACGTAACATTTACTCTTAATAAGAGCACTTGCACTCCAGTCTTCATATGCAACAGTCAACTTCCTGTATCTAATGAGGTGCGTTACCTGGGACTTCTACTAGACAGCAGACTCACATGGAACCCACATACACGACTAAAAAGACAAGAGCTGAACAGGAGATTTGGACTCTTAAGACGACTACTTGGACCTACTTCAAAGCTTACGACACAAAACAAACTCACTATATACAAAACTATAATCAGACCTATCTGGACTTACGGACTTGAATTATGGGGAACAGCAAAACACTCAAACATACAACGAATACAAGCATTCCAATCCAAAGTCCTTCCAAGAATAGTTAATGCTCCCTTTTTTGTCTCTAACAAAACCCTACATAACGACCTAAATATCCCCTTCGTAAAAGACCTCGCAACATCCAGATTCCTAACGTTTCATTCCAAATTGTCATCCCACCCAAATCCTAGTGGTCAATCCCTATCCACTCGGACCCATCCTAAAGACCTTCCCAGGAGGCTTAAGAGACTTTGGCCCCGTGACCAGCTACCCTAGCAGCGGCTTAAAACAGTGAAAACATAAATGTTAGCATATATTAGGAAGTGCCAATAATGATTGGACGATCACAATTAATTATTGTACTAAATAAATTGTACAGATTTTAAATATTCATTTATTAAGTCTTAAATATTTCTAAGACTTTTATACTTCTTAAACTTTTATACGTCATAAATATTTTTATACTTTTAAGTTACAGATATATTTTTTATACTATGAAGTATTCAAGTCGAGTTATTTAGGTCGATTTATAGTAGTGATGGGCGATTACCGAATGTGAATCGATTCGAATCGAAATAAAATACGAATTTCGTAGGTAATTGTAAGTAATCGTGAAATCGACCCATATCGAAGATCGACCTTCTAAGCCTAGAAGACCGATGTTTTGAATCGATTTGAACTTACCGATATTTTTTGTGGATCGATCTTTATATTTCCATTCATTCGAGAATCCCATCACTAGCTTTTTTTTTTTTTTTTTTTTTTTTTTTTTTTTTTTTTTTTTTTTTTTTTTTTTTTTTTTTTTTTTTTTTTTTACGGCGCATCTACAACTTGGCCATTAGCGCCGTCTATTCAGTACTGTTCAAATAAGCAATTCGTAATTGACTTTTGCGCAAAAAAAAAGTGGCGATATGATGCTTTGAGTTTTTTATTAAACTAATTTTGCAATATCCACTATTTGCGGATTCTTAGACATTCTTATCGAGATTTCACCATTCATCCCCATTCTGAGGCAAGCTCTTGCACAAATCCTCCCTATCTTCATGATCCCGTAAGGCCTCAGGACATGGTTTATCCTCAAGCCGACTGTGTGGAATGTAGATGAGCGCTGATGAAGGGGAAATCGGGGCTTGGTGATGATGTAAGGTGGTGGTATCCCTCTGGTAGTTAATGAGCTGGAAAAGGCTCGGGAGACTCGTGCTGGCCCCGGGCCTGACGTGAGGCCCGCGGGCCGTATCATATCGCACAATTAAAATCACTTAAGATGAGTGAAATTAGCAGAAGGATTGGGAGCCGCTATTAGGGCGTGCCTTACTGCTAATTCACAAATTAACCTAGATCTGGTGCTTGTCAAATATTCTGCCCATTCTAAAGAAGTCCAATTCGCAGGAACTGCGTCATCTTTGTGCGGTTGAGTTCATATCCCTGGTGCCATTAGTAAAGGAATAGAAGCAGTCATTGGTAGTTGATCTTTCGTGAAAAATATAAAATAAAATTTCAAAGGGACGGAAGATTTTAGGTGCTACAACAGGAAACCGACAGTATCCTAAGCGGAAATTATCCCGTACGCTCTCTCAACGGTTGCTCTAGGAAACACTATTAACCTATATGTTTCTCAATTGCTTTCCGTGTTTTACTAAAATAGTGATTTATCTGTTAAATAATATTAAAAAATGCAAGCAAAGAGCGAGGAAACAAATACAAAAACCCGTTCAAAAGAATAAAACAAACACTTTCGAAGTTTTAAGCACTCATTTCTCCGGTTCACATCACTCTATCGAAACGTTCCTTGGAAACTTCTTTGTCCAAATTTTAGCAAGCTTTCGAATGGCCACTGTCCACTTACCACAATTGTCTAATAGTTTTAGAGATATATAATAAAATATACGAAGATCCCAAAATTCTTTTTGTTTTCTAATACTCGGTAATATCTCGGTATCTGAATATTCAGACTGAAAATTAGTATGGAAAACAAGATTTATCAATGTTTCACGTAAACAGTTACAGACATCGCTAAAAAAAAAAATGGATTCATTCGTTTCCCTACGTTAGGAAACCTGAAAAAAGAGTACCTGGAAGCATATTAACGCGAATTTTGCCCCCGAAACCTGAGGTTAAAGAGCTTGACCTTTTAAATTAGAAAAAATATTTTTGTGCCAAAAATACAAATAGCATCATTTTTCAGCCTGTGAGAGAGGGCATGGACGTAGAGAGGGAGGAAGCTGGCTAAAATATTGTTTTGACTATTTGTTCCTTATACAAATCTACACCGTTTGACCGATTTTGACTAAACTTGGCACACAGGTAGGTCCTGATATGGGAAATCTCCTAGGCTTGGTCAAAATAGTAAAATTTCAAAATTTGGTCAAAAGTTTTGCTTAAGAAAAATTGGCTACACTGAAACATTCAGATTCTGACGGCCATTTTGAATCGACAGCCATTTTGAATAATGTCTCAAATTTATTTGTACATGTTCTTGATAATTAGAAGAACTCATTGGTGACTTTACATCATTATATAATCATGTAATGCAGTTTATTTCATTTTTATATCAACAGTCACTGTCTAACTAAGGAGCGCTGGCCTTTCTTTGATAAAAGCTATCTGCTCGCAGGCTGTGGTGCTGGCCTTTGTCGGCTGTTTTATGAATTGCTCTGGTGCTGGTCTCTGTTGGCTGTTTCATGAGTCAGCCCTAGACAGATATAAGCAAATTCACACCGTATGACCGATTTTGACGTAACTGGGTATACAGGTAGATCTTGATACGGGGAGAGTCATAGGCAGAAAGTAGGTGTAGCATTGCACGCCGGGTAACAGCTAGTAAATAAATAAAAATGACATGCCAACGCGCTAAAATGAAGCAGTTCTTATTTTTTTCTTTTACAAGGAAGTCAAGATGCCCTCCGATAAATAAAACCGGTAGCGAATAAATTAAAAGGAAAGATCGACATTTCACCAATTAAGTGCGTGACTTGTAGCAATTTTTTTTGTTAACACTATATTATATATTAGTGTTAATTAATTATTGAACGGAATTCTGCGGAGAAAGGTGCGGGGATCGCCTAATATGGACATATAAATCTACAACTTGTAACTTTGTCATTGTAAACAATAACCGTTAGCTGGTTTCCCTTTTAACACGGAAGGCCAAAACTAGAAGTTGTTTCAACAGAAGACCTTGTGTTCAGAACACCTGTCAATATTTATGCCATTATAACTGTTAAATAACCTGATTGTTTTGTGCTGGGATAAAATCTTTCCTCCGCAATCCCAAAAATACTGAAATGACAAATTGAAGGAGTAAGAACAATTCTCAAAATGGTATAATCAATGGTGTTTTCGTAAAACGCTTTGTTTAAGCGAAAAATCTGGAATTGCCCAACAAAATACTTTTTTTTCGTTTTTCTCAAAAACGAGAAAATCGCCAAAGGACTTTTTGACATAGTTATTGGATTCCCCATCGATATACGAAGTATGTTGGTTTAAGTCTGGGACACCCTGTTATAATCATAACACAGGTCTACAAAAATAATCTTTCTGAAATTTGATTTGATGATTTTGGTCAATCTCTATGCTCCTTGGCGTGCTGAAGCCGAACATGAGGTCAGTCCCTCTCTATCACGTAAGGAAATTGTTCAATCTCAAGTAAGGGCAGAGGTACTACCATTAAAAGAAAACAGAATTGGCGAATAAGAGTTTTCATTTATTTCCATGATCTTTTAGTTATTTCAATGTTGTTTACTGTACAAAATACATAAATGTGTAGAAATAACAGCTTCAGAATTAACAGTGGCATATTTAGTTATTATTTTTATGAAAACGTATTTTTTTCTCTTGAAAATTTCTCCGTGTTCGTTTCCGGCTGTAGGACTCTTCAGATGATTCACGCTGCAGCATCCAACAATAGTCAGCCATCATGTTTACGTTCCATTTGCCCTGATACCTACGTTCCATTTCCTGGATGTCCTGATGGAACCTTTCCCCTTGTTCTTCACTTACTTCCCCTAAGTTTTCCGGAAAATAGTCCACATGCGAATGTAAGAAGTGAACCTTCAAACTCATGTTGCAACCTTGTAATTGAAATGCCTTCAACATGCGTTCCACGATACTTCTGTAGTTGGGATCCTTCACGTTACCAAGGAACTTCTCAACAACATCTTTAAAAGAATTCCAAGCTTCCTTCTCCTTCTCATTCATGGTCTGAGTCAAATGTGGATCTGTGAAAAGTTTCCGAATATCTGGGCCTACAAAGATCCCCTCTTTTAGCTTTGCATCACTTAATCGTGGGAACTTGGAACATAAGTACTTAAAACATTCACCTTCTTTATTGAGAGACTTTACGAATTGTTTTATCAGCCCTAGCTTTATGTGTAGAGGAGGTAGCAGGATTTTGTCAGAAGGAACCAAACTTCTCCTAATTACATTTTTTTGGCCTGGCGACAGAGCTCCTCGTGATGGCCAGTCTTTGTTGTTCCAGTGGGAATTTCTGTCTCGGCTATCCCATAAACATAAAAAACAAGGGAACTTGGTGTACCCTGATTGCTGACCTAAGAGTATAATAAGTACTTTCAAGTCTCCACATATCAACCAGTTATGCTCATTATAATGAATTCGTTCGAGAACTAATGACAAATTTTCGTATGTTTCTTTTAAATGTACCGAATGGCCAACTGGAACTGAAGCATAAGTATTGCTATTGTGCAACAAAACAGCCTTTAGGCTTCGCTTTGATGAGTCTATGAATAGACGCCAATGAATCGGGTCATATTGTATACCAAATTGACCCATCAGAATGTCTTTGCAATAAATAAGATTCTCATCCAGAGCAAAATAAGGAACAAAAACTGCTCCACGGTGTCGATACCATGAAAAAGAAGTGCCTGGCTGTAATAAATTTTTGTTTTTAAGACGGGAGCCAAGTAACTGAGCTGCATCTTTTGGAAGTCCAAGATCTCTCACTAAGTCGTTCAACTCCTGTTGAGAAATAAGCTGAGGTTCATCTTCTGAACTGCTTGCTTTGAACTCACTGTGTACTTCATCGCTCTCCGAAATACAGTCTTCGCTATTAGCTTCCCTATCTATACTGCCCAAGTCACGAGGGGGCTGAGGAACTGTCAATCCAGGACCGTGTGGTACCGGACGACTAGCAGATTCCACATTAGGGTAGTTAATGAGCTTATGATTTTTGGAATTATAGCCTTGAACATGACAATTACAAAAGTAACAGTCATTAACGTGTTTTTTTTGCTCCCTCCACATCATTGGGATAGCAAATCTGAAAGATTTTAACTCTCCTTTGTACCATAAGCGAAGTTTTTCTACGCAGCTATGGCATACTTTGTGAGGAGCCCACACTTTATCTTGATCTCCTATTCTCAAGCCAAAATATGCATAATATACATTTTTGACAAAACCTGTTATATTTCGTTGGTATTTCTTAACTGTGTACTCACCACAGATAAAACAGAAGTACTCTGGACTGGTAACACAACGACGATGAGACATTTTGTCTAAATGCACGTTAAAACCTTAAAATACGTTCTTAATCACTTCGACACAACGAAGAGACCTCAGTGAATGTGTTCACTTCAGTTGATACTACTGAACTGAGAGAATGAACACAAATTTAGCTCCAAGTTCCTGATACAACAGGTTCAATCTCGTTTAGCTTCAGACGGTGACATCTGAGACCAAACAAGTACGTTCCTGTCTGAACAGGTCGTGCCTAGACACCCTCAGGCCTACAACATCTACTGAGGGAGTCATTGCCTACACCACCTAGTGAAAGGTGTCTGTTTATAAAAAGAGAAATCGTTTGGAAAAAAAAAAAAAAAACCTACTTCTTACCAAATTTATGTGTATAGCAGGTATATTATGTTCTATGGATTTGAAAAAAATCTGTACATGATAGAGAAAAACGGACTTCATTCTCGGCCTCAGCACACCCAGAAACACAGAGATTAGCCAAAATCATCAAATCAAATTTTTGATTGTAGACCTGTGTAATTGATCTATCAAACATATTGCTTTAGTTATTTCCGTTGACAAAATACTAATGGATAGATTGCTTAAAGTGATATTATGGCAAGAAGTTAGGAATTTCCCAAGGAAGGTCTTCATGACCTATTAAACGCCTACATCATTTGGGTTTAAATGTTCCATTTAAGGCGACAAGTCTGTCATTAGTAGATTCCAAATCGACTATAATCTCTGCACACCTACCGACATAAGGAATTCGGCCTACATCCATCCTGAAGGACTTTAAAGGAGCGAACCGATTTGGAAGTTAAATCGATTTTTAAAGAGAACATTTAATTTATTTTTATTGAAAATACATCGATCCTGAAGGAATAAAGATACTTTTTACAAAAAGAGATCCCTAAAATTTGCAGGGGTTCACTTCAGTACCTTTCTCAAGATGGAATAATTCTCTCTTAAGGAAACCCTGGATGTTTATGTAGACTTCCATGTTACTGGAGTAATGCAGCCTGGATGTTACTGCAGACGTCTACGATACTGGAGTATTGCAGTCTGGATGTTACTCCAGACGTCCGTGGTACTGGAGTATTGTTGCCTGGATGTTACTGCAGACGTTCACGGTACTGGAGTATTACAGCCTGGATGTTACTCCAGACGTCCGTGGTATTGGAGTATTGCTGCCTGTAAGTTACTCCAGACGTCCGTGGTACTGGAGTATTGTTGCCTTGATGATACTGCGACGTTCACGGTACTGGAGTATTGCAGCCTGGATGTTACTCCAGATGTCCGTGGTACTGGAGTATTGTTGCCTGGATGATACTGCAGACGTTCACGGTACTGGAGTATTACAGCCTGTATGTTACTCCAGACGTCCGTGGTGCTGAAGTATTGCAGCCTGGATGTTACTGCAGACGTCCATGGTACTGGAGTATTACAGCCTGGACGCTACAGCAGACGTCCATGGTACTAGAGTATTGCAGCCAGGATTTTACTGTAGACGTCTATGGTACTGGAGTATTGCAGCCTGGATGTTAGTACAGATGTCCACGGTACTGGAGGATTGCAGCCTAAATGTTTCTGCAGATGTCCACAGTACTGGAGTATTGCAGCTTGGATGTTACTACAGAGGTTCGCGGTACTGGAGTGTTCTTGCCTGGATGTTACTGTAGACCTCTACGGCATTGAAGTATTTAAGCCTGGATGTTACTGCAAACGTCAACAGTACTGGAGTATTACAGCTTGGATGTTACTTTAGCCGCCATGGTACAGGAGCATTACAGCCTGGATGTTACTGCAGACGTCTACGGTACTGGAGTCTTACAGCCTGGATGTTACCTTAGCCGTCCACGGTACTGGAGTATTGCAGCTGACGAGGCTAGGAAAAGGGAGCACATTTAATGGCCTTTGTAATTACCCGTTGATTAGAGGCCAGCGCACGGGCGTGGCTATGTAAATTTCGCAGTCGATCCTGAAAGGTCACCTTCGTCCGATCTGCCAATTATAGCCGACCCTACTAGCTGCTAGACACCTACGCCTTCTGCGGGAGCTTCGAGTGCATCTTGAATATGCAACTATCTTGAGGGCATAACTCTCATCGGACAAACATTAATGGCAGGAGGTAATCTCTAGCATGGAGAACCCTCAATTATGCATTCAAGCTTATCCAGGGAATATGGATCACTCCAAACGAGAATGTTTTCAATGGAGATCATAACACAAGTGAAAAATATTTGACAATATTAAATATCATAGAATCTCGCTTTTTTTGTTTTGTAGCACTCATTTTTTTTATAGTGTGTTCTATGATTGGAGAAATAATCCAAGAGAGAGTTCTATAAACTTTTGCAAGCTTTGGGGTCTTCAAGACTTATTTTATTTTTCGTTGAGAAGTTTCTACTGATGCCATTATCAATATTTGCTGTATGCCATCTAGGCTTCTGTGAGTTTTTATGGATGATTTTTACAGTCATCGACTCTCTCATTTGGAAAAATGTTGATATAAATTAAAAAGAAAAAAGGATAAAATACAGCTAAGATAAAAGAGAGATTGAAAATTACGTAAGCCAAGACGTCTCAACGAAAAATGAAATAATAGAATACCCCTGGCAAAACAATTAAAGACAACATTTTTTTTTTTTATTCTGGTTTCCGTTAAATAATTTTAAAATAAGGATAAGCAAATATACGAAGGAATCAACAAACCATATAAAATAATAAAATTAATAAGAACATTATGATATTAATAATATTGATCACAAAAAATCATGAATTATGAATTATTAATAATGTCAAGGTTTAAAATAATAAAAAAAACAAAAACAAACATTAACTAAACTTTATGACATAAAGTTTATGTGTTTATAATTTTATTGACATAGGTCAAAAAGGCTTTTCTATAATTTTTTTTTATTTATTTATTTTAAGAGCTTCGCAACGAAGGTGACTTGCTCTTTTTAAATTACAAAACAAAATATACAATATACAAAAGTAGAAATTTATGGAACTAAATATTACAAAAGTGTTAAGAATAAGAAAAGGAGCCAACGGTCATAGCCACGTTGAATACACCGGTTCCCATAGATCACCGAAGTTAAGCAAGGTCGGGCGTGGTCAGTACCTGAATGGGTGACCGACCACGTGCTGTTGGCATTATAAAAGGGCGGCAACCTATAGATAGCCCGGCGCTAATGGCCAAGATGTAGATGCGCCGTAAAAAAAAAAAAAAAAAAAAAAAAAAAAAAAAAAAAAAAAAAAAAAAAAAAAAATAAGAAAAGGAGCTAACATTATTTACTGTATTGCTTATTACAATATAGATATTATATTTACATACATATGACTTATATATACATACATATGACTAAAACTACTAACATTAATTAATGGTTAAAAAAAAAAAAAAAAAAAAAAAAAAAATTAATTGAAATCAGATTATTATTATACCCTCGAAATATTATCTAAATTTTTTCCTGGAATCAAATTTTTGTGTGTAGGTTGTGTTGTTTTAAAAATGTAAATATATCGTTGATGAAGGGGCTACCCTCTGTCAGTAGTTCCTGTAAGTTGTAAGGTAGTTTTAGTTGTTCTAGTATTCTGCATTCCGTTAGTAAGTGTTTTATTGTCATTGGAACGTTACACTGTCTGCAAATGGGTTGTTCTTTATTTGTCATTAAATAAGAGTGAGTTAGTAAAGTGTGTCCTATGCGTAGTCTACATAGTATAACCTCTTCTCGTCTGTTTCTTCGGCTACTAGAGCTCCATTCGTATATAGTATTTTTGATTTCTCTGAGTTTGTTGTGTTTTCTATAATTTAAATACATATTTAAAATCGTCTTTGATTTTTGAACTTTACTGATTTATGGTATATTTACAAT
Source organism: Gonocerus acuteangulatus (assembly GCA_946811695.1). Classification (NCBI taxonomy): domain Eukaryota; kingdom Metazoa; phylum Arthropoda; class Insecta; order Hemiptera; family Coreidae; genus Gonocerus; species Gonocerus acuteangulatus. Next base: position 57,933,722 of record OX328131.1, read on the forward strand.
ATGTAAATAATGGCCTTTTTGTTTACTTGTTTTCAAACTGGGCTCCTGTTTGGTTATGAATTCGTCCTAGTGAACATTATGTTTGGCAATACTGTCAGCCAGTCATTCACAGCCTTAATTTAGGCTAATTTGTATAAGTCAGTACTTGTCATTTTGTTGAGATCAGGTAGTGGTCTCTCAGTAGCCGATTTGAAAACCAATTGAGCTGGGATTACAAAATCATTTGTATTCATTCACGTATTTTAATTGCTGACATTCCGCCATATTATTCATTTCAAAAAGTGTATTCATACAACCAATCATATGTCTTCTGGGATGTGATTCTATACGTTCTTATTGGACCCAAAGCAAATCTTGGCACAAAAAACTATGCGGATCTGCTAAGCCATCAAATATAAAAATTATCCAACGTTTCCAATCCAAAGTCCTCCGTAAAATCCTCAACGCCCCTTTCTACGTCTTCACTATCCACCGAGACACTGAATTTTTTCTCTGAACTCCCAGCCCACCCCAATCCTCTTGGTAGATCCCTCTCTTCCAATGTTATTATGGATAATCGTCCACCGCCATTGGCCACGAGACAACTTATTGCAAGAAATTGTGTAAATATTGTAAATAGTGTACATAGTTCAACCAATTACACATATTAAAGTCTTCTGGTATTGACCGTGTCACAAACTTCTTTCCCGACGTTTCGCTAGTCATACTGCCAGCTTCCTCAGGGCTTAGTCTGAGAATGAGTGAGATGGATTCTCAGACTAAGCCCTGAGGAAGCTGGCAGTATGACTAGCGAAACGTCGGCAAAGAAGTTTGTGACACGGTCAATACCAGAAGACTATAATATGTGTAATGACTAGGACCGTGGAAGCCTTCGAGTTAAATAGTTCAACCAAGTTTTCATTAAAATAAGATAGACCAGAGCTGTCATTGGGAGTAGCAGTAATGTCTGCCTTCTCCCCTCGTCTCATCCAGTGTGTAGCCATTTTTGAACAAATTTACTTATTGTGCATATTTTTACAGATTTTAAATTATCAAAGAAAGAGAAAAAAACAACTATGTTCTTATACGGTGCGTTGTTATCAGGAAAGTTTTTCCTTTGCAAGTAATCTCCATGTGATTTCTGGAATTGGACTCGAATCCTCCAAGACAGCTTCATCAGGATATCATGCCCGTGGCTATTTGAAGAGGAAACTACCGGGTATGACGGAATTAGGGGTCCAGATCTCGGGTTTCACGACGGAGAGGGTCCACCATTAGCGGAGAGCATGCCCTCTCTTGTATACCATGGGCCTCTTGTAGATCTTCCTCCTTATCAAGATGGAATATGAATGTGCCCTCCACGATATTCGAAATGATAAATGACCGATTTGAAGTCATAGATTGGCCCGGTGGCGTAACTACTGCCTCCCGCTACTGATCGACCTGGTTCATCGATGGCCAGGAACGGAGATCATCAACCGCCAAATTCTTATCAAGATTGTTGGTATAATGGTATAAAAAGATCCGTATTGGAGGAGTAGTGTTAACTAAGCGCATTACACAGCAAAGCAAGGAATATATATATATATATACCACAACACATACACTCTATATCTCTATATCATGAAGATTAGATAGCCGTCTAGGTGACAAGCAAAGATAGAATAGTTGGGATTCGGCTAAAGAAACCTCGTTACGATTTTTTTTACAAAAATCGTATCGAGGTTTCTTTAGCCGAATCCCAGCTATTCCATCTTTGCTTATATCTCTACATATAAAAAGTCCGACTCGCAGGAACTGCGTCATCTTAGCGCGGTTACGTACATCTCGAAGAAATGGAATAGTATAGCATCACAAATCACTGGAAACTGACAGTAGCCATCTTACACGGAAGCGGATAATTCTTAATCTGTATAAGTCAATACAATTATGTACTGAAAATTTACTTACTCTTTGACTACTGCTGAGAAGGCTCTATTCTAAACAACCAAAAATTCGTTGTCATTTTAAGTTCCTTGTTTAACTAGCAAATTCGTCTTACGGTTATAATCAACTGTAAATATGTGCTTCATGGCGAATAAAGTTCCATTCTGTCGTGGGTTATTTCTTTCTATAAAATAAGAAATAACGATAACTTCAGTTGGAGGCTATGCGGAAGGTTATATAGACAGCAGAATTCAAAACAAAATACGTCATCATGATTAGCCACTGCCATCTTGATTATCACTGCCACTCCAAACTTATTATTACCAACACCTCTCACCGTTTCTTAGCTTATTTTACTACTATTCTAATTTTACTGATAAATGCAATTTAAAACAAGAAAAAAACAATTAAAAAGTGAAATAAACAAAGAGAAAACCCCTTTCAAAACAACAAAACAAACATTTTTTACGTTTTAAGCGCTTATATCTCTGATTGACGTTGCCCCATCGAGTATTGCTTCAGAACCTTTTTTGTAGAGAATTTCCCTAGGTATAGAAGATATCGCCATATAAATGGTTTCATTCGTTTTCTTATGTTAAGAAACCTATAAAACATGTACCTGCAAGCATATAAACTCAAAAAAGTAATCGTTATGATTTTTAACACTATCTTCTAATGGGTGGATTCTGCTGGTTAACGAACTTGACCTTTCAAATTAGACGACAGATTTTTGTACCAAATTTTGTTAAAATCGGACCATTTTTGAGCTTGCTAGAGCGCGAACAGACAAGCATATATATAAATACATATATATATATATATATATATATATATATATATATATATATATATATATATATATATGTATATATATAAAAAAAATTTGGGCCACCTATATTTTCGTGATCTATAGGGTCTGAAACGTGAAAGTTTCTAGTCGGCACTTCCGGATTGCGTCATGAGGTCAACCTCATAAGCGGGTTCTCCCTATGGAGATAGGGAGTAACCGCGCTAAAATCACGTGTCTGTCTGTTTGTTCCTTATACAAATCCACACCAATTTTTACCAAACTTGGCACAAAGGTATGTCATGATACGATGAGTGTCATAGGCTAGGCAAAAAACTTATACCAGCTGTCTATCTGTATGATTGTTTCTTATATACATATATACATTTTAGAGTATCCGCATTGACAACTCACTCCTTAGCGTTTTATGAACTTTTAATATTTCGATTTTTTTAAATTTTTGTAGTTTAAGGCTGAATATATCAGACGGGGCTGGAAAAAATCCATGCGTTTTACACATTATATAGTCCTATATGATAACAAAGTTCTGTACTAATTACAACTTAGGAATTTTGGAAAACGGGAGAAATTACCCATAGTTTTTTCAATTTATGTATAGCGCAATTTGTTTTAAATCTATATTAAATTCTATTTAATTTTCAGATCATGAACAATTAATTTACAAAACTATTATTTTATTATATTTTGTATTTTATTGTTTATTTTTTGTTATTATTTTGCTATCCCAGTAAATAAATAAAAAAAACAAAAAAAAAAAAAACAGAGAATCAAAAACCAGATTATTCCAGTAGTATATTTGATTGATTGCTTAAACAAGGAACTCCAAAGCTATTTAAAAAGCGTGGCTATTAATATTTTGTAAAAGGAAATATTAAAACTGACAGATTGATGCCTTCTGAATGATCTGTTTGTAAAATAATTTAAGAAAATGGAGATAAATAACGACGGGACGTAAATTTATAAGAAACATGGTAACGAAGAACCAGTTTTATGGGTGCTTCTGAATTCTGGGTGTTTGGTCTCAGTCACTCCTCTCCCTCCCATCCCATCTCAGGAGCTATCCTTGTCTACTATCTCTCAATCCCAAAATAGTCCGACTCGCAGGAACTGCATCATCTTCGCGCGGTTACGTTCTTATCCGTAATGTCATTTGGAAAGCTTAAAATAGAAAAAGTTATAATTTTGAAATATTTTTTTGGCCCCATATACGACACGGTTGTCTAGGATACCTACCTCACTACCTGACATGTAAAAAGACTCCCTGGCCTTGTCAAGGTTCGCACCTGGAAAATACCGAGCGTCGTGGCATATGCGTCAGCAGATAGCCTGGCTTTCTTTCGATACCGCTACTCCGGGCCTTGTCCTATTCCCTTCTTATTTGGTTCGGGACTTCATTACGTTATTCCCGGATAGGTTTGCGGGTCTAGTATCGTATGATACTGAATCCGCCCGAAACATCTTCAGCGGACCCGCTGTCGTGGCTTATTTGACATTTTACTAAATTACTAATTAATCCACTAAAAGTACATAACTTTAAAAGTTTCTTGACTTATTTATTTGTTTTATATGTTTGCCGAAATTCTTTTCGAAGCCGTCGGTCCTCAAAGAGTTAACTATTTCTCACTTAGTTGTCTTCTTTTAATATAATACCAATTTTACAGGTCAATGAAATTTGAAACAAAACAACAAACAATTAGAGTGAGTTAAACAACTACAAAAACCCGTTCAAAACCTTCCGTTTACCAAGATTCCCAACCGTTTTCGAGACATTAAGGAAAATATACGAAGTTCCCAAAACTTTTCATGTTTATTAATAAAATATTTTATTCTGATCATTACTTAATTCTAAACGCAATTAAAATTTAATCATCTTTGATCATATGAATTTCAATCAAGCAGAAAATATTTTAACTCAGTCCCATGAATCTAAGTACCCAAACAAAAAACTTTAGTCAACAACTTTTTATCGACTTTTCTCGAAAACGCCTTAAAAATGGATTCATTCGTTTTCCTAGGCTTATTATAAAACGAGTACTTGTAAGCATATGATATAAGCCTAACGATTTTTTTCGCGCGAATTTCGCTCCAAAAACCATGTTCCGTTGGACGAATTCTGCTGGTTAACGAACTTGACCTTTGAAATTAGACGAAAAATTTTCGTACCAAATTTCATAAAAAATTTGAACCACCGTTATTTTCATTCTACAGGAGTTCTGAAACGTAAAATTTTCAAGTCGAACCTTCCGGATTGTGTCACGAGGTCATCCTTATGATCTATGGAAGGAGGGAGGAACCGCACTAAAAGTTCGACTCGCAGGAACTGCGTTATTTTAGCGCGATTGCGTTAATATTTTGCGCTATTAGTAAACGAATACTCCTTCGGCTTCTGCTCTAGGAAAACATTGTTACAAATACGTTTCTCATTGTTTTACTAAAATACTCATTGGACTGTTTTAAGAAATTTCAAAAGCCGCCAATTAAATACTGAGGCCAAGATATACAAAAAAACGTTCAAAAGAACGAAACCGACAGTTTTAAACAAACATTTTTTGAATTGACACCATCCCATTCAGAATCATTTTTGAAAAAATTAAATTTTTCATTTAAGAAAATATACGAAGATCCCAAAACATTTTATGCCAGTTAATACATGTTTTTCTATTACTTCTTTAACTCCAAATGCAAACAGAATTAAAAGATTTTCGTATAGATAAATATCAAACGCCCTAATAATCTGACTTCGATAAGTTCCATAATAATCCACTGACCACCACCCACAAACCCAAGAACACCAAAAGCCGCCGACCACCCTAGCTGAATAATTCAAGACACCCACTCGATGGGGCATTGCAAACAAATCGAGACCCAAGAATCCAGACCTCTAACCACCCCTTCATTAGCTCCCACCCATGCGCAGTGGAGCTTTATAGGCATTAGCGCGGCACAATAGCGACATTAACCCGCCAACTATACACTCCCGCGCTTTCTAGCCGAGCGCCCTACAAGGAGACGACCGGGACCTTGGGCTTTATTTGTTTGGAAACGTCTCAATTGAAATTCCGCCATCGTCCCCCTTTATACTCAATCTCCTAGTTTTAAGATGCATCGGCTATTCCTTGGTTGGCCTTAATTAGTTCTGGTCATAAAGGGAGAGAAAAATGATACCATTCAGAACAAGGGTCGTATATTTAGGATTGATTTTCTGGAGGAAGTCTTCATGTCTTACAGATGGTTTAAACACTTTATTATTCTCGACAATCATTGACTTCAAACAATGAGTAGCTGTATTAATTACTTCTCAGATAGGGGTGATGTTCGCTCAGCGGTAGAGCACTCAACAAATGTTCCGGACGAGCTGATTTCTAAACTCGGGCGTGCACTAATGATCTTCTAGTGCCGTAGGTTCGATGGTTGGATTTAAGATAACAGACTGTCCCATGACCAATCCAGCCTTTGATATATTTAGTGGGTGATCGCAAAGGGGAAAATCAGGCTGCCGGAGCATAATAGTGACCACACTATCTCCCTAGTGACCCGCAAGTTCAAGTATTAGATATCTGTACAGAATCTGCCCCTTTGATTTTCTGACTGATTTTTTTTTTTTATAGTCACACTAAATGTCTTAAAACATGAGAATCATAAATATATTAGTTGGTTAGGCCGACTAGCAGGAACATCGTCATCTTAGCGCTTTTCCCTTTCGTAGAGCCATTTGGAAGTTCATTGGAACGGACATAGCTATTTCGCGAAAAAATTCAGAAACAGATAATGTAATGCACAGGAAACTGGTGGTAAGCAACTCTAAACGGCTCATTCTAACGAATAGTTCTATTACGAACAATAAGTAATGCAAACATGCTTATCATTTATTGTTATTTGCACGAAACAGGTCGGGCAAAATAGATAAAATAAAATAGTTGAACAAAAACAAATGGTGTTCTGCTTCATCGACCCTCTGCCAAATAAAGAAAAAAGAACAAGTGGAATATATATATATATATATATATATATATATATATATATATATATATATACAAATTTGAACCACCGTTGTTTTCGGTCTCTAGGGGTTCTGAAACGCGAAATTTTCTAGTCGGCACTTCCGGATTGTTTCATGAGATCAACCTTATAAGCGGGGTTCCTCCCTATGAAGGGAGGGAGGAACCGCGCTAAAACACGAAACTATCTTAAACACAATATTCCCAACCTTATTGAACCTGACATTATTATGTGTTTGGTCGGTGGGGTTTAGAGCAGGTTTCTGCTCTAAACCCCAATGATGCTCTTCCTGCTTAGAATTCCCAGGTTCATATTTACCACGTGGAGTTCCTCGAAGGTGCACTACCTTATTGCACTCCGTGTGTGTTCTGCATGTACGGCGAGTGTTTGAGCATTACGCTCGTCCCTCCTGGCTACGAGTACCTTTATGCTCCATGCGCGTAGGGCGTTAAAGTCACCAGCGTTAAAGTCTCCCTGGCTAATCGTAAACAATAACCTCCGGTAGGAGGCCGTTGCGAGCAGTAATTCTTGTTGCAATGATGTCCCACCTCTTCTGCTCTCATGCGCTTATAAAAGTAAACGATTCAATTTGCATTCTGGTAGCTGCAGTTACTTAGGACGTCACTTCTAGTTGCATAGGTTCAGTGCACTTTCAGCGGGGTGGTTTTACTGCACTTTTTATAGAACCCACTGCAACCTGTGGAACAAGACTTTTAGAATTTTTTTTTCTACAATCATTCAAGAAATCGCAATGAGTTTATCACCGATTCATATCTAATTTAATAAAACGTCATATTAGTCTTCGTCAGTCTGCTTCTTAACTAAGCCTTTTCTTACTTTTTTTTTATATTCTCCGGTTGTTTATTTACTTTTTAGTGCTGTGATATAACTTTTACGAACAGCAGCAGGTGGTTCGGAATTGAGAAATCAAGAGTCTATAAGGAATTGTAGGTTTACAGGTTTATTTAATCCATTTCTTCAACAAGATGAATACGAATTATACTAATTAAATTTCACTATACAATTATTGTAGTATATCACCCCTAATTAACTTACTTGATGTTTTGTTGTCAATTTTAGCATATTACGACGGAATATACGTGGCCAGTGAGTTTGCTCCAATGAAAAATAATTTCATAAATAAATATTTAAATTGGTAGGTACATGGGAACCGTCATTTCTTATACTTCCACAGAGGCCAACGATTACAGGACCCAGTCGCTCGTTGTCTGCTGGTACAGACAACAGGAGAGACTGGGTTCATTTTTTTTTTTTTTTTTTTTTTTTTTTTTTTTTTTTTTTTTTTTTTTTTTTTTTTTTTTTTTTTTTTTTTAGCATAACTATGTTTTAGCGAAAATGTGTCCGCTGGCGTTCGCGCTTGCGCGGGGGCCATGTACGAAAAACAGTACCTACATTGCATAGGTTTGTCAGGTGGACGTACAGCATATTTATGTCCCTGAATTTGAGCAAACGAGAGCCTTTGTTTTTTTCTTTTCCTTCTTTCCTGGTGCAGCGAGGAATTTCTTCATCGAGCCGTGAGGTGAGAAAATACCTGCCGCCGCTGGGACTCGAACACAACACGGGGAGATGGGTTAATATAATAAATTGAAAAACAAATAAAATTAAAAATATAAATGCATATAAAATCACAAAAAAATAATATTAAATACATTATAATAATATTTCAAGAGTATTATTTTTAAAACCAGACTACAAAATACCAACATAAATTTAAACTAAAAGCCAATTCGCGGGGGTGATTCGGTTTTTGCCCAAGTAAAACCGATCAGGCAATAACGAGGTATGAGGGGGCTCCCGTGGTCTAGTGGCGTCGTCGATTTATAAGCGGGAGATGGTGGGTTCGATTCCCACTGGCGGCAGGAATTTCCTCATCTCAAAGCTCGTTGGGAAAATTCCTTGCTGCACCATGGATGTCGGTGCTAATGGCCTAGACTTCAAAGCGCCGTAAAAAAGAAAGACAAGGTATGACAATTGTTAAAAAATGGTTTAGCTGCCTATATGTTGGGCAACAATATCTGCTTCTATAGGTCCCCAAAATATTGTGTTGAGAAAATATGATTGTGCTGTGTAGATGTGGGGTTAAAAGGTTAATTTGTAGATAGCTCCGAAATATTATCAGAAGACTTACAATCTTGACAAAGAGTAACATATGGGATTCTCGGCGAGTTTAGTTTATCGGCCATTTAAATACAGAGAAGCATCAAACCCACGGCCGCCAACTCCCGAGGCAGTGTTTTATCAATTTGTAGTCCGAATCAGCAGCTCCTTCGAAAATGGAGAGTTGTAATATAGAAATCCTGATGGTGGCCGGCGATGAGGAGGCGTGAAATCCCCTAAATTACTCCCCTAATCTGTAGGAAGTGATCAGGCCGGGTTGGGGGTACTTCGGGACGGCCTCGGGCTAAGAGAGGCCCCAGCCCTTCTCGAGAACTGGTCAAGCTCTAACGGCCCGTTTGAGGGCCATAAATAACTCTCGGGCCTGACGTCCCATCTCCCCGGAATCTGGGGGTGGATTGGGGTGACGTCAGGAATGCCTGAGCACGAGTTATTGGAGCAGCATGGGGTAGCTCGGGGCTGTTTTTGTTTCAAATTGTTCGATTTTTGACCGTAAGTGGTGATTATGTGACATAATAGCTTGGAAGATATCTTTCTTTTTACGTGAAGGATTAGTCACGATTATTTCGTACAAAATCACCATTCCAGCACCTGTTTCCAACACAAAAATTCCGTTACATTCATAAATGGTATTCCGCCTTCAAAAGAACGATTCACAATCTTTTACTTAATATCATTAAGCGAGACTGATTAGAATTTTTCTATTTTAATGAGATTAGTCTCCCAGTGGAAGGGTGAATAGTGTACCAGATTCCCTCCTAAGGAGATACACTTAGCAAGTTGAGTATTTTTATCTTAGGGCCCGTTCACAAAAATTTCCTGATCCACTATGGCTGTTTAGAAAGGGTGGCAACCTATTGATAACCCGCCAACGATGTCTTGGATGACGATTCGCCATAAAAAAAAAGTAAGAAAAAACCATAACGTTGGAGTTTGTACTCAAGAAAAATTTCATCTTCACCTAGTCCACCTACAAATGTCTGTACGAAAAATAATCCGAGTTAAAGTAGAATATGTATATTTTTCTTAAAGGTTCTTCGCTGGGTCGTTTTTTTGTAGTTAAAAAACCGACTTTTTCCAGCGGTTGGTATTTTTTCAACGCATTATAAAATTATAATGTCCAAGTGTGATGAAGACGGATGTGATTCAAGCGAAATATAACGTTAAAAAAACAACCCCTTGGGAAAGCCGAATTAATAACAAACAAGTATACATATATATATATATATATATATATATATATATATATATATATATATATATATTCTCCTTCAGGTTTAATAATCAGCTGAAATGCCTTCCAACCATACTGGAACTAGTACTGACTTCCCCGGGGACGGTGGCAGCTTTAGCCGCATGGGCTGTGTTTATAATTGTTCAACTATGCGACCAGTATTATTTTTAATAATAATCGCGCTGGCGTTCGCGCATGCGCAGTGGCCATGTACGAAAGACAAGACTGTACATATGTTTGTCGGGTGTACCTAAACCGTATTTATGTTTCTGAATAGAGCAGAAGCCTCTAAAGAAAATAATTTTTAGTTTATGTTATAAGCTCCTGAAAAATCTCCGGAATGGCTGAGGAAAGTAGAGCAAGAATAAAGTTAAATGAAAGATGTGGAGCAGAATTAATTACGTTTTTTTTTTCGCTACATTTAATTGAATTTAGTAATATTAAAGGCCACACCAAAAATAATTGTGCTTACGTTTTTATCCGTTTCGAATAATTTCGTTTCTGTCTTTCTCCAGAGGTACTTTTTGTATAGCGAAATTTCGCCAGTATCCAATCCTGAAAAAAAACTAGGTACGTTTGTTTTTTTTCATTTACATTTTAACCCCCTTAAAAGTGCCTGCCTTATTTATTATATGATTGTTGGCTTCTGAATAAAACACTATTTTTGGGCAATATGTTTTTGCACCTTTCCCCTATGCGCAGTACCTCGTGTTTCACGGTATGTCTAACCCACACATACTGACCTTCTTATCTTCCAAAGAGATGTACTGTAGTAAAATTTCAAGGTGCATAAAACACATCATGAAAAGTGCGTTACCAGACTCCAAAAGTTTTCGCCTCGAGCGCGATGTTATCAATTGCGGAAGCTCTTATCGGCACCCAATTTAAATTTTGACAATAGTGAAAAGGATGACAAGCAAGAGAACCAAGTTTCGTAACCCCACAATGGACGTACAGCCACACAGCGAGAATCTGGTGTAGGTGTCGTTGAACAACGTCAACATGACGCAGCAACCTGTCCGAATCCGATCCTCCATTCAGATCCTAATGGAACCTCTAATTAATTTCTCTGATGAATACATTATCCTGCGGGAACCAAAGTCTGTTCTACATCTGAAAGGGACTTCTTACTCCTACTTATCCTTTAGGCTGTATATATTAGAAGATCTTTCCGAGCAGTTGTGCATTGATGCCTTCTTGAATATAATACAACTCTTCTAAGAAACAATATTATCTGATGCAGGGGTTCCATATTGTGCCAAATCGAATGAAAAATAGAATGTATTATTTACCCTAGGATGCTTCCATGCTCTTGTTTTATTCATTAGTAAAAATACATATTCAGAAAAAAAAAAAAAAAAAAATCGTTTATAGCCTTCTGCTCAAATTCAGGAGCATCTGACAAACCTATGTAATGCACTATATAAAATAGAGTCTTCGTTTTCGTACATGGCCACTGCACATGCGCGAACAACACCAGACACTTTTTTTTGACACATACAGTCTTCTTTTTCGTACATGGCCACTGCGCATGCCCGAACGCCACTGCGTATATGCCAACGCCAGCGAGTACTTTTTTGTGACACTTTTTAGTAACGTATTTTTTTCCGTTTAGTCCCCGCTAAAGCATATTTATGCTAAAATGTTTTTTTTTTCGTTTTTAACGGCGCATCAACTATTTGGCTATTATCGCCGGGCTATCTACAGGTTGCCACCCTTTTATAATGCCAACAGCACGTGGTCGGTCACCCATTCAGGTACTGACCACGCCTGACGTTGCTTAACTTCGGTGATCTACGGGAACCGGTGTATTCAACGTGGCCATGACCGTTGGCATTTTATGTTATTGTCGACGTTTCGGCAGATGAGATTACAAAATCAAAAAAGGGGTAAGGGATAACTGTGAAACAATAAATCAAGTATTTGGATATTATATATATATATATGTAGGGATCAGAGTCCATTTTTAGTATTTTATGTTAGCATTAAAAGTATTACTAAAATGCCACTTTTTAGTGCTACAGGAGATTAAGTCCTAACTTCATTATTTTTCCACTTGTAGGACTTCTTGCTACACACCTGGAATACATTCTTATTTGTTTTCAGAGCACAAGTAAGCCAAGCCCAAGTTATAACTATTTTATAAACAAAGCTGTAAATAAATAATTTCAGTGTTTAAGTTCAAATCTTTTTAAGTCTTATACTGGACAATAGGATTTATACAATGTCTCTGCAATTAAATCGAATAATACTCTTTTTCTGAAAACTGTATTACCTGGACTTGGTCTGTACCTTCCATATATATATATATATATATATATATATATATATATATATATATATATATATATATATATATATATATATATATATATATATACATATATAGTAGAAAGGATGAAGCGGATGAGAGCGGTGGTCAGAAGGAGGAGGAATGCTGGTTTCAATCTGTAAGATCTTGCCTAAGCCCTCCAAATAAGGGATTGGTCTGTAAGTTGAAGGGAGCTTCCTGCGACTTCATCATCATCAAGTAATAAACTTCATCATGATGAAGGAATAAATTACTTATTTGTATTTCGCCGCGAATCATCCGATCTAGAATCAGCTATAAATACACTGTGAATAAATTAGAAATTGTAAGCAGAAGATTAATGCAACTTATCTGTTATTCGAGTAAAAAGTTGTTTTTCCTTTTCTAAAAGTCTTGCAGTTCTCTGCGATATTAGTGTTATTTATCATATTTAAATTACCGCAAGGTTATTATTATTTTTTTTTTTTGCTCATGTATCCTATTTTATTATGCCAGATAAGGGATGATAGAGATTCACGTTGCTAGAGTGCCCGCTATGTAGGCGCCGTATGTTGTCACATCTAGTTGTATTACATAAATTATTGCTGGCACGAAGGAAAATCGTATTTACTAGTTAAAATATTTATTATAACGCATGCATTCAGACAAATATGTTGTTAAGTAGCTACTTTATATGAAAAAGTAAATGAAAAATGGAGACGGTCCATATCTATTTAACTTGTTGACAAAGGCCTAACCGAGAAACAAAATTACTGGCTGTATATCCGCTTATATTTCAGCAGACATGAAATTTGGTTCTATTTGCGAAGACCACATCCAGTAATTTTCAAGTATCAGCCGTGATTTTGAACAGTGATTGGGGTACTTACAGATTAGCTTACAGGTTCATAGCAGGTTATCCAGAGTCAGGAATCATATTATATAAATATAGTACTCAAAAGTAAATATACTAATCAAAAGTATTTAGAATAACTGCAATCATTACTAAAAGTAACTTTTTCTGACGACTATATTTATATAATATGGTTTTTTAGCAGTATTTATTAATAAAAAGGTTAATATTATAAAAATCAATGGTAATTGTGAAGTTTAGGGGCCTCCTCGCCGATTTTTTTGTCCGGTAATTCTATAACATATTTATATTTGATATTTATTTGGCATTATGGGCATACGTGCTATGCGTTTCCGCTCGCTCAAGAAGATATCAAAACTCTAGTCAATCCAACTCGCTAAAATTACTACTCCTGACCGACTTATTTAAACCTAAATGTCCGCTAACTTTTTTTCCCGGAAATAAAAATAAAGAATAGTAGGGAATAAATGTACATATTTTAGAAACTCCACCACATTATTAATATTATTGCCTTCTTAAATCTGGCTAAGCGGAAGATTTAATTTAAATTTCTTTCTTTTCTCGAAATATTTTAAGCACTTAAAATATGTTTAATTGTTAGAAGTACAAGACAATGCAAACATTTCGGTGGGGGGTCTTGAGACATTAGGTATCCGTGAGTGAGTCTAGTCTTGAAAAAATAACCTGTTCTCGTATATTTTTATTAGTTCACTAGCCGTTACCCGGCGTGCCATGCTACACCTACTTTCTGCATATAGAAAAGCCTAAATAAATTAGAAACCAAATAAGTATTATTAAAATCTAATAACACGAATCTGTAACTGTAATGAACTCGTGGCCTCCCAACTGTCCTAGACGACTTTGACCTAACCTATAACACCCCCCGTATCAAGACATACATGTATACCAAGTTTCGTAAAAATTGGTCTAACGGTGTGGATTTGTATAAGGGACAAACATACAGACAGACAGCTGGTAGATTTTTTTGACCTAGCCTACGGCACTCCCCTGATTAAGATCTACCTATGTACCGAGTTTAGTCAAAATCAGACGAACGGTGTGGATTTGTATAAGGGACAAACATACAGACAGACAGCTGGTAGACGTTTTTGACTTAGCCTACGACACTCCCCAGATTAAGATCTACATGTGTACCGAGTTTAGTCAAAATCAGACGAACGGTGTGGATTTGTATAAGGGACAAACATACAGACAGACAGCTGGTAGATTTTTTTTACCTAGCCTAGGAGATTTCTCGTATCAAGACCTACCATTATTCCAAGTTTAGTCAAAATCGGTCAAACGGTGTAGATTTGTATAAGGAACAAACAAACAGAAAAACAGACAGACACGTGAATTTTATATATAAAGATTTCCTGGGTTTAACGTTTTCTTGGTACTCTCTTAATTTATTATTTCCTGTATGAGTCCATACATCCCGCCAATATATCCATACCAGTGATTTTAAATAGTGAATTATATCTGAAGGGGGGCATTGTGTGTGAGTTATTCCTATTGCAATTGTTTTTTTTGTTTTTTTGGGTGCTTCATCAACAATTGAAGCGTCTAGAATCAAAACAAGACACATCACTATTTTTAGGAATGTTGGCTTCAAAATAAGACATACATCAGAGAATTTTAAAACTAGGTAACACATATAAAAAATGTGTAAATCTATTCCTTCAAAATAGATAATATAACAGATAAACTTTTCAAATTCCTCAAAATCATTCTACAGTGATACTTACAACTTTTAAGAAAATTTTACACAAGTATACAATTAAACATAAGGCTTGTTCGGTTTTTGGTGTTTTCTGAACAAATTGGTTTCAATGATGAGTCTTGTTTTGACTGTAGACGCCTCAATTATTGATTTAATTCTTAATTATTTTATTAATTTATTTTTATTTTTTTTTAGTTTCTTGAGAAATTCCTTCTTGATGGCAGCTAAGTTCTTAGTATATTTCTACGACCGGCTATATTATACCTACACCCAAAGTAAGAGAGAGCTGTCAAGAGAACTGTTCAAGAAAGGTATGATACTTGACACGTGGTCTCTTCCAGTCAAACAGTCCTCTACATGATTGCAAGGTCACTGCGCTTCCATTTATAGTATTTCCATGCAATCTTCTTGCATCCTCTTCCTTCATAGTCTTTATAAACACAGACTATCTGTCATAGTCATCCTGCGTCCTTGATACATTTATGCATTTAATGATAATTTATGTTTATTTATAATTCTAACCTAACTTGTTGCATGTTTTCATAATAAACTCTTACTAGGTATGGAATACAATGGAAAGGAGATCCGCTTTTATAAATTAAAAATATTGCCAGTCTCTTCTGATGGTTTTCTTTTTTTTTTTTTTTTTTCTTATGGCGCATCTACATCTAGGTCATTAGCGCAGACATCCAGGGGGCAGCGAGGAATTTTACCAGCGAGCCGTGGGATGATAAAATTCCTACCGGAGGTTGGGAATCGAACCCACCATCTCCCGCTTATGAATCCAAGGCGCTAGCCATTAGACCACGGGAGACCCCTCTTCTGATAGTGCGGTGATACTTGTAAATTTTTAATTGATTATATTGAAAACAACCCATTTAACCATGGATTAAGAAGAAATATTATTATAGATACGGTTTTCCCTTGTTGCAACTTTTTTAATATTTTTCAGGAATAACATTGTGATTTATCTGGAAATTTTATATGATTTTGACACATTTTTTTATAATTTATTATTTTTTTGTAATAACCATTTTAATAGATATAGGTGGCTCTGGGGTGTGCTTTTCCTGATTAGTTTTTTGATTGACCTGAGAGATGGATTTTTCTTGACCTCCTGTGACTTATAACGTTAAAATATTAACAGCTGGGGAAAACTGTATTTTTAACAAAAATACTCCTCAGTGGTGAGACCTCAAGCAGTATATTTACACACACACACACACACACACACACACACATATATATATATATATATATATATATATATATATATATATGTTTGTGTATATATTTGTATTCTTCAAACATGTTCCTTACTAATTTATGTTTTCAATTTACATCCTTTTGATAAAAAAGAAAGAAAAAAAACCGTCATAATTTCCTTTGAATATTTTATTTCTTCATAATTTACGTTTTCGAGCATATCGGCCTCTATTATTTCATGTTTGTATATTTCTTGTTTCATAATATATCATGTGGCAATTGCAACAGTCTAATTTCTCAATGACGAGCCTTCCCTTACTAAGGGTACGTCATGAATATGCATATGAAATATATATATTAAACTATTAATTGTATTTTTAATAAAACGTATCTTCAGCCTAGGAGATACATTATTTGATAAATGGGAGTCACAATAGTTTAGGGGGGGGGGGGTGGCGTGGTCAGTTCAGTGGTATAGCACACGACTAATGTTCCAGAGGGCTTGAGTTCCAAAATCGTTTACTAATGATTTTATCCTGTAGTGTCGTCGTTTTAGGATTGGATTCGGTGTCCCAGACCTCCCTCTCAGCATATAATTAATTTAGTTTGTTCCTGCAGAAGGGGAAAACTATACTGCCGGAGCATAGTACTCTACAGTTTCTGTCACTCTTGAGTCTTCTAAAGGCCAATTTTGTATTGTAAATAATTGAAAAAAAAAAAAAAATCGTTTAAAAGTATAAATTTATGTCGGGATGATAATGTTCTGTGAATGGACTATTTTAAGCGGTGCTGTTGTCGATTTGGAAAGTCCATTTCGAAGAGCAGATGGTGATGTCTTCGTCTGATTTATTATTTGCCGTCATTTCGAATGATTCCCCCGGTGTTACAAAAAGACTTTAATGGCTGAAGGTTTTCCTGGAAGCACTCCCGTGTATTGTGCTAGTAAAGGCAATCACTGCTTAGAGTTCTCACCCTTCAGGTTGTCGGTTCTTTTCATTTTTTTTTTCTTCATTTGAAGAGCTGTCTCTTCTTATGGGCATTAACTCTTCGATATCTTCATTGGCCCTTCGGCGAATGGAAAGTGAGGCGTTGGCTTGTCATCGCCGGAGAAAGTCGGATGGATTGCAGAGCGGGATACGGAGTCTTAGTTTTTGCGTATAATTCACGTGGGCACTACCTGTCAAAATGAAAATCTAATTTAAGAACGTCTTCTACCTTTCAGCATCAGTAAATCAGACGAGTAAATCGTAAATTTGCTGAATCGTAAATTTGCAATTGTCAACATTTTTATGTGAGTAGAATTAGAAATTCAGTGTTTGTATGTATAAGGTTTGTATTATTTTATTTTTTTAAATTAATTTAATTTATTATGAGTTATGACAGCAGAATCAAAGTCCGCTAAAATAGCAGTCAGATTATAATAAAAACAAAACACAAAAAAAAAAAAAATAAGAGAATCAAAAATTATGATGCAATAACATTGTTTATATAGAATAAAATAAATTATTTTCATTGAAGAATACACATAGTTATATTTTGGAATAAGAGACTGTTGATTTAATATGTGTAAGAAGTATGTCAATGTATTGGCTGCAAGCTGTTAGTAAGTCGTAAGGAATCGTCAAATTGGTGCGTTGTCTGCAGTCAGTTATTATATGTTTGACAGTTAGTTCTCTTGCATAGTCTACACATGGTTCTATCTGTTTTGTCTAGTAATTACGAATGGGTAAGTAGGGTGTGTCCTATGCGAAGCCTGGATAAAATGTTTTCTAGTTGGGAGAAATGTTATATTACCTACGATTTTGTTGTGTTTTTGATTTCCCTTAATTATTATTCTGTAATAATATTTGAAGATCTCTGAATTGTCAATAGAATGAACTGTCATGGCTTACAAAAGTCGGTGACTGATTTTCATTTATACTCAGGATTTTGTTACTTTCAACTTTTTCTCTTTCAACAATTTCCTTTCCATGTTATGATAATTAGCTTTTCGCCTTGTATAACCCATAAGTTGTTTTCAGGTGTTAATATTTATAGTGTAACAAAATTCCAATTAAAAAAACAACAACCAATTCAAAACAGAGACACTTTAGAATTTTAAGTTTTAAGCACCGTATTCTTCGAATGATATCCCCCCCTATCGAACATTGCATAAGAACCGTTTTTGTACAATATTTGTAAATTTTTTGAATAGATCCATTACAATTTACAATTACAGTCTCCTAACATTCGAGATAATTAAGAAAATCTCAAGAACATTCTACTTATTTTTAGTTTTTTGAGTCACAAATTTAAGGATGCCCCTGAAAATTTTTTTTTTTTCGATTCTGTACGTCAGATTACCCGTAAAAGTGTACCTGTAAGCCTACATAGGCAGCGCCGTAACAACTTCTATCGCTCGAATTTTGCCGGAATTGTCAGGTCTACGACAAGTATTCAATTCCACCAAAATTCAACGATTATTTACTTTTCTAGAATTTGTGAACAGACATATATATATATATATATATATATATATATATATATATATATATATATATATATATATATATAAATACACACACACACAGACACCACCATTATTGCCAGCTGCCACAGCCACGTTGAATGTACCAGTTCCAGTTGATCACCGAAGTTAAGCAACGTCGGGCTTGGCCAGTACCTGAATGGGTGACCAACAACGTGCTGTTGGCATTATAAAAGGGTGGAGACCTATAATAGCCCAATTGCTGACACGCCGTTAAAAAGCAAAAAGGAAACACTGTTATTTCAGATATCTATGAGTTTTGATACATGGAAATTCAGTTATCTATGAGTTTTGATACATATAAATTCAGTTATCTATGAGTTTTGATACATGGAAATTCAGTTATCTATGAGTTTTGATACATGGAAATTCAGTTATCTATGAGTTTTGATACATTGAAATTCAGTTATCTATTAGTTTTGATACATGGAAATTCAGTTATCTATGAGTTTTGATACATGGTAATTCAGTTATCTATGAGTTTTGATACATGGAAATTCAGTTATCTATGAGTTTTGATACATGGAAATTTCTAATCAGCATTTTCGATTTGTGTAATTTGGTCGACGTCATAAGAGGTTTTCTTACCGAAGGATGGAGTACGGAAATGCGCTCAAGGCATAAATAATGAAGTATTACCAGTTCAAACCAAGACTTCCGTCACGCAGGAGCTTCATAACTAAGCACTTTCCTCAGAATTTGGGTAGTGTAGACTGCTTTCTAGAATAATTTGTTTACAATATCCTATAAAAATAAAATAAAAACATGAATAGTTCTCTTTTAATTTTGTAATGAGTAAGTGTTCAATTATTAATTTTGTAATTAATTTGCTTCCTGAGTTATGTTTACACATGGTACCTACTACACTACTTCATTAATACAAAAAACTTCATATTTTCGCCTTTTGATCTGATGCAGGAACAGGATACAGTCCCTCTAGTGGGAGATAGCGCTCCTCGCGGCGGCCTTGCGAACTTACGCCTGGTGGAATATTCTATTGAAATATATTACAAAGTAAACCCCCCTTTCCCATAGACCGATTTAGATCATTTTTACAAAACGTCTTTCTCATGAGTTACCCACGACGTATACCTCGTCGATATATTGTCGATATTTGTAATTTGGGTCCGGAGTAAACCCCCCCCCCTCCTAATGAACCGATTTTGTTTATTTTTACAACACATATTTACCTGTAGATTACCACAACGAATACCGAGTTTCGTCGAAATATAACAAAAATCACGGCTGGTAGTGGCGAATTGGTATTGTGGGTCCGGAGTAAATCCCCCCTCCTAATGAACCAACTTATTTTATTTTTACTCACTTTTCTCTCTATATTACCACTACGAATACTAAGTTTCGTTGAAATATAACAAATATTACGGCTGGCATGTACAAATTAGTGTTTTGGGTTCGGGGTAAACCCCCCCTTCCGGTGGACCGATTTTGGTGGTTAACGAACTCGTTCAATCGTTTGCTAATTGACTGCTATATACCAAGTTTCGTGAAGAAAAAACTAAAACTCTAAAACTAAACAGACACACATATACATATATGTATATATATATATATATATATATATATATATATATATATATATATATATATATATATAAATTTTAACGGGGGTCATTTTCGGTGTTTACTAGGTAGGATCGATGAAGAGTTGAAGAAATTTTTTAAAAATTCCGTCATGAGAGCAGCCTCAATAGCTACTTTCCTTCGGAGGAAAGTGCTAAAACTACCCTAATAATATTTATTTGGACCAATGTTTTTGTAGCTTCATAATAATGCTAAAGTTGACCAATGAGTCAATGGTATTGATTTATCGTAAAATCTCTGGAATCCGGGCTTATAAATATGCATTCCGGAAAAATATCTCGGGCTGTTCTAGAGAAATTAACTTTCACACTTTTGCTATTTCTCCTGTAAATCATTCGAATTAACACCTGTTGATTTCTTTGCCACACATTCCGCGAGAATGAGGCACGCACACATCTAGTTTCGGTAATAAACTGCCGTCTAATTGAATGTTGATTCTATCTTATGGCCCGTTATTAAATGCAATAAATCAGCACAGACATTCTATTATGCATTTCGGGATAAGGCGTTCAACGAATGAACGCAACAGGGAAATTAGATATATATTTCCGTATGTTAAAATCGACCTTTTCGAAAAATTGCCGAAGAACAACCAAAATCATGGCAGACCATTGATTAAAAATGCGTATGCGTTCTTTTTGAAGGTGGTCCAAAAATGAACCGATTATAATGAACTTTAGTAAAAAAAATCTTTCGCCTGATTTGAAAGGTCGATTTTGTTAACCAGCAGAATTTTGTTTAGAGCGGAATTCACGTGAAAAAAATCGTTACGCTTACATCATATGCTTGCAAGTACTCGTTTTATAGATTTCTTGGACTAAGAAAACGAATGAAACCATTTTAAGACGATAGCTTTAACCGTTTTCGCGAGAAGTGGTAAAATAGTTGTTGATCAAGGTTTTAGATTGGGTACTTAGTTAAAACATTTTCTGTATGTTCGAAATTCATACAAACAAAGATGTTTAAATTTTGGTTACGTTTTAAGTTAAGGAAGGATTAGAATAAAATATTTTGTCTTGAGACATGAAAAATTTTGGGAACGTCGTATGTTTTCCTTAATATCTCGAAAACGGTTGAGATTTTTCCAAAATCGGTCCACGGGGACCTAGACCCAAAACAATAATTTGACCATGCCAGAGATAAATACGTTGTAAAAATAAACTAAATCCGATTATTATGAGGCGGAGGGGGGGGGGGGGTTACTCCGGAGCGAAATTACTAATTTGGTCATACCGGTCGTAATTTCTGGAATATTGTAACGTCTTGGTTATCTATTTAGAAAAAAGTGTTGTAAAAATGAACTAAATCGGTCTATCGGAAGGGGGGCTTTACTTTGTACTATGTTTGAACAGAACTTTCCAGTGAAACGTAAGTTGGTAAAGCTGCCGCAAAGAGCCTCTTTCTTGATATTACTTCTCACGTCTACCGCTAGGGGTGCTGTATCCCGTTCCCGCCTCAGGCGAAAATGTAAACTTTTCGTGTATTTATTAAGATACAAAACTCTATCAGGAAATTATTTAAAAAATTAATAATTAAAATAATTCGATTGAGTTGCTCATTACAAATGTAAAAGAGCAAAACTAATCATGTTTTTGTTTTATTTAAATAGATTATTTCAAGCAAATTAGTCAGGAATGCAGTCTTCAATACCCAAATTCTGAGGAAAGTGCTTAGTTATGCAGTTCCTGCGTGATGGTATATAGGTCATTTTGATCAATATCTTCAGGAATTTTGTGTACATTACCTGCCTTGCTGAGGCCAATGCCTAGTTATGTAGGTCCTGCGTGACGGACATCTTTTATATTGGTCAGCAAAATAAAATAATAGATTTGCAAAATAAGGGAATAGATTTGCATTACCAAAGAAACCATCATATTACTCTCTGCTGGATTCCTAGCCACAATGGTATAACTGGCAGTGATAAAGCGGATGTGGCAGCCAAGCAAGCAGAAAGAAGGCATTCCTTACTCGTACATCCTGCCGTCAGATGCTGTGGCACATCTAAAATACCATATTTTCTCAAAGTGGCAATATGAATGGTTCCAAAATAGAGAAAATAAGTTGAGGGAGATTAAATCCACTACCTCGGTATGGAAAACCTCATCTCAAGACACTAGGCGAGATGAGGTGGTTCTGTCGAGGATTAGAATTGGACATACTAATCTCACTCATGCATATTTATTTAAAGAAGAATTAAGGCCTGAATGCAGATCTTGTGGCGAATATCTTACTATCAAACACATTTTTACTGAATGCAGAGCCTACGAATCCGCTCGGAACCAAATGGACATTCATGGTCCTCTCTGGGATATACTTGGAGACGACCATGAATCAAGCCAGAGAGCGTTGAGTTTTTTTAGAGCCACTGAGCTATTTAATAAAATATAATAAGCAATTATTTTCAAAAAAAAAAAAAAATAAAAAATAAATAAAAAAATAAATAAAATAATAATAATTTAAATTTTCTCATCGCAGGGCTCGCTGAGAAGATTCCTGGCTGCACCCTGGACGTCGGCGCTAATGGCCACGATTTTTCGATGCGCCGTAAAAAAAAAAAAAAAAAATTAATATATAAAACATTTCAGATCATTAGTTTCAATAATAGTGTATTTTGCTTTCAACAACTTTTTTTTGTCTCATTATTATTTTTTCCTCTAATACATTTTGATTTACTTAGGCAACAATTTCAGATTTATATATAAGTTAAGCTCCCACGAGTATCGAGGGAGTTTTTAAAAAACACAATTGAACACAGGAGAATAAGCTTCAAGCACGGATACTTGATAAAGACTGACTTTACTAGAGTTAAGGCACCTTATATATAGCTGCCTTAATCCTACCTGGGCTGGGGCGGCCTATCACCCTAATGCCCCCCTCCAGTTCCTGGAGTATCCAGGAACTCAGAAATAACAATAATAAAAGAAGACTACATAAAGATATAACATAAAGTAATGAAATTATAAGGTAATCTGTACATAAATAAAGAGAAACATAAGATTTCGACCTGTTTCGTACAACATAACGAGTAATTATAAATCTAAGTAATAATTTAAGCACAACACTGATGACCTAAGATTAAAAATAAGACATATTATAATATTGTCATTCTTATCTGACATCTTCTTCGTTATTGTCGACAGCGCCGTTCTCCTGTGACATTTTTAGCTGTTCGATGAGGCATGTCCGACGGCGTCTGGGGTCAGCGACGTCTTCAATTGTAACGACGTTGTGTTCTCTGATGACTACTATACGGTAGGGTCCATCGTAGAGTTCTGTTAACTTTTTCCTGTTAGACGGGATTCTCCTATACACGATATCTCCTATGCGTGGTGGAATTGCAGGGTCACGGACTCGTTCTTTAGTTTTTGCTACTCGCCTCCTCTTTTCATCCTCAATGCGGCGCCTGACGTCCGTACGGCGTCGCCGTTGTGCTCTATGATGGTCGCGGATTGCATTAACTTCTGGGGAGTGTTCAGCGTTGGTGTGTAAGCCTGGTTTACGCACGCATCGTAGACCGAATAAAACTTCCAGTGGCGAGAGGCCTGTAGTGGCATGAACGGAGTGGTTATACGCCACAACCGCGCGTGACATGGTTTCATTTTCTGGGCAGTGGGGGTCAGCATCCAGGAGACGTAGGTGTTCCGAGAGGGTCCCATGAAGGCGTTCTATTACTCCTCTGCCCTGGGGGCGTCCAGGTGGTGTTCCGAGTTCCATGACTGTAAGAGATCCTGAATAGTCTTATTGGTTAACTCGCGTCCTCCGTCGGTGATGAGGGTTTCGGGAACTCCATATACCTGAGCCCAAGACAGCAACGCTGTTTTCACTGCTTCAGCCGATTTTTGTCTTGTTTCCACAGCCATCGCCACCTTCCTGAAAACGTCGATTAGGGTCACCCACGACTGGCTGTTCCATGTGAATGTGTCCACTTGCACGACCGCGAGTGGGTTTTCTGGGGTTGGTGTGTTCTTGTTCGGTGTGTGGTGGTCTCCGGAGGTATTTAACTTTTTGGCACACTTGGCACGCTCCGAGGACTCGTTTAACTGAGTGTCGCACGCCTGGACAGACATAAAGCTTGCGTAGTGCTGCAAGAGTTTCTGTTTCACCTCTGTGATTAGTTTTCCCTTGGTGATAAGCCAGGGTTAGTTCCTCACGCCTCTCCAGATCTTCTATTCATTCACCGAGGCGGGTGCAGCGCACGAAGCTGCGGTCGAGACCAATTTTCTCATTCTTCCAGAGAGTAGCGATCCGGTTCCAGAGGACTGCGTTTCCTACGTACAAGAATGTTATATGCCCGGGGGTGGAAGCATCGTTGAGGACGCGTATAATAGTGTCGTCGTCTACAGAGGGTTGGGTTTTCACAGTCACTTCTAGGACGCCTCGTTTTTGTCAGCCATAAAGTATTTGTGGCGATCCGGAAGAGGCTGTTTTCCAGACTATGTGGCGGCGGCGCCTTACTACGATGTCGTCCCGTTCTTCTATATCCGTTGGTCTGTCACCAACTGACACGCCTGTCGCGTCTGGTGCGCTGGTGTCTGCGTCCGTCGCATCGCCTTCGGCCAGGGTCCAGTTATGAAAGATATCAGCTAGTGTTGACGCCTGTCCATCTTCTCTCGGAGATATAGCGTTCACTGGGAAATTCCTTGACATCCAATCCGACACAACGTTTTCCTTCCCCGGAGTGTGGACGACCCGAAAGGAGTATTGCGCGAGGTATTGCTTCCATCTGGCGACTCTGGCGGATGTTTCTTTTAGTAAAGACAACCACTGAAGAGGTTTGTGATCTGACCGGACCACAAAAGTTGTTCCGAAGACGTACGGTCTAAAGTGAGAGATCGACCATACCACTGCTAGCAGCTCGCGTTCTAGTGCACTGTATCTGGTCTCAGCTGGTGTGAGTTTTCTGCTGGCAAATGCGACTGGTCTATCTCCACCGTCTCGTTGCTGGGATAGAACGACCCCTAATGCGAGCTCACTTGCATCAGTTGTGATCACGAACGGTAAGTTGAAGTCGGGGAATGCAAGGAGTGGGGCTGCCTGGAGAAGTTCAATACATTTCTGTATATCCGATGTTATGGACTTAGTAACTTGAAACGGACATCCTTTCTTCAGTAACGCGTTTAGTCCTGACATTTTGTGAGCCATGGAGGGTACGAATCGCCTATAATAGTTCAGTACTCCTAGCGTTCTGCAAACACCTTTGATATCGCTTGGGACTGCCATGGTTGAGATTGATTGAATTTTTCAGGATCGGGTCGGACGCCATCTGCAGATATAAGGTGGCCTAAGAACTTAAGGGACGTGTGCCCTAGTTTAAGTTTCGTGGGTGACAGTTTAAGGCCAAATTCCCGGAGTCTCTGGAACACAGCTATTAGATGTTTCTCATGATCAGCGGGAGACGCACTGAAAACTAGAAGGTCGTCCATATAGACCTGGACGAAGGTCTCACTCAGGCCTCTCAGGAATTCATCCATAAGTCTCTGTAACGACGTGGGAGCGTTTTTCAGCCCGAAGGGGAGCCTCGTGAAATGGAAGTGATCCCTATCGAAAGAGAACGCTGTTTTCTCTGCATCACGCGGGTGGAGGCGTATCTGATGGTATCCACTCTTGAGGTCTAACGTACTAAAGATGTTGGCTCCTTGTAGGCGGTCCAAGATGTCTTCAATGCGGGGAAGTGGATATTTTTCGTCTGCCGTGATTTCATTTAACTTCCTAAAGTTAACTACCACTCTAAACTTGTCTTTTTCCCCGGCTTTAGGGACGGCCCAAAGAGGGCTGTTATAGGGCGACTTGCTACGTACTATGACACCCTGCGCTAGCATTGAGTCCAACTCTTCACGGATAATCGCCTTCATTTGGTGTGGGTACGTCCTTTCTTTTACAGCTATGACTTTCTCAACCTTCAGTGGAATTTCATGCACATGTTTCCCAGTTGTGCTGATTGGATCCCCTTCGTTCCAGAACACATCCTCAAAGTTGCTCTGAATCCTCTTCCATCTGCAGTGCTGTTGCTCTACTGCCCCTAGTTGTAACTCAGTTGTTCCGCTGTTATTTCTTGTCACATACTGTCGCTGTCCGAGGTTGACCACCCACCTTTTCCCGTAATGCTTCACACTGCTTCGAACTCTCGACATAAGGTCAGATCCGATTATCCCATCATAAGCATCTGACAGGTTTTTGACGACATGGACAACTAGATTCACGCTGGACCTTCCCCATCTTCTGAGGTTCCACACGACTTCTCCTTCGACTTGGCACTGTCCACCAAGCGTGTTTAAGATGCACTCACATTTCCTAAATGTATGATCCGCAAACGGCTTTATTCCTCTCGCGACGATGGTACACGAACTGCCGGTATCCACTAATCACTTATACCCACCGTCGCGAATGATCGGCAACCTACCTCCTCTCTGTGTTGTTAGTAGATTAACACACAGAAGGTTGCCGCTCTCCGGCCACCTTCCTCATTGACGGTAGCTAGGCTCCAGTCGCTCAGCTCGTCGTTCTCTCGCTCTCCTAACCCACGGTGGTAGGCTGGAGTTAGTGCCTTCACTATTCGAGTCGCTAGAGGTTGTGCGAGTCCTCAGTGTATCTGCGAAAGAACGATGAACTCCTTGGGCGTTCACTTCCATCGGCTCACCCTTATCAATCTGCTTTTTTCTGATATGTGGGTAGTTGCGAGCGAGGTGTCTCCCAGATCCACACTCAAAGCATTTTGTGCGCTCACATTTCGCTGCAAGATGTTTGGTACTTCCGCACTCAAAGCACCTCTTGCTCTCTTGTCTGCGGGGCCTTCTGTCTTCAGGTCTTCTGTCTTGAGGCCTGGTTGGGCCATCCCGCCTCTCTGATCGTCTATGTCCTGCTCCCAAATCCCTAGTTGATGGGCCAGGTCGTCTCTGTCTCCTAGAGGGTTTGACTATTCTCCATTCGGGCTCGGCATGCTCCATACCTTCTTCCTCCTGCCTCTCATCATCATCCATGAGAGAGTGAGCTATTTCGATGAACTGTTTTCCTTCATCAATGGCCTTTCTCGTTTCCTTTTTCAGCTGCACTTTTAGGATGCTCTCAAGAAAACCTAGTTTCGCTCGTCCCTCCTCGACCGTTAGCCTTTCACTGAATTTGTCCGCTATTTTCATGTACCACTCGAGTAGCGTGGCAGCGAAGCTTTCCGCCGACTGATTAGGGAGTTTGGTCGCTCTTAGCAAGCGCAAAATATCTTCTTCTGGGGCCCATCTACCCCCTCCGTACGCCTTCTTAAGACGACTCTTCACTATAGCCCATTCTGTATCTTCGTCGCACTGAATGATATTCAGGAAGCGGCGACTTACGCGGTTGACCAGCGCAGCTCGCAGTGTAGGGACTTCAGTGGTATCCAGCCAGCCCGCTTCCTCTTTTGAACCGAGGGCAGTGTTGATTCTATCGCCCGCCTTTAGAAAGTGCGTCAGATCTCCTGCTTCTCCGGTGAACCGTTCGATTTCAGAGAACCGTTCGCATATCGTGAGCGTTAGAAGTGCGGATCTTGATCCACGTTAACGTTGCTGGGTCCGGTGGTGGTGGTGGCGGTGCAACTGGTTGGAACACGACTTGGGGTGCAACAGTGCCATCTGGGAGTACCATCTGAGTAGTGCCATCTGGGAGCACCACCGGTGTAGCTCCGTGAGGTAGAATCACTGGCGGAGTTCCTTCTACTAGTACCATTGGTGTAGCTCCTTCCGCCATCCTGATTTCGAACAGTCGATCGCGTAATTTTTCGTGTTGATTCCGCCGTTCCATGCCCTGTTACGAACACTACGCTGTTGAAGCGCGCGCGTAAGTAAGGGTTTCGGCACCAGTTAAGCTCCCACGAGTATCGAGGGAGTTTTTAAAAAACACAATTGAACACAGGAGAATAAGCTTCACGCACGGATACTTGATAAAGACTGGCTTTATTAGAGATAAGGCAGCTTATATATAGCTGCCTATATATAAGCTCCTACCTGGGCTGGGGCGGCCTATCACCCTAACATATATATATATATATATATATATATATATATATATATATATATATATAATATAATTATATAAGGCTTTAAATTTCAGAAGGCAACAATGACCCGTGTGGTTGAATTTGCCTTGAAGAAAAAAAAAAATAATAAAATAAAGTGCGAATTTACGAGCATTAGTGTACAAGCAATTTCTACATCCAAACTATGTAAATAAATAAAGTGTCTAAAATGTATAGTGGAAAATAAAAAGTTTATGGTGAATACAATGTTCTTCAAATATATTCCGAATTTACAATAAAATCACAAACATTTAAATGGCTGGTATATGTTTATACTCTCCTTATAAAACAGGACTGACATTTTATACAAAACAGCTCCGGCCCCATAATAGTTAAGCGTTTGACATATTTTACTGCCTAATGCTTTTTATATATTTGAAAGTAATAAAAAAATCCTCTCGAACAAGAAGTAAATATTTAAAACAATCATAATGAATTCAAGAATAAATCAAGACCTAAAGAGGTTTTCTTGTGCAATGAAAGCAGCTCGGATTGCGGACACCGAGGGTTTTATGCACTTTTACCACCTTGGAGTTGGAAATAAAAGTTTGAATCAGAAAAGCAAATTGATTCAAATAATGCCAAGTGCATCCAGGAAAGTGGTGTCAGTTTTCTCCGGACTTGCGTTTCACTTTAATGCGTTCAGAATAGAGGAGGTGGGACGGGCTGGCGATCGTATTGAATATAAAGTGGAAATTTTAAAATTTAGAATACTACAAATAGTTTAAATAACTAAATATATTTTTGAGTGCTTTAACAAGTACATTTATTAGCCGGGGAACCGTTACTCGAACCGGAATCATAAACTAAGAACACAGGGTAACATTAATTATACAGTAGAGATGGGCGATCTGAATAGATTTTTTAAAAGATCGATCTTTTAACAAGATATATAGATTTTTTGAATCGATCTCCAAAGGCCGATCTTTTTAAATATCAAATCTTGTTACTCAATCTCATTTCTGCCTCTTTCCGTTTAGTTAACTTAAGAAGGAATTTACAGAACAGTGTCCTATGTCCAGTAATATACTTTTAATACATTATACAACTCCGGCAATGATAACCTAGCAGTTTTTTGCCCTTAAACACAAATAAACAAACAACATTATACAACTCCGGCAATGATAACCTAGCAGTTTTTTGCCCTTAAACACAAATAAACAAACAACATTATACAACTCCGGCAATGATAACCTAGCAGTTTTTTGCCCTTAAACACAAATAAACAAACAACATTATACAACTCCGGCAATGATAACCTAGCAGTTTTTTGCCCTTAAACACAAATAAACAAACAACATTATACAACTCCGGCAATGATAACCTAGCAGTTTTTTGCCCTTAAACACAAATAAACAAACAACATTATACAACTCCGGCAATGATAACCTAGCAGTTTTTTGCCCTTAAACACAAATAAACAAACAACATTATACAACTCCGGCAATGATAACCTAGCAGTTTTTTGCCCTTAAACACAAATAAACAAACAACATTATACAAGGTCTCAATATCTTCGGTTTCTCCAAATAGAAGGTAATATAATAAAAATAAGGTTTCAAACTGTGCTCCTAATTTGGATAACCATTTTTGTCTATTATTATTATCTTATCCTATTGTTTCATCATTTGATAAACATATATATTTAATAATACCCATATTTTTCAATATGATGTAGCATTAGTAGTTTAATTGTACAGGGTGTCCCACATTGAGATGTCATAATTTTAAGGGTTTATTCTGCACTTCATTTGTAGTTCAGGGACGCAGAAATGAGCGTCCTATCTCAACATGTAGCAGAGCTATTCAAACTTTTGTCTCTTTTCAAAACTATTGGGTTTTCTTATGAAAAACTGTGCTTTCCGGATTTCTGGTCTATGTATTGTAAATGACGACCACATTTTTCATATTTTTCACATTTCAAATATGTTCTTCTGTCATCTTTCACTCTTTCCAAAGTGTCCCCTAATGCTTAATCTGACCAAAAAGTGTGTGTACCTAATGTTAGAAGGATGGGACATCACCATATTTGCGTGAAATTAAATAATGTGTTCAGATTGGCTTCGTCACGCTACAGCAAATGTATTGTTTTTGACTTAGAAATCAGAAAAAAATAGACTTAAATAATTTTTTTTTTAAACAGCAGGGTACCATTTTAAAGCTTATTAAATAAAGCAACTTTTGAGCCGGAGGCAAACCGCTAAGTCTACAAATAGCTGATTAAGAAAATATTGAATGAGTTAAGAAAACCCTAATAACAAGTTCACATCTATATGACTCTTAGTGTAGCTCCTAATTTACATGACAACATTTCAATAATGGGTGTTTCTTATTGGAAGTTTAATGTAGATTCTAAAAATGTGGTCGTCATTTACGATACATAGACCAGAAATCCGGAAAACACTGTTTTTCATAAGAAAACCCAATAGTTTTGAACATAGACAAAATTTTGAATAGCTCTGCTACATGTTGAGATAGGACACTCATTTCTGCGTCCCTGAACTACAAATGAGGTGCAGAATAAACCCTTAAGATTATGACACCTCAATGTGGGACACCCTGTATATTATTTTCGATGAAAAATAGTCTTTTGAAGGGGGGGGGGGGGGGTCGATCTTTTCATTCCGATTCGAGTCGATTCATATTCGAGAATCGTTCATCATTATTACACAGCCACAAAAAAAAAATTAGGCTCACGTTAGTCATTGTGGCGCAATATCTCGAAAATGAGTACCGCTTGGAGGGTGCTAACTTTTTAAAAAGCATAAAGGACATTTTAATTAACATGTAAGCAAATTAATATATTTTAAGTCAATTATTTAATTTCAATCAATTGATACATCGCTTGAATCAAATATAGGGAGATTCTTTAAGAGTTGCATTTCGGGATTTTAATGCTTGCATCCGTTCAAGAACCACCTCCGATGGACTTGCGTAAATTTGTGTTTAAGTGACTCGCATACTGTTTGCATTTGAAAACATACTGACTACTCAAACATAAGCAAATACCCATTTTGAGAAAAGTCTTATATTTAAAGTGCTGAAACTTGGCTCCAAATGTACCAATCGAGTTCGTTAAGGCATCAATAAATTTGTATTTTTAAGTAGGTACTGAAAGATAATACACAGGATAAAGTCATTTATTTTGGGTAACGACTTGACTATAGTGTAAAATATACCATATTATGAGCTTTTGGGGGGGAGGGGCACGCATAAACCAAAAAGTGATGTGGTTTTTCTGACCCCGGATTCGGATTCAGCGCCCCCCCCCATAACATGTAGTAAACATTGTCTGCTCCCTGGGTCTGAACTTTGTGTGTGTCGCTATCAATAAGGTTTGGATTCAACTTTGTGTCAGGTGTTATAACTGTTTGCCCAAAAATTGATAATAAACCATAATATGGTTTATTGCATATTATGCGATACACAGACAAATAATAAACGGCGATTTGCGCTTATCGGGCAACGGTATAAAATAATTTAAAAAATAGCTTGTAGTTGTTTCCCCTAAAAATGTAAACTAACCAACCAATCAAGTACTGGATGCACTTCTGCCGTTGTTCAATTAAGCAAATACTGGATTTAACAGCTTTGCGGGATATCACAAACCCTTTAGGTTTCTCAGTGTTAACCGCGTCTCTGTTCCCCACTTGCACATCCTTTCCTTTAATTATCAATATTTTTGAATAAGACCAAAATTTTTAGACTCTCATAGTTTAACATATTGAGAATTAATGTTAACATTTCGATGAAAGAAGTTCTTTAATACCTTTTTTTGAGAAATCCTTATAAATAACGTATACGGGACGACGCACAGTGGTCAAAAATAGTCAAAAAGCGCTCAAAACTTGATTTTTTTGAAGTATTTTCTCCGAACATTTTGGCCTTAAATATATGTTAATGACCTCCTGAGAGTGTCATTTCTTGAGTTTTAGGCCCTCACCCTTGATTGCAGGACGGTGGTTAATCAACAAAGTTCAAGAAACGAAGAAAATTCCCAAATCCTCATGTACCAAAAGCGTTCCTGCAACTACTTGTTCAGACCAATAAGGTTGACGCATTTTTTCCTTGTTTTATGTTTTAATGGGATGTTTGAATGCCAAAAAAAAATATTTTTTTATTTTTAGAATCGTCGACGTGGACGGGGATACTTAAAAAGTAGAAAAATTACACGTATCAAATTTCGTTTTGTCTTATACTTTTTGCGTCTCTCTAATTTCGGGCTTACATTTTTCGTGGGCATGTATAGAAAGAGCCCAGACCAAAATTGGCTGCATAAATTTGCCTATTTTGGTGCTAGACGTGAACGAACTCGGTAAGACAGACGCGCGTTATCTCTATTTAAACATTCGAATCAAATCGAAGATGGATTTTTTTTTGCAGTGCTCAAGTCATTGTTGACTGCAAAAAATGTCTGAAGTGATCCGAGTGAAAAATCGTGTCCTACTTGAAATATTTAATTTCAGGTTTCTAAATCAACAATATCACACGTTATTGAGTTTTGAGCGCATTTGGGCGGTTTTTGACCACTGTGCGACGTAAGCCATTAGACAAGAAAATCCGTACGGGGTTAGGGTTACCCCGTAACGCACTAATTGATAGTTCATCGTATGGTCCAATCGTAGTAACTTTTTAATGGAGAACTGCTGTTGCTATTTAAAATTTGAAGATTTTTACCTTCGGTATTGCCTGCTTTTCAAAAATTAGAATCAGTTAAGGAAGTTATTCTACGCCATGAGTTTCCGCAAATAAAAACGAAGCCTGCGTTTTCTTCGACCTGGTTTATAATCCTGGAGTTGTTAGCTATTTTGAAGAGGATCATGAGGGAGACAATTTACTACCAGGAATACCGTTCTCGGTTTGCGGTATTACAATGTGAAGAGTAGGCCGACCCCGTGAAGACCCTAATTTGAGGGGATATCGTAGAGCGAGTCGCCCCAGGCCTACGATAACTCAACGAGGAGTGCATCCTCCGAGTACAGTGATTACTGACCAGTATATCTGCCGATTCCCCTAGCCTCGGGCTACGAGTCCCGACTAGGATAGGCCTCAGGGCGATCCGAAGCAGATGCTCGTAACTAGGTCCGTTCTTGTAGGGACGGCTTCCATGTTACCTAGTTTGGCAGCTTTACAGCATTACGGGAGTAATGTCTTCCTTTATGAACGTTGGTCTATAAATTGGACGAGACCTTTAGGAAATAAGAGGTACTGGATGATCTGGGTATGTAAGGTACAAAGTGGTTTCATGCCGCATGGTATAATTTTTCAGAGAGAGAAGGTACTTGTAACAGAAGATCTTCCGAATAAAGCTTTACGGTGAAAAGCAAAATCAAAATTTCAAAAGTTAGAATAATCCCAAAAAAAACATTAATGTGAAATAGAGGCCAAGTTCCTGCCCCACAAAGAAACACTCCCTTCCTCAAAAATATCCCCTCCTAAAACCCCCCAAAAACGCCTTACCATTCTACACTCCGAAAAAGTAGTATGAGTTGGTGTATTAATTCAACCAAAAATATTTGCCAATACAAGAGATGATACAAGAAAGAAATGTCCAAGTTCATTACTTGGAAGACCTCATAGTTACTTACTAAGAACAGTAAAGACACTTCAACTGACCTTTAAAAACAACAATAAAAATACTTATATCCAGTTACTAAAATATCACTTTCCTCAACCAGGTATAATCTTAAACTTGGCAATGTTTAGTTTTTCTCTAAAGATAATTTCGGCACAAAAAAAACATTGCCAAGTTTAAGAATATACCTGGTTGAGGAAAGTGATATTTTAGTAACTGGATATAAGTATTTTTATTGTTGTTTTTAAAGGTCAGTTGAAGTGTCTTTACTGTTCTTAGTAAGTAACTATGAGGTCTTCCAAGTAATGAACTTGGACATTTCTTTCTTGTATCATCTCTTGTATTGGCAAATATTTTTGGTTGAATTAATACACCAACTCATACTACTTCTTCGGAGTGTAGAATGGTAAGGCGTTTTTGGGGGGTTTTAGGAGGGGATATTTTTGAGGAAGGGAGTGTTTCTTTGTGGGGCAGGAACTTGGCCTCTATTTCACATTTATGTTTTTTTTGGGATCTCATTACTTTTTTCTAAGTATTAAATAGAATTTAGTTGCCGCATACCTACTGGCTTTTGTACTTCATATAAAACCAGGGTCTTTGGATTCTGCATAAAGTTCTCCTTACTGCTTGATATTTGATACCAATAAGTAGCATACCTATCTACATCTAATCACTAGACTAGAAAAGTTAGAATCTCTTCCTGATGACAGTACTCTAGAGGACAAATTGATTGCTCTCTTAACTAAACTATTACGCTGTAAAATACAGGAACCTTATCCCGAGGATAAAGATCACAATAGGGAAAGTGTAGAATGCCTTCAAGAAAAAGATAAGAACAAAGACGATACATTTTGGGTTTGTGATCCTAAACTTTGTAATTTAGATGGCTCGACTATGAAAAACTTAGTATCTGCTTTCAAGTATATTATGCAGTTAACCCCTACGACTTTATTTACAACATTTAAGAAAGAAGTCACAACTGTTGTTGTTAAGATGCGTCGAAATGTTTCTTAAAACATCAAATATAGGTTCTCCTTGCCAGGACGATTCATTTGATACCCCACATGATGGGTTTCAGAAGGAATGATGGCCTTCCGATGGAACAAAAAGTACAAAACGTCATAGGTAATATGACACTCCCGTATCAAGACCTACCTGCGTGCCAAGTTTGGTGAAAATAGGCCAAACGGTGTGAATTTGTATAAGGAACAAGCATACAGACAGACAGCTGAAAGACCTTTTTTACCTAGCCTAGTGCATTCCCCGGACCAAGGCCTACCTGAGTGCCAAGTTTGGTAAAAATCGGTCAAATGGAGTGAATTTGTGTAAGGAACAAACATGCAGACAGACAGCTGATAGACGATTTTGACTGGCCTATGAAACTACCCGGAGAAAGACCGACATGTGTGTCAAATTTTGTCAAAATCGGTCAAACGGTGTGTATTTGTATAAGGAACAAACAGACAGACAGACAGACAGCTGATAGAAAATTTAACCTAGCTTATTATTCTCCCCGTATCAAGACCCATTTGTGTCCCAAGTTTGGTCAAAATCGGTCAAACGGTACGGATTTGTAAGAGGAACAAACATACAGACAGACAGCTGGTATAAGATTTTACCGAGCCTATATGCGTCTAATTGTTTCTTAAAACATCAAATATAGGTTCCTCATACCGAGACAATTCATTTGATACCCCACATCATGGGTTTCGGACGGAATGATGGGTTTCCGAAGGAAGTACAAAACTGGAACGCCCCCGCCCCGGAAGCGGAGTCAAACACAACTTTTCGCGATTTTTCGATTTTTTCCTTTAATAACGTCTTCATATCTATCTTCATGCAAAATTTCAAGTCCCTAGCATCATGGGAAGTGCCTAATAATTTTGATGAGTCAGTGAGTGAGTGAGTCCTATAAATCCCGATTTTCGATCGCTTATATCTCAGAAACTATTTGATGTAGAATTATGAAATTTTCCAGTTTTACTCACATCTAGTAGTATAATGCCTGTGTAAAATTTCATAACTTTATCTTTACCTGGTTGAAAGTTATGAGAGGGTAAAAATCGGCTCTAAGACCGCCTGTAATATACACACAGTATGCTTAGGCCGGAACTTGGCCTGGCGCACTACCGTGCGCATAGATACCACTTCAGGAGTACAACAACTAATTACCCCCCCCCCTTTTATTTCCCTCTAAATGAAAATCGTTTAGGTCTCGTTTGTGGAGTAAATTGGGAGTAAAAAAAGAACACCTAGTTATTTCTTGTAATAAATTGTACATTAACAATAACCGTTGTTGCTCATCTGTAATAAAGGAAATGATTTAAAATCAGTTTCCGCTAATTACGAATTAAATGTCCCGCCGAAATCAATTTCCGGTCCGTGGCCGATGAAGTCACTTCCGTTAAACTTTTGCGCCACCCGTGACACAAGTTTGATGACTTCCGCCATATCGGGTCGGTAAAATACGTCCGCGGAGGTATTGCTCTTATTTTAAGAACGGTCCTAAAGATGAAATTCTAGTTTCTTTAGACAAAAAATAGATTTTTTTCCATGTTCATTCGTCCTGATTGTACTCACTGAACCATCTCACGCATTTCAACAAAATGTTTATCAGATGTTCATAATATGTAATAAAGGTCTATTTGGCCTAAGAATGTTTGTTCTATTTCGGTAGCTAATATAAACTGGAATAAAGTAGGAGATGAAGTAGCGGTAAACTAAAGGCTGTATTTGCAGGATTTGGCATTAATCTACAGGAAAGGAGACAGTGTCGGGTCATTATGACCCGACGTAACCACTCAAGGGTTAAGAAAAAACTATTGTTTAGTATCATGTTTTGGATAACACCTTATAGAAGACATTGAACCATCTAGCGCCTCCCAACGAAATCTTCACCATACCCTCATGAGCAGTAATAAAGGTATTTTTGGCTTAAGAATGTATCGCTCTATATTGTCACCTCTTTATGCCAATATAGAGGATGCCTCTCATAGGCATTCCTATGAGGTAGATAGTAACATGGGTCGGAAACTAAGTCCGGGTGGTTGTTGATCTTACTGTAGGTAAGGTGCCTAAGATGTATGTCCTTGCAGTTTAATAAGAAATACAATGGTTTGGTGTCATCTTTTCGATTACACCTTATGGAACGATTTGGACCACCTCGCGCCTTTGAGCAAAATTTCCAACACACCCCCATATGATGCAATAAAGGTCTATTTGGCTTAAGAATGTTTCGCTCTATTTGGTCATCTCTTCAAGACATCCCTAAGAGGTAGATAGTAACAGGAGGTCTGTAAAATACGTCCGGGTAGCTGTTAGACGGTGCTCTCCGAGGTTTAATTGCCCCATTACTCGTCGCCTATTGGAGGTGTCGGTAACGAGCTGTCCCCTCTGCGGCTTAGAGTTACGCCCCTTGTCCTGTCTTCTCTACGGAGTCCGCTAGCCAGGATTGTGAGGTCTCGTCCCCATGGCTCTCTTAAGTGGGTACTCGAGTTATGAACTTGCGCAAGAAGCAATAGGTGATGAAAAAAGTCCATGTCGCAAGCACTGCGTTCATTGAGCAAATTCTTCTGTAAGCTATTCCTGCTGTCTTTCCAATAGTTGACTAAATTGGTTGGTCACGAGGTTAAATAAACGCACCTTCGTTGTAACAAAACAAAAATTGCGCCACCCCAATGGACAAACCTATATTTGCATATATTATTTAAATAGGCAGAAAGTCATGCATATATAAAACTCATCAACTTAACATAATATGCATTATTTCTCGCTCTGTATGTTTAGCGTTCCTTGACGCCTCTTCAAAGGACGCGAAACATGCGAGTCCTGTTACAGGCCAAAAGGGCCCAGAGGGGCAGATACTGTAGAGGTATCACTGAGACTAGTGTGGTCAGTTCTATGCTCCCGCCTGATGTTGCCCTTTGCAGGTACCCATTTAATTAATGGCTGGGGGATCCTAGGTGCAATCTGGGACCCCAAATCCAACCCTCGAATGACGGCACTAGAAGATAAAACTCTTTAGCGCGTGCTCGGGTTTTGAACCTAGGCCCTTCAGTCCATTAGTCGAGTGCTCTACCACTGAGCTAACCTCGCCCCCGTGGAGCGATAAATAAAGGGCATTATGTGAAGTTGACAATCTTTATACATGCATGACCTTCTGCCTATTTAAAATATATATTGAAAGAAAAAGGAGAACAATTTTATAATATCTTTTCTGTATATCTTTCAGATGTTCGTGGAACTTTCGTTTAATGTTGACTTCTACAAATGTTCGAACATTTTATTTCCCTGATTTTTATTGTTTAAGTGGGCGGATTTGTCTTTTCATTTTAGAGAGCGAATAGACAATATATATATATATATATATATATATATATATATATATATATATATATATATATATATATTGACATTGATTTGGCTGAGCGGTGGTGGTACTGCACCAACCAGGATAACCGAAACACTAGATCACCACCATAATTATTTTTTCATTTTCATAGTACGCTTTCGGAGCCAAGAGCTTCATCTTCTGTGCGTCTACTACAACGATTCCTGAAGGCGGTTAGCACGTAGACAAATCTGTTCTTCATAAGGGATTGAAAATACACGCTAAAAATAGTCTAGAACAAATTATGTTATTTGGTACCAAAGTAAATTGTAAGGGGAATGAGCAATAAGTTGTACTTATCAATAGCCAGATGTATCAAAATATTGTTTCGCTTGGAACAAGAAACGTGTTATCTGATGACGCATCCTGGTAAGTGATACATTGATGTTTCATAACTCAGAACGCTCTAGCAACTACAAAAGTACTAAAATGAATGTCTCAGTGTGGTACAACAATAAACTCGTTAGTCCAATGTTTGCTACTTGCAGGAAAAAACCTTCAAGGGTGAATCCTAGGTCTGAAACGTCATAGAATTTTGTTACCAATAAATCACTCGTAAAAATTATAATTAAAACATTTAATTTCAATTACATAATTTTCAATCAGATGTATTACTCAGCATTCCATAGAGTAAACATGGATGGACATGCTTTCCTGAAGCGCTTCTAGAACTTTGACTTCGATTTCCTAACATTTCCAAGTTCCTGATAATATTTTTCAGTATGCACTCATTTTTCGATCTTGGGTTCTCTAGAACATTGATCCGAACTTTCTCTTCCCCTGTTATGAAAAGAAAACATAAAAGGGTTTTCCACTGGTTCAATTTGACTGATTTTGTAGATTCATCTAGGTCATTGTTTCCGAATTTATGAAGCTAGTTTATCCCACACGCATGAGCTGCGTTATATTAGTGTGTTTCCGGAAAGATGCCTCAGCTGCCTATTGTCAGGATACCTTTATTTTTGTACACCTTGGAAGCACTCCGTGTCCCTCTAATCTGTATGTTGTGGGCGTGTGAATTAAACACAGATATAAATAGCTCCGGGAAGAAGAAAGACTCTCAGAGAGCTATAAGGAGAGAGATAGTCGACAGGCTGGTATATCACCCCTAGCTCCCGTATGCAGATTTATGCAAATCCAAGACAGCTGTGGTTCATTAGAAGCAACTTGATGCATTGCTTCAGCAGCACCATCATAGCTACGGATCGGAGCCGTTTGCTTGTCCCGCACTCTATCCGTGCTTCTTGATCTTTCTCTACGCTCCGCTGGAGTATTCCCATTTAGGTAAAAAAAAACCGTCACGCAGGAGCTCCATAACTAATCACATTCCTCAGAAAAGTGTATCCAACATCCCTGAGTAATTTATTTAAATCTACTATATATTTGTCAAATACCACTCACTCACTCATTGACTCACTGACCTATCATCGCCGTGCCAAAACCACTTGACAGAAAAAATTGAAATTTTTCATGGACACTCCTTTAGGATGTAAACACTCCCTAAGAAAGTTATTTTTTATATTCATTTTTTTAAGTATATTTAGAGGGGTTTGAAGTTTTAGTTGGTTAGACCAGGCAAGCCTGTCAGCTGTTACAGTACTGTATCTATTTCAGAATATTATTTTAATTTTCGGGATATTTCAACTACGATTGATTTTGTCCCTCATAGAAATAATGCTAGACCTGTTGATGGTCCATCCGAGGTAATAATATCCCGAACCCTTGCACAGCCTCCCCACCCATCAGCATCCTCAGTCAGAACACTTGTTGGTAATACTCGTAAATATAATGGGTGTTTCTAAATGGCATCTGAGAAAGATAAAATTTAACGTACATTTATTATTGACAACGAATTTTAGCCTGTACTGGTTAACCTGTACTCCTGTTACTGGTAACCTATAGATAGCGGGTTAGCGGGTTATCTGTTTGTTGACACTGATCTGGAGCGCTCCAGTGTCAAGAAACATTATATTTTGATTTCTTCTCAATTGATGCATTTATTTATGAGCACCCCGCATTGAAAGCGTTTCGCCCGGTAGTATGCGGCGTTAATAGCCCAATAGTTGATACGCCGCTAAAAATGCAATATATATATATATATATATATATATATATATATATATATATATATATAGTGTGTGTGTGTGACGGTAACCATGCTATAATAAACTGCAAACAATTATATAGTAGCGTTAATTTTGATGATACATTATTTAACGCAATAAAAAACTACTTATCTTACGTGACGAAGCACGGACATTCAGCTAGTAGAAAATAAACACGAATATTTTTTACATTTAATGTTTGCAATTATGCAATTATTATTTAATTAATAAATTTGTTTTTGGAGTGTTGTTACTACATAACCCTGGGGCCATTATTTAAATTTCTTTTCTTATTTTTTGTTGTTGTCTTTTTGTGCTTACATTAGATCAAAAGAGACAGTTTGGGGAAAAAAATTGAAAAAATACCTAATCATTTTGAGCACTATTTTTTTCTCAAAATACCTTCTTAAATGTCTTACTTTTTCCACTAAATGTTCAATTGTAAGATTGGAACATTTATAGTACAGCCTTTTAGCGCGGTTCGTCCCTCCCTCCATAGGGAGGAACCTAGGCTTATAAGGTTGACCTCATGACGCCAACCGGAAGTGCCTACTAGAAAATTTTACGTTTCAGAACCCCCTGTCATCAAGTATGAATGTCCAATGCGTAGTCTAGTAATCACGACTTCTGCTCGCATAACATTCCGAATACTGGAACTTCAGGCTCCTATTGTTGGCTTAATCTGTCGTAGCTTGTTGTCTCGTGTGTATGCCCAGTATACACATATATGCATTTTAATGGGGGTCGTATATGGTTAGATTCCTTCGTAAAGTACTAAAAGGAAGAGAGCTCCTTAGGAATTCGAATAGTCATTAAAATGGTTTGGTCTATAGCGGCATTTCTATGATTCCTTTAGTTCACTGCTTTAATTCTTAAAAATCCAATTTCCCTATTTGGGTATTGAACCTCCTCATCCTCTCGCCTTCCTTTCATCGGTAGGATTCTTTCCTATAAGGCGAACTATTTATACCACCTCCGTGCAACCCAAGTACCCAAGACTGCTGGGCAGCTTGTATTCAGAAGTTCTTGAAGGTTGAAACTTATAAAATGCTTAACATTAAGTACGTCAATGTACGTTAAAATATGCCTTCTAGGACATAGCTAGTGGCTTGGACAGGCCTGGCGTGTCGTGGGCAATGAACGTGTTAACTGTGAACTGAATATCTCCTCTATAATGCTTCGACCTCAATAAATATAAGTTGCTGAGAAATGGTACGGGTCAATCCGCACCAAATCAACCAATGGATGTTGCTGACATGTTATATTTAATTTTTAAAAGTACAATATCCATATGTATATATATCTGGGAGTACAAAACTATTTTTTTTTACAATTTTATACTTAGTAATTCAGCATTTAGCAACCATTTTGTTTGTGAATTTCGGCTTTTTGTTGCGTTTTCAGATATTAGCACAACATGTAGGTGTAGTATGTATTACAACAACCACTTAATTTTCTTAATTCATTGTCTTTGATTGTCTAGACGACCCAAACTATGCTTTTAACATCGCCGTTGAAAGTTGTTTTTTTTTTTTTTTTTTTTTTTTTTTTTTGACATCACTCATGACGTGATTTATTCATTTATTAATAATTATTTTACATAGGATCCTTCCTATTGATTGTACATGGGGCTATTGTTCTTATGTATGTTGTCATATTATGCATAGAACCTATATTGTAAATAGAAACTGTTGCGATTATATATAGTCATATTGTACATAGGAACTATTTTCTTCGTTTCCTTTATAATTATAAGTTTTTCTTAAAAATGTATTGTTTTTTACTAGTTAATTTTACTTTTAGCAGTATGTTATTCACAAAGTTAATTGTATAATTAGATTAAAACACACAATAATGTAATTGGATTTGTAATTATGTAATATTGTAACTATTTTGTTGTTGTTATGTATTTCTATTTTATATGTGTACCTGGGCGAAACGCTGTCAATGCGGGGTGCTCATAAATATATTATATAAAAAAAAAAAATAAAAAAAAAAAGATATTAGCAATAAGCTAAATAACTTCTTTATTTATTAAGCTATCAACTTGAACTAAAAACTATCATATTCTATATGAAACTATGTACAAATAAGGTTCGTATCAAAAAGGTGCTAGGTATCTAGGAAAGTGCCAAAAATTAAATTAAAAATCGTAAAAAAAGTGTAGAAAACTTGACTATGTGACTGGCTATACGACATTGTGTACACCAGTTCCTGAAATATTACCAAAGTTAAGCAACGTCAGGTATGGTTTAAATGATAACTAAGACGTTTTTTTACCCTAAAAATCAAAAAAAGAAACAAACAGTATCATTTTTTTAAACGAATAATTAAAAAGTTAAAAGTAATTTATGGCATTAAACGATATCTTCTATATTATATTGTAATCTAGAATCTACCATGTCAAACTATCGAATAAGAAAAATTTCGTTTTCATATTCAAGACTCCTGGATTGTGGAACTGTAAACCTTTAAAGAATAGCCTTTAATGTCTTAAATAAAGTATCGTATAAGACCATTTGGCAATATATTATTTCGTCAGTGTATGGAATATGTTTATTCTCTAGTTTGGTCCGATTTTCATATTCGAGAGTTTGACTTGGGAGGGACGATATATATTATTTACTAGCTGTTACCCGGCGTACCATGCTACTTTCTGCGTCTAAAAAAGCCAAAATAAATTAGAAACCAAATAAGTAATATTATAATGTAGGAATAACGCAAATCAGGAACTGTTCGGGTTCACAGTTTCGAACCCGTGACCTCCGAACTGTGAGTCCTAGCCTATGACACTCCCCGGATCAAGGCCTACATGTGTCGCAAGTTTGGTCCAAATCGGTCAAACGGTGTGGATTTGTATAAAGAACAAACATGCAGACAGACAGCTGGTAGACATTTTTGACCTAGCCTTTGACACTCCCCGTATCAAGACCTACCTGTGTGCCAAGTTTAGTCAAAACCGGTCAAACTGTGTAGATTTCTGTAACAACCAACAGACAAACAGATGGACGAACAGACACGTGAATTTAATATCTGTAGATTTGTATTAACAAATAAGATATTCCTCTTGTTCCAAGACAATTAGCGACCAATTGAACTTACTCCAATTGGGAACTAAACGTAAAGAAGGTAATTGACATTTTACCATCCAATTTCCAAGCTAAATCTCCAAGCCTTTGGAATGCATACATAGGAGTAGACTTCCAAAAAGAAGACCCAGATTGGGAGAGAGAAGAAACCCTCCCTGGTGGGACTCGAACCCACCATCTCCCGCATGAGAATCTAAGGCGTCAGCCACTTGACCACGGGGGACCCCAATATGTATTTGTATCAACAAATGTGATATTCCTATTGTTCTAAACAATTAGTAACCAATTGAACATGCCCCAATACTGAACAAAATGTAAAGAGGAAGCGTTGATCGTCGGGGTTTCGGTCAGTGTACACTGACCGAAACCCCGACGATCAACGCTTCCTACTTCCGAACGGTCGACCATATCTTCTCAAAATGTAAAGAGGATAATTGACATTTTACCATCCAATTTCCGAGGTGAATCTCCAAGTTGACCCTTTGGAATGCATATATAGGACTGGACTTCCATAAAGGAGACCTAGATCGGGAGAGAGAAGAAACCCTCCCGTTGGACAGGTGGTCCGGTCGGACTAACAAGACGACACTCGAGATCCGAATAGGAGATAACATTCACTCCTATCTCGCCGGGGTCTCATTATCTCGCAAATGGCAAATCAATCTAGGGTCCACGCGCTCGCGACATTTCTATAGCAGAGGGCCTTTCTCTAGCTAGAGTATATAGTCTAGCAACCTCTACTCGTTCCGAAACCACTTGTTAGCTCATGGAATCTTCTATATGCTGTTGAATAGAAGAACACAGTGGATTATCTTTAAGATAATCAAATACAAAACCATTTTCAAGCATCTTCAAACCCACAAAGGTGCGTTGTCTCTTTCACTTAAAGCACATAGTATGAAAAAATCAATATGATATAATAAGGGAAAAAGAAAATTCGTAACCCACGAAACTACTATATTTATTTCTACGATCTAGATTATTAATATGTGTCCCATACGTCATTGTTTAAAGTGTTTCATTGAATTTTAATCCACGGCAGCGACATTGTCTCACAGTAACGATAAAAGCCGAAAGTGTTCATTTTTTAAATGCATCGCCGAAGCATTATTAAAAATATTCCGTAGTTGAAAATATTATTTTGTAAAATGGATAACAATGGTACATCCATATTGAGATCTATCACACAGAAGTGTTGATTTTTTTCTAAATTGTCAGTTGATGATGAGACTGCAATTTTTGAT
Organism: Gonocerus acuteangulatus; assembly: GCA_946811695.1. Lineage (NCBI taxonomy): Eukaryota > Metazoa > Arthropoda > Insecta > Hemiptera > Coreidae > Gonocerus > Gonocerus acuteangulatus. The sequence goes on from OX328131.1 coordinate 57,978,473, forward strand.
GAAGCAAAATTTGCTAAAAGCTTTGGTGAAATGTTTATTCCTTTTTTGGCAAAGCTTGAAGCAATGAAAAAACATTTAGGTGCTGAATTATATCGAATATTAGAAGACATCCAAAGGAAATTACATTTAGTTTGCAATGGAAATATTCCATCAGATTTTTTTAGCGATAGGGTCTCTGAAAAAATTTCCTGCTACATCAAAGGTATTTTAATAGGGTGGCAACCAGTACGTAGAATGCTAATAATTAAAAAATAGTTTCGGTTCTTCAAGGCTTACTACATAATGCTTACTACAATTTTCTTGAAGAAGTCTACAGCTGTTGTGGCATTGTCTCGCGTACCGTTGCCGGGACCTGTAGACAATCAGAACGGTAAATGAGATGCAGAGAAAGACCACCCGTGCTATGGCAGAAAATGGTGTAGTAACTGCTGTAATTACGAGTCTCTTCATGCCCATCTGCCACGCATCTCATACACGTAGGCTATGCACGTTGCTGTACACGCTGTACACTCACTGTCATTTGCTGTCAATCTCCAGTTTCCAGAATTACATTTAGAAAACCTATCTCCAAGTCATTGTCATCCAAGATAATATCTTTTTTTTTTTAATGGCTTCCGTAGATCATTTTTGCGTGCTACAAAATTCATCTGTGTCATGTTTTGAGGTTCAAATTGTGGGTTTCCTGTCAATAGCCCCATACAAAATAGTCACATTTTTGTGCGATTTCATTATGACATCGTGGTTGACATTATGACAGAACACGACTACCGGAACGCAATTTTTCTGGCAAAATCCATATCTATAATCGTTTTTCTTGGGGTTTTTAGAAATACTCTATATCTAGAAATCGTAGTGAATTTAAAGTTTTTATTCGGAAGCATATTAAATTTCCTACAAATACGGTTCTTATGCGATTTTTGATTGTGCGATCTCATTTAGAGAAATGGAATAATTACGCTTAGACAGTTTCTTGTTCGGAGATCTTCACTCGGAGATTTCATACTACATTTTTCTACAACAGATTAAAAGATAACATTAACTGTTCCATTAAAAAATTTGCATATTTAACCTTTTGGATGCGACGTGGGCTAGCTGCCTACTCCCTCCACAGGCGGACCAAACTGCCTCTCATAGAGCGGCCGTACAACAATACGGGTGCATTTGTTTTTTGTTTTTTTTTACTTAGGCACTCGTTACTAATCATCATTTTCATGTTTATCTTACGTGAACGACGACGTGTATCACTTGAAACGATTTATTTACTACAATTTAGGTACGCGGCAAACCTACAATAACCATTTAAAACAAAGTCTACTTACTTTTCTTCCCTATATTTCTCTTTCTATTTCATTCCAAAACTACTGCTTGTTTTTAGACGTGATTTTTAAATGTAGCAATGAAAATGATTTTTATTTATTATTATAATAAGGTACTCCTTTTTTATTATTCACTAAAAAATGCCCTAAGAACATTTTTACCGTGCACACGTCTCACAGACGCATGTTACTTATCACGTTCAAAATTTGTATGTTACCAGTAATGGTTTAAACCAGCAATATCCCCCATTCCTGCTAGAGCACTCTGTACACGCTCAAGGCTAAAGAGGGCACGCGATCAAGAGATACAGCTGTGGCGAGAATACTCGGGCGTAGCCTCTGAGGAACATCTTTGTCCGGCGAGTATTCTCGGGTGTCGCATCGAATGGTTTAATATATTGACACGGAGTTTAAAATATTACATAAAGTTTAAGGTCTTTTGTGGAATTTGGTTTTGCACCCTAGCTTCATGGTGTGCAAGGCAGTCCACTTTTATATGTCTAAAATCGAGAAATCTGACAAATTGTTCGTGTCATTCCTAGGACCGGGCTAGGTAAAAACCATCACGGGTAGTTCCAGATATAGGGTATTTTGGGCACGTTTGGCTTATTGTTTCTGCACTCCAGAAACTCGAGTGCTTATCATTTTATTTTACTATTTTGTCGTTTGTAGGACATATTTGGGGCACAGGTCTTCCTGATGCTTATCCAGCCTTTATGGGTACCTGCAAAAATAACTAGTCAGCCGTAACATTTTACTGGCCAATAAGACACCTTTACAATCCTACACTACCGATGATAGTATTAATTCCTAACGGAATCCGGACGACATATTCTAAAATCAACCCATTTAAAAGGAATTACACAACACCCGTCCCAAATAAATACAATTCATAACTGAAGGTCAGAATGATAATCATATCTCCGGGTGAAATCTCCTAGCGGGTCAATTATTTGAATAATTCAATTACGAATTCCAATTAACCCGTTTCAGAATTGATTGGTCAGTAATTAACATATCACTAAATCAAGAATATCGGCCACCAAATGTTTCGACCATTGAAATCCAATAAAAGGTGCCGACGCGCCTACTTATACTATTAGAATCTTTTTTTTTTTTTTTCTAATATGACATATATAACTTCCATTTAAGAAACCGGAGTATAAAATTGTTTTATAAATAAGTTATTTTTGCCTTTTATTACAGTTCTGAAAGAATACTGATTGTTTCGCCCCGGGGGACGTGTGGAGGCGAAGCGCGCGTCCGATATTTAGTCACCGATTATAATATTCATGAAAGGTTGGTAAAACCGAACGAAATGCCTACGGGGCTAATCAGAAAGCAATTTCCATCTCTGGGCGTTTAGCAATTCGTCAAAAGTATTCGGAAGCGGCGGGTTTTAATGGATGAAACACATATGCAATTAGTAGTTTAGAAGAAAGCTGTCCGTTCTGGGGAGAAAATAGCTGATTCCGTAACTCGAATATTTCAACACAACGTAACACACAGTTTTGGATATGAGGATACTTCGAAATAAAAATTGGGCAGGTCGCAGCACGACATTTCATAGACATTTTAGTCAAAAGAACAGGAAATGTTATTGCGAATATTAAAATGCTCGATATGTAAAAAAAACAAAAATCATAAATGAGTACCGTAGCAGGCCACGAAGGCCCTGAGGGGCAGATACTATACTATGATTCATGGTCATACGGCACACTAGGGAGATAGTGTGGTCAGTACCATGCTCCGACCGCCTGATTTTCCCCTTGCTTCTTCGACTGCTAGGGTCATTAGCACCAAGGTGCCCATTAATAAATTAATTAAAGGCTGGGTTGGCCTAGGGACGGTCAGAAAGGCCGAATCCAACCCATGAACGAAGACACTAGAAGAAAAAAATCTTGAGTGCTTGCTAGGGATTTGAACTCACGTCCTGCAGCTGTTAGTCCAGTTCTCTACCACTGAGCTAACCTCGCCCCGATATGTGGAAAGTCCAAATTCATTTTGATACCTTTTGGTAATTTTTCTGATATTTTTTAATTTTGGTGCGTATCTTACCAACTTCCATTGGGAGAAAATACGCTTCTGGAGTCAACACAATGATGGAATCCGGAAATGCGGATTAGAAAATTTGACTTTTCAGAAAGCACAAATAAGGAATGTAACAGTTTCATGAAATGTCCTTTTGATGAAATGTGCTTTGTCGGCTTTGAAAGATCAAGTTCGTTAACCAGGAGGTTGCTTCCCCCACAATATGGTTTTTGGACGAAATCGGGCCAAAAAAATCCTGGTATTTACGTTTTTTCGCTACCAGGATTACGGTTAATATTCCGAAAAGGAAAATCGTGCTGTTAACCGAATGTGGACATTGGAAAACTAACTATATGCTTCAAGGAAACGGTTCTCAGGTATTTTTCAATACAATGATTTCGGTCGGAGTTTTAATCTATCAGTTTTTTTTTATAGGGTTTTGGTTATGTTTTTGCTTTTAGTACTAAAATGATTTTGCCTATGAAGCTTTCCGATTGAAAGAGGCAGAGTGAACAATTTTCGCGATTGTGTTTTCCTTCACATAATGGCACCTAAAATCTCACATTTTTCAAGTTTTCATTGGAGTATGAGCTTAACTTCCTAGTGTGTTTAAGCTCCTGTAGAAAGGGGTTTTTTTTTTGTTTTTTTTTTTATTTCCTCTTTGTGCTTATTTGAGAGCTTCTTTGTGTTACTTCTGTCACCAACAGTGATGTTTTTTTCGATGATTTATTTTACACATTTGAACAGATGACTTCAGGCCGCTTCTCCATGGTGCACTTATGTGATGAGGAATTTCCCAAGAATGAAGGAGACCTGATGATCGGAAAACATATATTTTACTATTTCCACCATATCTGTCTGATTCCATTTTCTACAGTCAGAAGACGTTTTAGTATAGTGCCTTTTCGAGAGAGTTTAATAGATATCGATAGCCTGTAAAAAATTTAAACCCACAGAAAGAATATTTTAAAAATACAATGAAATGTTTTTTGAATCTTCGAATATTTTCCTAATAATATCGAAACCGGAATAAAGTCGCGGAATGTGAATGAATGAATGAATGAATGAAAAAAAAACTTTATTCTGGGACTTCGTCCCATAAGAATAAAAATAAGTACAAAATAAACAATAAAGAAATTAACCTAAAAATATAAATATGAATAAAGAAAAACAAAAGTATAAAAGAACAAAACAAAGAAAGCAACTAATACAAATATTATATGTGAAGCCTTAAATAATAAAATGAAATATAAGTAAATATGTACATTCATTGGAATGGGGCAATGATGATACAATGTTCAGAGGGGGATGGGAATAAAATTAAAGAGTTTAAATAAACAAATAAATATTAAAAAGTTGAATAAATATTAAAGGAATGGGGGCTATAAAAAGATATAAACTAGGAAAATGCATAAACACGAGAAAAAAAAAAAAAAAAAAATGTGGAAGGGAAGCAATCGAAATCTTATTAAATTCTCTACAAAAAAAGGTTCTGAAGCAATTTTCGAATGGGCAACGTCATTTTGAGATATAAGTGCTTAAAGTTTCAAAAAAAAAAAATCAGTCCCGTAACGGGCCACGAGGGCCCAGAGGGGCAGATACTATAGAGGTATCTGATTCTTGACCATACGGCACACTTGGGAGATAGTATGGTCAGTACTATGCTCCGGCCGCCTGATTTTCCCCTTGGCAGCTTCGACTGCTAGAGTCATTAGCACCAACCAAGGTACCCATTATTAAATTAATTAAAGGCTGGGTTGGCCTAGGGACGGTCAGGGAGGCCGAATCCTACCCATGAACGAAGACACTATAAGAAAAAATCTTTAGTGCTTGCTCGGGATTTGAACTCAGGCCTCCAGCTTATTAGTCCAGTGCTCTACCACTAAGCTAACCTCGCCCTTAAAGTTTCAAAGGGGTCAGTTTTGTCCTTCTAAACGGGGTTTTGTCTCCGTTCAACTCACTTTGTAATGATTTTATTTTAAATTAAATTTTATTGCACTAAAATTGGTATTTTAGTAAAACATAGTACAACAACAAGAAAATAAGAATCATATTGGTATTGAAGCTTTCCTAGAACGAACGTTGAGAAGGTGGAGGCAGTCATTTCCGCTTAGGATACTGTCAGTTTCCTGTTTTGGCTCCTAAAATATTTGTTCTCTTTCAGATTTAAATTTACTCTATTTCCAAATCGATCATATGCACAATGTGTATCTAGGGACCCAATTTTTGGGAAACCCTTAATATTCGTGCGTCATACTTTTTAGTAAATTGTGGAAATATTTTGAAAGTATTGCGGTATCCACAAGGCACCCAAAAAAAAACAAAAAAAAAAAAAAAAAAAAAAAAAAAACTACAGTTTGCTTCTCCACAATTCAGTGATGCAAGAATGCAAGCTCTAGGAGAGCTGGGATATTCAATCTTTAAAAGCACATTTGTAGGTTTATAATGAAAATCGTTTTCATTTAAATATTTTGACATTTTCTCTCTAAGCTCTGTAAGACGGTTCAGTTTTAATATAACCATTTGCCCTCCCAAATATGGCGATTTTTAATAGACTATTAGGGCTCATGACTATAATACTATTATTAGACGGACATACTTGCTTTTACTAGGAACTATTTAGTAACTGCTTGAGCACGCCGGAGTTATTAACGGGTTGCACGATGTCCCATGAAAGCCTTGCATGTCTTAAGCTGTAATGGCTCTCTTAATATACTAATAATGCGGTATTGTATATATATATATATGTATAGAGAGAGAGAGAGAGAGAGAGAGAGAGAGAGAGAGAGAGAGAGAGAGATTTGTGTCTGCTCCTTGAGGGGATGCACTCTGGAACACGGGGAGACCCTAATTTTAATTTTGAATTATTGACCTATTTTTACTGTAAAATTATATACCACATTAAAAAAGAGAAAGAAGAAAACTGTCAGGGACAAAAAAAAAACTGGGGAAAAATCCACTATAATCATTTTTGGACTTGTGCACAAAGTGTGTAAAAAAACACACTACCAATTACAGATTTTACAAAATACAATATTTTTTCGAAGTTGTAAAATTTAGCGTGATGTACTACCAAGTGGTGTGTGTGACAAAAACGTTCGGGAAAGGCTGTTCTGGTCAGAGAATATTTTGAAGTTTCTTCAATTTTTGCTCACGTTGACAATAGAATGCTCTAGTGGTTTATGAGAATTATTTTCGGGGGAAACCTTTGTGTTATGTTTATTTTTACATATTTTGTCCCATAAAATATTATTCATACCTTATAAATTAAACAATATGCATATTTATTTAACACTTTGTTTACTCGGCGCTAATAGCCAAGATTTGTTGATGCGCCGTAAAAAAAAAAAAAAAAAAAAAAAAAAAACACCACTCTGTTGTTGGATGGTACATTTGTTTATTTTTGCTTATGTGTGTAATGTTTATTATTTATTAGATTGTTGTCATTTTTATTACAACTGCCCTACCGGTTTTATATCTATTTTGATGCTTCTTCAGGGGCACTAATACTATGAAATGAAATATACAGCGTAACTATAGGTATATTTCCTAGCCTTAGTTCCCCTCAAGACTCATCACAGGAGATGTGAAACAGGTGAAAAGAATATATTTGGGGAGAACATTTTTGAGAATTAAAACAAAAACAAAAAATATAAGCCATAGTGATATTTTTTTTTACATAAAATGAGAAAATTTCTGTTAGTAAAATCCTATATTTTCAGGTAGAAAGCATCAACATAATAAATAAAAAACGTAAAAACACAAGAAAAATAAACTGATAAATTGAAAACGTACCATCCAATAAGTAAGTGTTAAATATATCATTTTCTTTTTAATATATATCCTTCTTAACTTATTTTTTCCAATATGCAATTTTGGTATTCTTTTTTTGTTTTTGTGCACCGCCGCTAATACGTCATTAGCGCAATTTGGTATTATTATATATATATAAAAAAAAAAAAATGTTAATGCAACATGAGCCCAAATAATTTTAAAAATATTCATCATTCTAATCTACATGATACGTAACAATAAAACTATGTAATAATGAAATAAATAAAATATAAGCCTAATAAATAAAATTATACTAAAGAGCGGATGCTAGTGCAAATAAAAGGTCATCTCACAAATACCACATACCGATGCTTAATTTCTTCTTAATAAGTGACATTTAGAAGATGCATTCACGAAGAGAGGGAATCGAAAAGTGAGAGTCCTCACTGCCCGGGTGCAATGGCATTTTTACTGCACTTATTTGCATTATTATCTCATTAAGGAACTGAAGAAGGATGAGAGGGAAAAAAGAGAGAGAAAAGTGCATTGCTCGATGCAGTTTATAATTGCAACTTTTCTTATTTTTTGCGGTCACTCCTCATGGCACGTGGAATAAATATTTGATGCTCCACGAGTCTTGGTTTTAATTTATAGATGGAACTTTAAGCAGATGTCTACTGCTTGTGCATTTTTGTAGAATAACCTCCTATTTTATTTTTTAAAGGTCTAAGCTAGGCTGGCTTCCATAAATTGTTTAGCATAATCTTTATTACTAGTACTTGATTTTAAATTATTAAAAGTCATTTTAGCACTTTTCTTCGAAGGAAAGTAGCTATTGAGGTTGCACTCATGACGGAATTTTTAAAAAATGTCTTCAACTCTTCATCGATCCTACCTAGTAGACACCGAAAATGACCCCCGTTAAAATTTATATAAATCTATATGTATATATATATATATATATATATATATATATATATATATATATATATATGTATATATATAAGCATATATATATATGTGTGTGTGTGTGTGTGTGTGTGTGTCTGGTAACACGATAGCGGCCAGAGTTTTTGTTTTTTCTTCACGAAACGTGGTATATAGCATTCAATTAGCAAAAGATTGAACGAGTTCGTTAACCACCAAAATTGGTCCACCGGGAGGTGAGGGGGGGGGGTTTACCCAGAACCCAAAACACTAATTTGACCATACCAGCCGTAGTTTTTGTTATATTTGAACGAAACTCGGTATTCGTTATGTTGATCTAAAGAGAAAAATGGGATGTAAAAATAAACTAAATCGGGTTATTTGGAGGGGGGGTTTACTCCGGACCTATACCGGTCGTAATTTTTGCTGTATTGTAAAGAAACGCAGTATACGTCGTGGGTATCTCACGAGAAAGAATTGTTGTAAAAATGAAGTAAATCGGTCTATTGGAAAGGAGGGTTTACTTTAAACTCTGTTTCACAAGAATTAGCCGGCCAGACGTAGGTTCCCAAAGCCGCCGCGAGGAGCGCTATCTCCCGCAAGGGGGACTGTATCCTGTTCCTGCGTCAGATCAAAAGACGGAAAATGAAGTTTTCGTGTGTTTATTAAGTAGTACAGTATCATGTATTAACATAACTCTGGAAGCAAATTATTTACAAAATGAATAATTTAACAGTTCTCATAACAAATGTAAATGAGCAGAACTATTCATGCTTTCATTTTATTTATAAAGGTTATTTACAGCAAATTATTCAGTAATGTTGTCTACACTACAAAAATTCTGAGGAAAGTGCTTAGTTATGCAGCTCCTGCGTAACGGACTTTTAAGCCATTCATATTAGTAATCTGAAAGGGAGTGGAGAGTCAGTAAAACAAGATGATATATTCTCTACTTGTACTTCTAGGTCACAAAATTACTTCAAAACTACATTTTAACCATTTCATTTATATCGACTAGTTTTTGGCAAAAATGGGCTTTCTTCACATAAAAACTTTTCTTATAGATAGTAGTCAACTAATGACTCAGTCCAAAACAAACACCAAATAAATAGTTTTTTTTTTTTTTTTTTAAATCTTAAGGGAACAATCACCAGCCATGGCTGGTCTCGTACAAATATATATATATATATATATATATATATATATATATATATATATATATATATATATATGTGGTTCGCAGGAAGTTCCGGCCGCCAGTTTAAATTAATTAAAGGCTGGCTTGACCTACGGAAGGCCCTCCGGCAGTGGTTGGCAGTGGTTCCAAGCGCCCGGTGTTCGGTGGAAAAAAACAGTAATACTTGAATCTTTATGATTTTTGAAGTATTTTTTTGTGCTAAGTCGAATGAGACCACTGCCAATTGGATCGATTAATTATTTTGGAAGATTGGCGGATTTTATATAAACAAAAACCTGAAGAAAGTCATATTTTACTGCGTTCTAGACGTATTCCTTATTATTAAAATTTGCGCTCAGTCAAAATTTAACATTTTCAAAATAGATGGTAGATGGATCACACTGTTAATGATCAGTTACTTGATAGCAAAAAATGTTCAAGAACTTTCTGCAGAAAATAATAATGGTAAACTCGTTTTTCATATTATAATAGTCAATTGACACATTCATTTTATTGGGCTCTGCGCATACGGCCAAGCGACTAATGGTAAACTCGTTTTTCATATTATAATAGTCAATTGACACATTCATTTTATTGGGCTGTGCATGCATACGGCCAAGCGAATAATGGTAAACTCGTTTTTCATATTATAATAGTCAATTGACACATTCATTTTATTGGGCTGCGCACGCATACGGCCAAGCGAATAATGGTAAACTCGTTTTTCATATTATAATAGTCAATTGACACATTCATTTTATTGGGCTGTGCATGCATACGGCCAAGCGAATAATGGTAAACTCGTTTTTCATATTATAATAGTCAATTGACACATTCATTTTATTGGGCTGTACACGCTTACGGCCAAGCGACTAAAGGTAAACTCGTTTTTCATATTATAATAGTCAATTGACACATTCATTTTATTGGGCTCTGCGCATACGGCCAAGCGAATAATGGTAAACTCGTTTTTCATATTATAATAGTCAATTGACTCATTCATTTTATTGGGCTCTACGCATACGGCCAAGCGAATAATGGTAAACTCGTTTTTCATGTTATAATAGTCAATTGACTCATTCATTTTATTGGGCTCTACGCATACGGCCAAGCGAATAATGGTAAACTCGTTTTTCATATTATAATAGTCAATTGACACATTCATTTTATTGGGCTGTGCGCATACGGCCAAGCGACTAATGGTAAACTCGTTTTTCATATTATAATAGTCAATTGACACATTCATTTTATTGGGCTCTACGCATACGGCCAAGCGAATAATGGTAAACTCGTTTTTCATGTTATAATAGTCAATTGACTCATTCATTTTATTGGGCTCTACGCATACGGCCAAGCGAATAATGGTAAACTCGTTTTTCATATTATAATAGTCAATTGACTCATTCATTTTATTGGGCTCTACGCATACGGCCAAGCGAATAATGGTAAACTCGTTTTTCATGTTATAATAGTCAATTGACTCATTCATTTTATTGGGCTCTACGCATACGGCCAAGCGAATAATGGTAAACTCGTTTTTCATATTATAATAGTCAATTGACTCATTCATTTTATTGGGCTCTACGCATACGGCCAAGCGAATAATGGTAAACTCGTTTTTCATATTATAATAGTCAATTGACACATTCATTTTATTGGGCTGTGCACGCATACGGCCAAGCGACTAAAGGTAAACTCGTTTTTCATATTATAATAGTCAATTGACACATTCATTTTATTGGGCTCTGCGCATACGGCCAAGCGACTAATGGTAAACTCGTTTTTCATATTATAATAGTCAATTGACACATTCATTTTATTGGGCTCTACGCATACGGCCAAGCGAATAATGGTAAACTCGTTTTTCATGTTATAATAGTCAATTGACTCATTCATTTTATTGGGCTCTACGCATACGGCCAAGCGAATAATGGTAAACTCGTTTTTCATGTTATAATAGTCAATTGACTCATTCATTTTATTGGGCTCTACGCATACGGCCAAGCGAATAATGGTAAACTCGTTTTTCATGTTATAATAGTCAATTGACTCATTCATTTTATTGGGCTGTGCATGCATACGGCCAACTGCGCTGATAAAATGTTTGGGATAGTAACTCTAATACATGAAATTTTAGGTAACTAGCGGAGACCATAGCTAAGAACCTACTCCAAATAAACTAAGGATAATTGAGCTTCATTACAAATATTTTCACAACCCAAATCCAGTAGTACATTTTGGCAAGTAAAAAATTTCTTTTAAAACCTTCATATACTCATGAGAATTCCTGGGTAAATACAATTTTTCAGAAATAATATAAGTGGTATAAAATATTGTTTTACTTTGCACTAAAAACTGTTAAGTTTCAACACAGCGAGAAAACGTTTTCGTTACAATATAACAAAAATATCGACCTTTAAGGGTATATTAATAATTAGTGTTCGGTGTAAACCCAGATGGACCAAATCTAGCTGGTTATCAAAGGCGTCCAATCGTTTTTTCCCAATCAACTCCTAAAAAAAATAGCTACCTCTATGGTGTTAATGCCATAAAAACTCCTTAAATATAATTTTATATATTTATATTCATGGGGGCGACGTTAGCCCAGTGGTAGAGCACTGGACTAATATGCTGGAGGACCTGAGTTCAAATCCTGAGCAAGCACTAAAGATTTTTATCTTCTAGTGTCTTTGTTCAAAGTGAAAATCAGGCGTCCGGAGCATAGTAGAGACCACACTATCTCCTCAGTGTGCCGTATGGTCATTAATCAGATACCTCTATAGTATCTGTCCCTGTTACGGGACTGATATATATATATATATATATATATATATATATATATATATATATATATACTTGCTGTTACTCGGTGTGCGATGCTTCACCTACTTTCTGCATCTAGAAAAGCCCAAATAAGTAATATTAAAATCTAATAGCACAAATCTGTAATTATTTCAAGATAATTTCTTCAAGAAATTATCTTGAAATAATAGAAATGAATGTTGACGACGACGCAAGGAAAAAGTGCATCGAACTGACTCGGATCATCAAATAAAAAAGAAATTATCTTGAAATAATAGAAATGAATGTTGACGACGACGCAAGGAAAAAGTGTATCGAACTGATTCGGATCATCAAATAAAAAAGAAATTATCTTGAAATAATAGAAATGAATGTTGACGACGACGCAAGGAAAAAGTGCATCGAACTGACTCGGATCATCAAATAAAAAAGAAATTATCTTGAAATAATAGAAATGAATGTTGACGACGACGCAAGGAAAAAGTGCATCGAACTGACTCGGATCATCAAATAAAAAAGAAATTATCTTGAAATAATAGAAATGAATGTTGACGACGACGCAAGGAAAAAGTGCATCGAACTGATTCGGATCATCAAATAAAAAAGAAATTATCTTGAAATAATAGAAATGAATGTTGACGACGACGCAAGGAAAAAGTGCATCGAACTGATTCGGATCATCAAATAAAAAAGAAATTATCTTGAAATAATAGAAATGAATGTTGACGACGACGCAAGGAAAAAGTGCATCGAACTGATTCGGATCATCAAATAAAAAAGAAATTATCTTGAAATAATAGAAATGAATGTTGACGACGACGCAAGGAAAAAGTGCATCGAACTGATTCGGATCATCAAATAAAAAAGAAATTATCTTGAAATAATAGAAATGAATGTTGACGACGACGCAAGGAAAAAGTGCATCGAACTGACTCGGATCATTAAATAAAAGTCCGTCACGCAGGAGCTGCATAACTAAGCACTTTCCTCAGAATTTGGGTAGTGTAGACTGCTTTCCAGAACAATTTGCTTAAAATATCCTACATAAATAAAATAAAAACATGAATAGTTTTCTTTTAAATTTGTAATGAGTAACTGATCAATTATTAATTTGCTTCCAGAGTTATGTTTACACTTGGTACCTATTACAGTACGTAATAAATACAAAAAACCTCATATTATCGTATTTTGATATAATGCAGGAACAGGATACAGTCACTCTAGTGGTAGAAAGCGCTCCTTGCGGCGGCTTTGTGAACCTACGTCTGGCGGGCTTTTCTATTGAAATATATTACAAATTAAACCCCCGCTTTCCGATTGACCGATTCAGCTCATTTTTACAACACTTCTTTCTCATGAGTTACCTACGACGTATACCGCGTTTCGTTACAATACAGCAGAAATTACGACCGGTATGAGTATATTAGGAATTTGGGTCCGGATTAAACCCCCCCCCCCCCTTCTAATGAACCGATTTAGTTTATTTTTACAATACATATTTACCTGTAGATTACCACTACGAATACCGAGTTTCGTCGAAATATACCAAAAATCACGGCTGGTAGTGGCGAATTGATATTGTGGGTCCGGAGTAAACCTCCCCCCTTCTAATGAACCGATTTAGTTCATTTTTATATCTCAATTTTCTCTCTATATTACCACTACAAATACCAAGTTTCGTTGAAATATAACAAATATTACGCCTCACATACTCAAATTAGTGTTTTGGGTTCGGCGTAAACCCCCCCTTCCGGTGGACCAACTGTGGTGGTTAACGAACTCGTTCAATCGTTTGCTAATTGAATGCTTTATATAGTTTCGTGACGAAAAAACAAAAACTCTGGCCGCTATCGTGTTAACAGACATATATATATATATATATATATATATATATATATATATATATATATATATATATATATGTATATAGATATATATCAATTTTAACGGGGGTCATTTTCGGTGTCTACTAGGTAGGATCGATAAAGATTTGAAGACATTTTTCCAAAATTCCGTCATGAGTCCAACCTCAATAGCTACTTTCCTTCGGAGGAAGTGCTAAAAAAGAAATTATCTTGAAATAATACAAATGAATGTTGATGACGACGCAAGGAAAAAGTGCATCGAACTGACTCGGATCATCAAATAAAAAGAAAATCTGTAATTGTTCGGGTTCCCAGACGATCTGAGGAAAAGCAAAGCTGCAGGCCGACCCCTATCGCCTGGGCTTAGTGGACACCGGGACATTTGCCCTCTATTTTCAAACGGAAGGATGGTGGGAAGTCACCTTCTCATTCGTCCCAAACTCATACATCTTTCTGACCTCACTAAGCGATACTGGGAGGCTCGGCGTCAAATGGCTCAACCGCCACCGACAGGCGTTGGATAAAATAAATAAATAGTTTCGAACCCGTGACCTCGGAACTGTTAGTCCTAGACTATTTTAACCTAGCCGATGACACTCCCTGTATCAACACCTACCTCTGTGCCAAGATTGATCAAAATCAGTCAGTATGGATTTGTATAAGAAAACAAACATACAGACAGAGAGCTGGTAGACATTTTTGACCTAGCCTACGAGACTTCCCGGTTCATGACCTACCTGTGTGACAAGTTTGGTCAAAATCGGTCAAACGGTGTGGATTTGTATAAGGAACAAACAGACAAACGCAGAAACAGAGAGACACGTTATATATATATATATATATATATATATATATATATATATATGTATATATATATATATATATATATATATATATATATATATATATATATATATATATATACATATAGGAAGAAAGAGAGCAAAAGGAATTTTCTGTATCAAGCAATCGATTAAGGTTTGAGGACAATCTGAAATATTTCTTCATGAGTGCAACTTCAATATCTACTAACTTTCGGAAAGCATCAGAAACGAAAAAAAAGGACCTTGTCGAGTCCTAATATGACACCCTCCTGAGATGACTATGCCGAAGCCCGCCAGCCTAGAAGCGTTAGAACGCATACTGCTGGGTGCGTGTTGGTCTCCCTTTGATCTGACCGACCATCCCATATATCCCGGGTCATGGGTCGCTATGCCCATAACTCACTAATGGGTCTAGTAGGATTAACTACCTCATCAACATATTATTGCTGGGCTGTACTCGCTCCTTTAATATAGAACAAAAAAGGTATCTTCAAGAGAGAGATTTAAGTTTTTAGGACTTGGCTTGTAATAATTGGTAATTTCATCATACTGTCACTTAATATACTCTCAGCTAGTTATTTTACTATACGTTAATCATCTTAGCTAGTTCCTTACTAGAGCGAGAAAACTCGCTTATGACGTAGTTTCGATGAACCAGACACGCGGGCCACAAGAGAAATTACTACTAAACGGTTTAAAATATCAACATTTTTCATAGAGGAAATGTTGTAGTTCTCGTCGAGATCTATAAAATGGTGCTCTCGGAAGTGAGAAAATAACACTTCTAAGGGCACAAATAGTCCTTTGAAGGGAAGGGTTTCCTCTTTACCCATATTTTGCATTATATTTTTAAAATGTATTAATAAAACAAGGAAGAACCGTGCAAACGGGGTTTCGATTCGTCAAGTACCACATTCTCCTATGCTGAATCGCCCCTCCATTAACAAAAATACTATTTAAATAAATCCAAGTGCCTTTTTTTAGCACTTTCCTCCGAAGGAAAGTAGCTATTGAGGTTGGACTCATGACGGAATTTTTGAAAAATTTCTTCAAATCTTTATTGATCCTACCTAGTAGACACCGAAAATGACCCCCGTTAAAATTTATATATATATATGTGTCTGTTAACACGATAGCGGCCAGAGTTTTTGTTTTTTCGTCACGAAACTTGGTATATAGCATTCAATTAGCAAACGATTGAACGAGTTCGTTAACCACAAAATCGGTCCACCGGAAGGGGGGGTTTACCCCGAACCCAAAACCCTAATTTGACCATTTCAGCCGTAATATTTGTTATATTTCAACAAAACTTGGTATTCGTAGTGGTAATATAGAGAGAAAAGTGAGATATAAAAATGAACTAAATCGGTTCATGAGGAGGGGGGGTTTACTCCGGACCGACAATACCAATTCGCCACTACCAGCCGTGATTTTAGGTATATTTCGACGAAACTCGGTATTCATAGTGGTAATCTACAGGTAAATATGTGTTGTAAAAATAAACTAAATCGGTTCACTAGGAGGGGGGGTTTACTCCGGACCCAAATTACTAATATACTCATACTTGTCGTAATTTCTGCTGTATTGTAACGAAACGCGATATACGTCGTGGGTAACTCATGAGAAAGAAGTGTTGTAAAAATGAGCTGAATCGGTCAATCGGAAAGGGGGGTTTACTTTGTAATATATTTCAATAGAAAAGCCAGCCAGACATAGGTTCACAAAGGCGCCGCAAGGAGCGCTGGAGGGACTGTATCCGGTTCCTGCGTTAGATCAAAATACGATAATACGAGGTTTTTTTGTATTTATTACGTAGTGTAGTAGGTACCATGTGTAAACATAATTCTGGAAACAAATTAATAATTTATCAGTTACTCATTACAAAATTAAAAGAGACCTATTCATGTTTTTATTTTATTTATGTAGGATATTTTAAGCAAATTGTTCTGGAAAGCAGTCTACACTACCCAAATTCTGAGAAAAGTGCTTAGTTATGCAGCTCCTGCATGACGGACTTTTTTTATTTCAGATGTGGAATACATGCAAATGAAAACGTATTTTTACAGAGAACTACTTGACGCATCGAAACCCCGTTTGCACATTTCTTCCTTGTTTTAGTAATAAATTTTAAAAATATAATGCAAAAGATGGGTAAAAAAGAAACCTATTTGAGTACTTAGAAGTGTTATTTTTTTTTATTTGAGGGCACAATTTTATAGATCTCGACGAGAACTACAACTTTGCCCCTTTGAAAAGCATTGATATCTCAAACCGTTTAGTAGTTATTTCTCTTGAGGCCCGCTTATCTGGGCCACCCTGTATGTATATATATATATATATATATATATATATATATATATATATATATATATATATATTTAACAACTGATAAATAAAAATAATGTCTTGTTTATTTTTGTGATTTTATCTGGATTAAATAAAAATGATTCTTGATAAAATTTATATTTAATGGATACAATAAAGTTGAATGAAAAAGAAAAAAAAAATACTTCGAAAATTATATTATAAAAGTTTCCCGTTATGTTATGAATGAATTATTTATTTATTATGTTCATTAAAAGTATAAAAGGGCAAATTTATTTATGTAAGTTTGTAATTTTATAGGTTAATTTGAGCACATTCTTCTGCAATAGGGCTAAACTATCCAGATTTCTAAGAAATATACTTAGTTATTATTACTATTAAAACATACCGAACCACACAAATTCATTTAATATAAGTAAGTGAAATTATCATTTTTAATCTAAACGTATAGGTAATTTTATTTGAATTGTTATTAGAATATTCTGATTTATGCGGACATAATATGGGCCTGATTTTATTTAATTCTTAGAGGCAAAAGGCAATTTTAATTTTTTTTTTTTAATTGTACAGTTATTATTTTTGCTTATTTTAACCTTACCTACCATTTTTCAAATTTTATACTCTATATTTGAATTATGTTTCAATTTTTTTTTCACTTAAATATTTTCTATTTATTTTAAGAAATTAAATTTGGATTGTACCCTACACGTTTTATTGAGCAAACCGTTCATGTAGCGACTTTTTTACCTGTATCGTAGTGTAACAGTACACCTAATGTTTTTTAATGAAATAACCAAAAATCTAAGCCCCAACTTACCTATGGTTAGTTAGTCCTTTAGCTGGTATCATCTCTTGAGGGTTACACTAGTTTTTTTTTTTTTTTTTTTTAAATAACCTCTTTTGATTTTTTTAAGGCATATTTTTCTAACATGTCGGTGCACAGATAATCTTATGATTATAGAAATAGAAATTTGAAAATACAAATACAAGGATTTGAAAAATATTATTTAAAAAAATGTGATTTAATTTTCACTTGTTGTCTTCAAAATTATCCTCTTCATATGATTTTATTTTTTTTTCAAATCAAAGATTCTAAAGCGAATTTTAATACTTTAGTATAGTTAAAATCACCTGTAATAATAATAAAAAAAGTAATAAGAGAATCATAAAAAATCCGACAGGGTTGAAACAGAGGACCACTTAAGAAATGTTTATCTTGGATAGTACCTACATTTGTAGTCCACTGTATGTTTATCTTGGATAGTACCTACATTTGTAGTCCACTGTATGTTTATCTTGGATAGTACCTACATCTGTAGTCCACTGTATGTTTATCTTGGATAGTACCTACATTTGTAGTCCACTGTATGTTTATCTTGGATAGTACCTACATTTGTAGTCCACTGTATGTTTATCTTGGATAGTACCTACATTTGTAGTCCACTGTATGTTTATCTTGGATAGTACCTACATTTGTAGTCCACTGTATGTTTATCTTGGATAGTACCTACATTTGTAGTCCACTGTATGTTTATCTTGGATAGTACCTACATTTGTAGTCCACTGTATGTTTATCTTGGATAGTACCTACATTTGTAGTCCACTGTATGTTTTGCAATGCATTTTAATTTCCACATCATCTTTGGGAACACTTTTCTCAATTTGTTAAAAAAATGTTGTCGCTTTTAGAGTCACACAAATAGCATCTCCTTCTTTTCTTGTTTGGCGAACTGGCCGATGGTTGAGAAGGACCTGGAGTGGAGCAAGCACTTTCACCATATTCCTTTTGACAGGTCTTAATTTTCATAACTGTTTCCGTCTACAATAAACCCCTGATAGTCTATTACACTATTGTAAATATACAAGTTTTTTGAACTATGTTGAAAAAAAAAAAAATCACAAAGACAGAAAATCAGACTGACACCGGCTGACTACCTACTGACAGAGCACGTATGGCCATGAGAATACAAGAAGTATATTTCCAGCACCTTTGGGTCATTTTTGACCCATGATACAAGTTAATGGCTAAGGATTATTGGATAATCATGCTAAATGTGGTGAATGTCGAAATCTGGAGCATTTCACAATTGACGACAATTTTCGTGATTTTGATCCCCGGGTTTTGGATTTTGAAAGGCGAAAGGAAAATCTTAAGAGGATACTTTTTCTTAACTTTCGAAGCTCTTCAAATAATACAAGAAAATTCTCTACAATTCTTAACAAATTCTGTCATTATTTTCTGGTATATTTTCCTTTCTCCACTTTTTTTAGCTGTTGTTGTTGTTAGTATACAAATACGGGGGATCAAAAAAAGTGTTACAGGTGAGAGGATGCCTTTTAAGATGCCGAAGTGCCCGAGGCATAGCCCGTGAGGTCCGAAAGCACCATCACGTTCCTTCGGCAATATCTCGTGGCCCGTCGTGTCGCGTGCGGCCTCGGGCCTCACGCCTAGGACCACCTTAGGGCTGGTGGTCATCTCCTATTGGGTGGAGTTGGCAGTTATTGTAGAGATTATGGCAGAAAACGTGTTTTCTCGACTTGACTCTTGTCAGGAATCATGTCAGAAGTACTCAGACAAGGAATAATTCAACTATCAGGAAGAATATTCTGACAGCTGTTATTGTCGTTGTAGTAAATGGCAAACGATAGAATTGCAAACTTTATTCGTGATGTGGTGATAGTAATATTGATTATCATATGGCATGATATGAAATGTAATACAACTCTTTACAATGTAATATTACAATGACAGTTCAGAAAATAGAAAAGCATCAGAACCAAATAAGTACATTTAGGGCATATGAAATCTACCAGATGAAAAAATCAGGAAGTCTAAAAAATGGATTGATTCAATGCTGAAATCCAATCATCCATCAAAAATACAATAAAATAAAAATATAAATGCTAAACCCTAAATTCAGTTATTTTAGTTAGTGTCTATGTAAGTACATATTCAACAACATTTTAATAAATCATAACCTAATGAATTATCTAACAACATTCATAGTTACCATGCCGGTATTACGTACCTTTATTTCTGTAAGAGACGGGGGAAAAAAAAAAAAAAAAGTGTTTTTCACTTTGCATCATTATCTATGCGTTTAGCGCCTACATCCAGGGTGCAGCGAGGAATTTTCCCAACGAGCCGTGGGATAAGAAAATTCCTGACGCCGGTAAGGGTTCGAACCCACCATCTCCCGCATATGAATCTAAGGCGTTAACCGCTAGACCACAGGGAGACCCCCAAAAAGTCATTCCTTCGACTGCTTTTTATATTTATTTTTGAGTTTGTCCGTACATATGTTCCAGACATTTTTCGATTGACACATACATCAATCATTGTTAATTGAGTTTATTTTCCGATGATAATCCCACAAAATTAGCGAGCTCTGCTCAGCATCTAAGTGTAGTGACGTTATTACAGATGCGCCGTGCACTAATAGGATATTGGTATTTTTTTCCTTTTAAATGTGATACTAATGTCTTTTGGTTTCTCCTTTAGGAAATGGACACTTTCTTACAAGGTTTTCTTAAGAAGATAAATGATTGGTCTACAAATAGGGTTGGTTTCAGCCACCATTGTCCTTGCAAAAACTCATAGAAGCTTCAGTACGCGACGACTACACCTCTATAGTTGTCCCTAAAGAATATCGTCAAGATAAACACGTTTCACACAGAGTAATTAACCCAGATGACAACAGGAATCCCATAACGTCAAGTAGGCATTTAGAAGAAACCTTTAAGACCGGCTTGTTAAAGGCCATTAATATAAGTCGGAGAAGCCCGAAGCACGCGCCCTGGAAAGAAGTTCCCAGGGATCGCTGGGAGAAATGGGCGGGAAAAAAAGAGAAATTGCGCGGGAAAAAAAAACAACGAGAACGATTAAATAAAAGACTCTGACGCCATGAATGGAAAGCAATAACTATCCAGTTTCGTTCAATTTTATTTGCCGCGCGATGATCGGAATAACCAATCGGCGTCCTCATGGACTAGTTGCTGCGTTTTTCTGCACCCTCTACTTCGTGGGAGGGTGTGTTTCCTTGTGGAATCTTCTCATGGCAATATCTTGGGAAAGAAGTACTAAGGCTGAGGGAGAAATTCTTGGATGTGTGTCTGCGCTATTTTTATTGCTTGCTTTAATTAATTTGAACTGGATGGAGAGTTGCTCTATTCACTTCCTTGGAAATAGTTGTGATTCCAAAGCTAAATCACTCCTCAGTCATTGTTTTTTGACATGTAATACTTTAAATGTAATGAAATTTTACTATTGAACACAATAGTCACAAATTTCTCTCTTGACCACCTCAAAATATTGGTAATAGGCTCAACCCTTCCATACTAATATTTATTTTATTATCTGTGAACACTGTGAAATTCCCCAATATTTCATTCAGATAATTTCGAAGCCTTTCTTTCACTGTTTTAGGTAATTCCTCCAATTTCTCGTCTCTATTTTCACTTCCTTCCTCATCTGAATAAGTAGAACATTTTTGAAGTAACGATAACATTTGTTCATCTCTACGTCTGTAAATATCTTTGAATAAGAAATGATAAAAATATGAAATTTTGCAAAATAATGTTCCTCATACATATTTTTAGGTATTTGGCCAAAGTGAACTTAAGTACACCTTCACTAAAATTTGCACCAAACCACTATTTCTATCTAAAATCAAGTTTGTTTTTTTTTAGGTTTTTATTTATTTATTCATTTAATGACATTACATTCAGTAAAATAATTACATTTTGTAATGTGCTTACATAACATATAATAATCACGAGCGTCTGCACCAGCTGCCCCCTCGTCTCCTCAGGTAAGCGAGATGACTAGGGACAGCCTAAAATCAAGATTGAAACATGTAAAAATATAAAAACCATGTTTAGGAATCGAATTTCATTAATTAGTCATTCTAATAATTATTTGAATCGAAAAACTTATATTTATAAATAATTGTAACGAGTAAGTAAGTAAGTAAAGAGTAGCGGTAAATATCAAAGAATGGTTGGGATTACTCTTAGAAAAAGCGTCACTTTTTAGCACTTTCCTCCGAAGGAAAGTAGCTATTGAGGTTGGACTCATGACGGAATTTTTGAAAAATTTCTTCAAATCTTTATCGATCCTACCTAGTAGACACCGAAAATGACCCCCGTTAAAATTTTTATATATATATATATATATATATATATATATATATATATATATATATATATATATATATATATATATATATATATATATGTGTGTGTCTGTTAACACGATAGCGGCCAGAGTTTTTGTTTTTTCGTCACGAAACTTGGTATATAGCATTCAATTAGCAAACGATTGAACGAGTTCGTTAACCACCAAAGTCGGTCCACCGGAAGGGGGGGTTTACCCCGAACCCAAAACACTAATTTGACTATGTCAGCCGTAATATTTGTTATATTTCAACGAAACTTGGTATTCGTAGTGGTAATATAGACAGAAAAGTGAGATATAAAAATGAACTAAATGGGTTCATTAGAAGGGGGGGATTACTCCGGACCCACAATACCAATTCGCCACTGCCAGCCGTGATTTTTGGTATATTTCGACGAAACTCGGTATTCGTAGTGGTAATCCACAGGTGAATATGTGTTGTAAAAATAAACTAAATCGGTTCATTAGGAGGGGGGGTTTACTCCGGACCCACAATACCAATTCGCCACTACCAGCCGTGATTTTTGGTATATTTCGACGAAACTCGGTATTCGTAGTGGTAATCTACTGTTAAATATGATGTGTTGTAAAAATAAACTAAATCGGTTCATTAGAAGGGGGGGGGGTTTACTCCGGACCCAAATTCTTAATATACTCATACCGGTCGTAATTTCTGCTGTATTGTAACGAAACGCGGTGTACGTCGTGGGTAACTCATGAGAAAGAAGTGTTGCAAAAATGAGCTGAATCGGTCAATCGTAAAGCGGGGGTTTAATTTGTAATATATTTCAATAGAAAAGCCCGCCAAACGTAGGTTCACAAAGCCGCCGCAAGGAGCGCTTTCTACCACTAGAGTGACTGTATCCTGTTCCTGCGTTAGATCAAAATACGATAATATGAGTTTTTTTGCATTTATTACGTAGTGTAGTAGGTACCATGTGTAAACATAACTCTGGAAGCAAATTAATAATTGTTCAGTTACTCATTACAAATTTAAAAGAGAACTATTCATGTTTTTATTTAATTTATGTAGGTTATTTTAAGCAAATTGTTCTGGAAAGCAGTCTACACTACCCAAATTCTGAGGAAAGTGCTTAGTTATGCAGCTCCTGCGTGGACTTTACTTCTTTTATTCGTATCTCTGTTCATAAAATTTAGAAAAATTAGGAAAAAGATCTTATCCTCAGAAAAATATGTACTAATCATTATAAGGCGATAAAAGTCATTTATAATATTTTTTGGCGTGCAAAAAAAAATATTATGGCTCACGAGCCCTCCTCTTGGTGGGAAAGTATGTAGTCCTCTAAATACTTTGAAATCTAAGTTTAAACGTTAAATTTATCTAAAAAGAGGAATTACCTGTAATGGATGAAATGTACAATTTTTAGTTTAAAAAAAAAACATTAGTGCTCACAATGCTCAAAAAAAGTATTTTTTTAGTTTTTTTCCTATTACAGCATCTTTTAATCTTTAATAAGCACAAAACGATTTATTTTTTAAAATTTTATTTATTTATATGAAGCACATATAAATAAATATCTTAAGAGGTTGGGAAAGGGTTTGGACTGGAAACATCTTGATCATCCTAGGGTTAAGTAAACAAATTTAACAAATTAAACTGTATCTTTATACAGAACTTACTTAAGAATAAGTAAAACAAATTAACAAATGATCCAAATAAAAATGGCATGCATAAATACTTTTTATACATGTTAGAAATAACGAGATTTTTAGTATTATCAAAATATTCATGCTTTTAAAATTAGATTAAAAAAGGTATACATCCTAGAACAATAAAACAACACACAAACAAGTATTCTTAGGGCATAAGTATAAGGGTATGTTCATGGTGAGGATTCATTCTGCGATGCTACGATAGCTACTCCGATGAGCGCTGCCCCGATGTAAAACAAACACATGTATTAAGGTGGGAGTGTTCATAGTGAGGATCCTTACTTCCGATGCTATTCTCGCACCCGCGCAGTGACCGCGGGGAAGAACAAATATTTTGTTTTCTCCTCGCAGTGAGGAGGGAAGCCGCGATGTGGGCCTGACTGTGATTGGTTCCTTCAAAAGGACTCTAGTGCGCCGGTCACATACCCTCTCTCATTACTTCATCTTGTGCGATTATTCTTTTTTGGTTATTTCGTTGTCGAGATGAAAGAAAATTGGGTCTTTTTGCGAAGACTACATCCAGTTACTTTTGAAGTATTTATTTAGTTAAGTGATTTATAACAGTTACTCTTACTCGCTGATAAGCTTACTGATTAGCTTACAGGTTCTTTGCTGGTTATCTTTTACTACTTGACTCGTTATCTACGGTCATAATTCATATTAGATAATGGCAAGAAATATTTATTAATAAAAAGGTTAATATGATCAAAATCAATTCTCTCAACTATGAAAAATGTTATTAAGCATTAAAGTTGACTGTTTTGCAGGTTATGAAGGATAACAAACAACGATATTTCTAAAAAAACATATTTTATTCCTTTTCTCTCTCTTTTTTGGATATTTTACATTTATTAGGCATTACATGCTATGCGTTTCCGCTCGCTCAAGAAGATATCAAAGCACTAGTCAATCCAATTCGCAATTAATAGAATTACATTAATTTAAGCGACTCTAGTCCATCCAACTCGCTAAAATTAATAGGATTCCATTAATTTTTCCGAGTAAGAAACCAATCCCTTTTTCTTTGTCAGGAACATCGCGAACTAATTGTAAAGGCTCATTTTTTCTCACTAACATAAGCAGAGCTTTTTCATAAACAAAAGCTAATTCACTGTTGAAGGTTACTTTACTCCCAGCAAGAACCAATGCAATGGTGAGTCAGCATGAACACCCTCCATCGATGTAGAATACATCGGGGCAGCGCTCATTGGAGTAGCTATCGTAGCATCGCAGAATCAATCCTCACCATGAACGTACCCTACGGAAATGTGCAAAGGGGTTGAGGGTTAAGGTGGTGACTTAAAGAACCATTTCTCTGAGCATGGGCGTATATAAGTGGGGGGGGCTGAGGGGGCTGCAGCCCCCCCCCTCCCCAAAATTTTGATTTGATCGGTAAAAATTTCATAAAAACCTTAAAAATAAATTAAATAAGATCATTTAGTTCATAAAACATATTCTATTTTGAGTGTAATAGCGTTTAAGTTGGCTAAAAGTCTTCCAAGATCTAAATAGTTAGTATTCCATACACCGGAAATGGTCTCAGCCCCCCCCCCCGAAATTTTCCCAGCCCCCTCCGAATTTTTGTTCTATATACGCCCATGTCTCTGAGAAACTTTGTTAGTTGTTCCTGGTTGTCGGGCGTTGTTTAGCATTAGTTAGAAAATTGAATAATACACTCTTCGTAATTTATTTTAGTTAATTACGAATATTCTGGTGATAACTTAGCTGTAAATGAAAGATAATGAACTAAAAAATAAATAGATAAAACTTATCCTTAATCCTTGAATATTAATTCGATCCTCCAAGTCTCACCAACTCCTGTCAAATGCAATTAAAATCTTTAATTTATTCATCGGAACGCATTGAAGATTACCGACAGGTCTGGCGAGACATTCCAATTAACGAAGGCTACATCGTTCGTCTGGAGAAAAAGGACGTGGGAATTGGAACGGACACGGAGCCAAGTTAGCGACATCAGAAAAAATTATTGACGTCTCTTGACGTCTGAGCCATAAAAGTGCAGAAAGGGCCAGAAAGAAGGCTAGCATGGTTAGCTTCCGCCAACCAGTCCCCTAGGTGCGATAGCGAAACCTGTCTTTTTACTTCTAATTAACTATGAGAATTAAGTCTGAGAAAACAATTTATCAACAGCTGGCAGGAACTGGCTTCTTGGTTCGGTGGATTGATTCTAACCAGACTCGCTTATAGTAATTATTTTATCGCTTTTCAATGTTATTCAATTAAGCTAATGGCTTATTTTTGATCTGACGTCAATTGTGAAGTCATGAATGGCATAAAAGTCTTGTATCGCGGGAGCTGTACAAACCGGTCACTTTCCTCAGAAAAACAGCGATTAACAAAGATTGTTTCATTGAAGAACAACATTTTCGCAATAACCAACGTTTGTGATATTTTTTTTTTTTTTTTTTTGTGTGTGTTAACGCTTACATTGTGTATATATTATATTACGTTATTGTCTATATATTTATATCGTTTATATATTATTACATTATATTAAATTACATACTTGTCTATACTTACATCATCTATGTATTATTACATTATATTACGTTATTGTCTATATACGTACATTCTGTATATATAACTAAGGCCTAATAAAATTATACAATAAATACTATATACATATACAGTTATGTTAATTCTAGGAATTTCAATTATATATATATATTCAATTATAAAGCCGACTGATCTACTTCACGGTTAGTTGTGCATCATCAAAGCAATGCCGATTCACAAAAATTAAGCTAGTTTTAGAAATGATGCAATCAGTTGGGAGAAAAAATCTTACTTGAGATCTTTTTTCCCGCTCTTTTCTTTCCCCTTCTCCTTTGGAAGAGCTCTTTGGTCCACCTTTTGTGATATTCGCAAGTCGCGAAGTAGTGCCAAAAGCCCGATTTTGGGAAGAAATCTGTAGGTACTTGATTCTTTTTGATTTGGGAATCATCATCCTTTTGAAAAGGAATAAAAATTCGACGAAAAGCACGAATAAAAATTCGTGCTGTGTCGAATGAGACCTCTACCTATTCCATAGAATAATTATTTTGGAAAATTAACGTGTTTTATATTATAAAAACAGGAAGTATTCAATTTAAAAAAGTCTCGACGGGTGGAAAGAAGTATAATTTCAGCTTTATTATCTAAACATAAATTTGCTGGGAGTACTAACAACTTACAACATGGTATTGTTAGCCAAATAAAACGCTAAAAAAAATTAAATAAATTAACTAGTAATCGAAAAAGGCTGCCAAAGAGCATACCGAAAAAACTACCTCCAGAACAGAATGATTTTTACAAACGTGTCTTGCAATTGACAATAGTTTACTATGAGTTCCACTAAGGTGACAGGGAACCAACTTTTATTCATGATCGCGACCAGACGCGGGCTTTACTCCATGCGGCAGGATAAGATTCATAACTTTCAAAAATTAATAGTGACTCCCTAAATAGTGAAGGAATAAGAACGGTCCTAAGAACTAGTCCTTCTGTTCTGTGTTACATAAAAAGAAGCGCCAGGAAGTCCGCATACAAATAAAATAAAGCTTCCAGAGAAATTGGTTTCGGAACTCCACACTTGTCTTCCCATACAAGGAAATGAATGTTTTCGTCTACAGCTGCAGTCCATTTCAGGTAGTCTTTTATTAGAATATTTCTAGCTGTGTAGTTTGATTTTAGTAAATATATGTGGGTATATAGTCTGATATTCTTGGTGTATGATTCGTCTCCAAGACTAACGCCATAAATAAAACCATATAAACAGATAAGGTCTTGACATAGATCCATAAACCTTGTGGGACTCCGGAGCTCGTTATTTGACTGTAATATCAATACAGTGAATCTTATCAGTTTCAATTTATTTGAACGTTCTCCAATAAAATAAAAATGTGATATAATGAATTTACAACCCTCAAACGCAGTAATTATGCGACAGAAGTGAACTCACCACCGGTAGTCTGTAGAAAAAGAACTAGATCATCTGGTAACAAGGAGAAATTTTTCATGGGGTATGACAAATTCACCATTACTCATATTTTTGCCATGTGGTATGTAAAAAAAATAAGGAATCAATAGAGCCCAGAATTATGTATTAAATAAACAAATTTATCATGGCATTTTGAAAAATTTAAGTCTCAAAATATAGGAATATTTTTCCTGGTGCCCGTGAGTGCCAAAGGTTTTGAGTTCGATTCCTACTTCGAGCAATGGCTTTTCTTTGAAAAAAAGGAAAGGCTTCAGCCCGATCGTGGCTAGAAAAGTAGTGTAGTCAAGAACTGTTGTGATGTATAAGTGGACTTTAAAATTTAAATGAATTAATATTTTTTGCAGAATAGAATAATTTATTGTAAAATGCAAAAAATAGTAACATTAGTAATTAACAGGGCTTTTTAAAAAAAAAATCAAACGAGGTATTTTTGCATAAGGCAGTGATAGTAGAACATGTAAAAAAAAAAAAAATTATCAAAATCGGCCACCATTTGTCGATTGGAATGGAATGGCCCTCGTATAAACTGTTAATAGTCATTTTGACCATGAGGAGTCATTTCTGACCTACGGTGCCGTTGACTTTTTTCTTCCTGATGACTCGTAGATTCAAAATATGCAATAAAAAATTTTGACCTTTAATAACATTTCAAGGGCAATTTTGTGGGGGTTATTTTTTTTTCCAATCTCGCATTGGAGAATCATTTGGCCAACGGATGGCCATGTGACACCCTGCACAACTTTTGTTTAGCTGTTGTGTAAAATGTTTAGCTCAAAAGACCACAAATTCGGAAAACATTAGACCACATATGATTAGATATTGTTTTACTTTTTCTTAAAAAAAAATCACTTTTGCTCTTTAATAAGAACAAGAAGACTAAAAGCTATATTTTAAAATGAAGCACAGAGGACCATATTCATTCAATATGGTTTGGACTCCAAAAGCACTTTCTTGGGAAAGGCTCGGGGTTTGAACCCATTGAGCATCCTAGGGTTATGACATTTCAACTTATATATTAGTAGCTCCGGTTAATAAGTTGCCATCTATATAATGTTGTATAATCGCACCCTCCATAATGACCTAAATATCCCTTTTGTCCAAGATATAATCCCTAGCCGCTTCTCATCTTTCCTTAGTAAATTTATCAATTATCTTAATCCTATAGCCCAATCCTTATCCAGCACCAATCATCCTTCCTCTCCACCAAGGAGTCTTAATAGAAAGTGGCCCCGAGATCTGCTAAGGCAGTGAAGTGTTTTGGAGTGAACAAGAAACAACTTTTCTTGGAGTGATCAATGAAATTATAATTGCATAAATTGAGAGTGATATCGATAAATAGTTTCTCTCCTCGTGATAGGACAGCCCATGTCTCATTCGCCTCCAATCCTTCCTGATAGTCGCAGGGTGTGGTTGGATAGTGTAAGGTTACTCCAGGTCATCCTAGAATCTTTCATAACAAGGAAAGTATTCGGCTGACAACTGGGGACACCTCAGGCGGGGCCAAGTAACCTGTATCAAATTACATAATACAATTGAATTGTAGATTGTAATATTTCTGAAAATATATATATATATATATATATATATATATATATATATATATATATATATATATATATGTGTGTGTATAAAAAATGTTGTATAATTGCTGGACATTTTTTCCTGTAATTTATATTTGAAAACTGTATACAGAAATAATGGAGAATTGAGGAAAACGAGTGGGGGGCTAATGAAGGATGCAGAAGCTGGGGAGGGGCGTCCCAAAATGTTATTGGCCAGCCATCCTTATCAAATATGAGTCCATCAGAAGAGAAAAATTGCAAAAAACACCAGGCATTCCAGAGCATTCACCTTCAGAAGCAAGTTTTTAAAAGAATCTCCACAAATTGAATGGAATTTAATCAACCATCGCTGCCGAATTATTCCATCCCGCTGGAGCTGCCTGAGTCCTTTCCGAGAACATTTCTCACCTAATGCAAACAACATAAAAACTTTTGTACTTTTTATGGTGATCCAAATTAAAAACATGGCAGGCGAAAGGAAAATAACTACTGATTTAACTAAACAAATTATTTTATTAAACTGAATTTTACACGCTTTAAACCATTCTAGTCAGCCAAAAACTAACTACATTGAAAGTACCTTTCGCTACGATGGCTTCATCAAATGTGAGTTTACGACTTAACGGGCTCAATCAGCTCTATATACTGAGCTATGTAGTGTCGAAGGAATCCGAAAAATTAAAATCGTTAATCCAGAAAGAGAAATGTCAAGAGAAAGACGGCAGGCCAATGAAAATTAAAGGAACAATGTCATTTCGTTTGTCCGATTATCGTGCCTCTTCAAGAGCCAAAAATAAACTCCGCTTATAAGCTTAATTACACATAGATGAACCTTACCAGACAATGGCCAAGTCGCTGTCATTGAATGTTTTTCATAAGATGAATTCCTGGATGGTGGAAATTTGAGGTTCACAATAATGAATAAATAGTCCAGAATTTTCACAGATGTTTTATTTTAAGTGAAATGTTTTTGGGGAGACTTCGCGGCATTTCCTATTCCGTGCAAAGTGACCCAAGATGCTTTGAGAATTGAAGAAATAGGCTTGGTCCCCGAGAAGGTTAGGCTTACATTTTTTTCGAATGTGTTCTTTCGAGGTATTCTTATTATTTCTTCAGGAAAAAAATACAGTTTCTTACATTTTTCTAGATAATATGCTGTAGTTAGTCATCGCCGGCGAGGTGATAATAAGACAAGCAATAATTTTAGCCGAATCCCTACTATTCCGTGACTTTTGCCGAATCCCAACTATTCCGTGACTTTTGCCAAATCCCAACTATTCCGTGACATTAACCGAATCCCAACTAGTCCGTGACTTTAGCCGAATCCCAACTAGTCCGTGACTTTAGCCGAATCTCAACTATTCCGTGACGTTAGCCGAATCCCAACTATTCCGTGACTTCTTATTTTTTTACATAAAGCGTTTTATAATAGAAATTAATAGTAAAACTTATACGTAAAATGGAACCGACGGACCAAAATTTGTAAACCCACAGTTTCACAATCGTATGTTGGTTGTCATTGTATCCTATGATTTACGCCCTGATTACACACAGCGTATGGCCTTCCGAGCGGACTTCGATGATACAATCGGAAGAGTTTTGGAAAAAGACCTGGTAGTTCTATTTAGCTGGTGTTCTTCATACTTTCTGCGCAATATATTCGTTTTCTGGCTACGGAACATATCTAAAGGTGATTGGCGGAGTGTGGTTGGGATTCAATTGTGTTTTGAGGTTTCAGAAGTGTTGTTATCATCAAAATTCAAGAAACATTGTCAGCAGTAATCCCAAAAGGGGTAGTTGATAAGGAGGGGAAATTTCCAGTTCTATAAATTTTCGATTAATGATGATCTGCAGTGACCGTCATATTATTCTTCGATACAAAGGTACGCCATGATCTAAAACGCGGTTGTAATAAAATGTTAGTATTATTATGGTTATTAGATTATATATAACGCTTGAGTTGAGATTCTTTTGCGCCGGAGCAGAAAATCTAAGAAGAGCCGGAAGTTTGCATGGCAGGTGTGCAAGACCCCTTTCGATCACACACCAATACGATTCTTTGTGCAAAGTCCGATAGTAAGGGTGCATGATAGGAGTGACCAAGAATTAAGTCGGGCAATAAATGACCACTGATTTGGCGACACTTTTGCCGGCTAAGGTAGCGAAGCAAAGGCGCGAATTGGTTATTCAGCCTACCATCCCCGATTACAGCGTCCTCTGGTCGTTTGGTACCATGTTTGGTAGTTTGGAGCATCCCTATGGATCAGGGTCACCTTATTTAGAAATCTTTAGCAACTTCTCGCTCACACCTCACAATGCCTCCGCTTTCTTATTCGTTTGCCTTAGCTAACTCAATATTGCTTCCTGGTCAAAGGAACGTCGGCATTAATATAATCATTGGTGTGATGAGGAAAGTGTGGAATAGAATCCCTTTATATTAGGCCTACAATGAGACAATACCAAACCTCCTAAAACGTCAAGCACTTTTATGAAATGCAGCCGACTGAGGAGCTCCAAGTGAAATTTATGCACGAAGAAGGTTATTTTAAGGAATTTTATTGGCAATGAAAGATCACTTTCTATTTACGATTTCCCTTTTTAGATCCAAAAAAATTTGTAACCGAAATTTATTTTTCTAGGTTGGATGAACGTAAAACGTACGTTCGACAGTTCAAAGACAGGTACTAACTTACGGGCAATGATACGGGGCACTAACAGACAACAAACTGCTCGAAATAAAGCCAACTGTAGAACCTTGGTCTAAAGATAAATGGCCCCTAACAAGGAGAGACCAAGTCATGTTGACCAGACTACGCATTGGACACTCATTCCTGACCCACTCGTACTTAATGAATAGAAAAGACAGACCTATTTGCAAATATTCTAACAGGATCCGGTTAAGTTTGCGGGTCTGGTATTGTATGATACTGAATCCGCCAGACCAATTCCTTCAGCGGGCCCGCTGTCGTGGTATATTCGACACTTGACAACTAAATTAAAATTATTCCACTAAGAGGACATAATTTCAAAAGTTTCTTCACTTATTAATTATGTATATTTGTTTGCTAAAATAACTATACAAAAGGGAAACCTGTATTTTTTTTCGAAGCTATCGGTCCTGAAAGTGTTAAGGGTGAATAAAGTATTAGGTTAATCAGTAAATATCACACCTGGCCAAGAAGTGCCTTCTGAATTATGGAAAGACCTAATAGCACTATATACGAATTTCTCGGCATTTTTATTGCTGAAAGTTTAGGCCAAAAATTACAGATAAATTTTGAAACATTAGAAATTTCATATGTAGTTCTCTTATTACAGGCGTTCATGAAATGTGCGTTATGGAGAAATTGCCGGATATCATATAATACCATATGAGGGCAGCAGAAATATTAGAAGCTAGAAGGCCTATTTGGAAAAAGCGATTATGAGGTTCGGTTAATGCTCATGTTTGCCCTTGTTTAATGGGATCGAGTTCAAGCGGGACTCCGCGACTTTCTAAGGAGAATTATGGCCGATAGCCTATGGTTCTAATTGCTCCAAAGGTAATAGTCCAAGACTGCTAAGGTGTGAAGCCTCTTGGCATTCAAGAAGCAATGGTATGGCCATACCATAACCACTGCTGATTGTTATGGTCGCGGTCGTAAATATGGCCTTACATTAAAGGCGATCACGTCGGCCTGCTCCTCCCTCGACTCCATAAAAGTCGCCGTATTGCTATTGTCTCAGGGATTCTGTAAACAGGAGGTGCGCGATGCGCGCGGTTGTAACTTCATCAGGAGCGAATATGGCGACTTACAATTGATTATACTCCTTTTCGAGAAGCGCTCGCAAGATCACGAGTTTCGCAACGAAAAACTGTGGGAAAGAAACGCCTCGGGTATCGAAGGACACTGAGTCCATATGAATGAAGAGAAACTCTCATAAATACACCTTTTTTTTCTGTTTACAAAGAATGAATCCTATATGTAACTCTCATTTTTGTTTTAGTTTTAGCACTTTTTAAAGAAATGGAGCTTGAAACCAAAAATAAATATTTGCTTTACCTATTAAGGTTTATTAGATTTTTTTGTCTGTATTATGTTAAAGTTGAATTCAGCAGAAAAACTAGTGCCACTTATATGAATACCACCAGGGGCGCTGATATATGGTTCTGAATGGCTGTATGGGGTATCCTGCGAGGTTACGGTTGCTCTATCTATAAATCGGTTATTTTGAAGGAGGATATAATATATAAAATGAGTGTGTTTTCTTTTTTGCGCCGAAACTTGGAACCCAGCATTCCACGATTGGTCGAGTTCCTTAATAAAAAAAAGTCCGTCTCGCAGGACTGCATCATCTTAGCGCGGTTCCGTTCATATCCCTAGTCTAATTTGGAAAGATTAAAATAGAAGCAGTTATTATTTTTGTTCCACCAGTCTTTTTTTTTTAATTAATTATTATAATGGCGTGTCAACCCTTAAGGTCACTAACGCCATTCCTGTGAGTAGTAAAGTCTTGAAAGGTCATGATTTACAATCTTACCTGGAAGGGTCTGCTACCCTAGAAACGGACCCGCTAGTGACAAGGTCTTGGAATCTTGGAAATCTATATTTCTAACAATAAATTGTTTTTGTTATTTTACTTAACCAGTTTTATTATCAAATACATTATCCAACTATAAACAATTAAAAAATAACAAGAAATAAAACAGACAAAAAGAACCATTGGAATAAACGAAATCAATTAATTTAAAGCTTTAAGCACTTTTTTCTCCGATTGACATCGCCTAATTAAAACTTTCTTCAGAACCTTTTTTGTAGAGCATTTAGTAAGCTTCCGAATGGTAATCTTCCGCTTCACAAGATTGTCAACGGTTTTTGAGATACTAACGAAATTATACAAAGTCACCAAAACTTTTTTTGTCTGTTAATAAAATATTTTATTCTAACCCTTCCTTTACTCTAAACGTAACAGAAATTTCAACATATTAGTGTTGATGAAACTCGAACATGCAGAAAATGTTTCAACTGTATCCCATAATTCTAAGTACCAAAATCAAAGACAAAGAACCCTCCCTAGGAAGGACGCTAGGCAGTTGAAAAGCTATATATCTTGGAAATCCATATCTCTAGCATTAAATTGTTTTTCTTATTTTTCTTAACCTGTTTTATTTTCAAATACATTATCCAACAATAAGCAATTAAAAAATAACAAGGAATAAAAAACAGACAAAAAGAGCAGTTCGAATAAGCGAAATCAATTACTTTAATGTTTTAAGCTCTTATTTCTCCGATTGATATCGCCTAATCAAAACTTTCATTAGTACCTTTTTTTTAGTGCATTTAATAAGCTTTCTAATGGTATTTTTCCGTTTCCCAAGATTCTCAACCTTTTTCGAGATATTAAGGAAAGTAAACAAAGTTACTAAAACTTTTTATGTCTGTTAATAAAATATTTTATTCTAACCCCTCCTTAACTCCAAACGTAACCAAAATTTCAACATATTAGTTTTGATGAAAGTAGAACATGCAGAAAATATATATATATATATATATAAATAAATAAATACATATATATATATATATATATATATATATATATGTATATATATATATATGTATATACAAATTTGAACCACTGTTATTTTCGGTCTCTAGGGGTTCTGAAACGCGAAATTTTCTAGTCGGCACTTTCGGATTGTTTCATTGTATCAACCTTATAAGCGGGGTTCCTCCCTATGGGGGAGGGAGGAACCGCGCTAAAAAAATCGATTCATCTGAAGGAGGGGGGGGTTACTTTCGACCCAATTTACTAATTTGGCCTTATCGGCCACAATTGTTGTTATATTGCAACGGAACTCGGAATACGTCTTGGGAATCGAAAAAGAAAGATTTTTTTTTTAATTTAATTAATAGTTTATCGCAACTCAGCCGATTAAACTGCGACAATGGATAATTAAGAAAAGTACGTCTCAATGTTTCCAAAGTTAAAAAAAAAAAAAATAAATAAAAAAAGGAATACATACTAGTAAAAAGTAGAGTCGTGAGTAAAGTGCTACGTAATGACTATGCGAGAATTTAGTTAATTCTGCGTAGATAATTCAGTGGCTCTCTTAGATATATTTATTTCTGTAAATAAAGGGGGGGGGGGGGTGAAAAAATAAATAAAAAGAAAGTCAGGGAAAAATGTATACACTTAGAAAGAATAAACAATTAAAAGATGGGGAAAAGGAGTTGCTAGGTTTTATGAAAAGGTTTTATAGTTGAAATGATTATGAATAAGTCTGTGATATATTTGTTGTATATATAAAATAACCGATATATTAGGAATAGGGTGTCCCCGTGGTCTAGTGGCTACCGCTTTAGATTCATATGGGGGAGATGGTGGGTTCGATTCCCGAACATGAGCAGAAAGTTTCTCTTATTTTGGCTACGTTTAATATTAAAAATAAAAGCTAGGTGCTTTACATTTTAATCCTCTAAAAAGTGTCTGCCTTATTTATTAATAATTGTAAATTGCCTTAATTTGCAATTTTTTCACATTATTGATAGTAGGCTTCTGAATAAAACACCATTTTTGGGCAATATTGTTTTGCACCTTTCCCCTATGCGCAGTACCTGGTGTTCCAAGGTATGTCCAGGAAACACATATTTACCTTCTTATCTACCCAGGAGGTATATTATAGCAATATTTCAGGGTGCATAAAACACTTCACGAAAAGTGCGTTACCAACTCTCCGACTAATATTTATTCTACGCTTTCCAAACGACACTAGGCATAAGAACGTTATCGAAAAAAAGGCAGTGAAAATATATTTGACATAAAATCATATCATATTTTGAGAGTGTCCTATAAACCGCCATAAAACTGCTAGACTTCCTTGATCCAGAACCTATGTTCTGAAATATAGGAAGTGTGTTGAAGAAGAAATGATCCACAAGGCGAAACCACGCCCTCGTCTACAGCTGTAGATTTACAGTCGGGAGCCGCAGAAATACAGCACGCCCACTCAGGGACTGCTCCATTACACAAGATCTATGCTAGTATATATATATCATCGGGTGGAAAACATTGGCAGCCGGCCTTATTATAATTGCCAGGGGCTTCTATGATATATTTTATACGTTTTTGTTACTCGTTTCGTCCGTGGAGGATGAAATAGTTCAAGGGGATAAGCGGAATAATAATATTACCGCATGTCTGGGAGAGGACTCCGTTTTATTGTACCTTCCGAAGAATAATAGCTATTGTGGCTGCACTCATGAAAGAATGTTTGAAAAATGTCTTCATATTATCAAAATTTGGGGTTTTTCGACACGAAACTTGGAACATAGTGTAAGGGACTGATTAGCAAGGACGGGATTTAGAGGTATAGACAATGGGGAAATATTTTAGAGAAGCGGAAATTCCTTTTTAAAACTATAATTTACACAGAGGATACAAACATAAATATCATAAACCATTGCTACGATGAGAGAAAAGGTTGAGTGAGAGAGACAGATAGGTAGAGTTATCAAATATGATCATTTGGGGAGATTATAGAGAATTTGGAACTGGCCTACCTCTGAACAGCATCTGGGCCGAAGTCTCAGGAACGGATGCAAACACTGCCCGGTCGGAGGTAAGCCAGCTCTTTTTAAACCCTTTGTACCCCACTCCTGCTTTTGCAGGTGATTGAACTAGAAACTCTTGTCAGGTCTTAGATCTTCCAGGAATCTTACGAATCAGCCACGTGCAGTGCCAACATCCCAGACGCAACGTTTGCGGATTCGTGGTTCTCACATCTCTAGAGATGGACAGCCAACCTTTTCTCTCATCCTTATTCACTTAACAAGGCCAAAGGGAAAACGGGGCCTTACAATAGTATTTTCATAGCAAACGGCGTATAAGAAACGTGAAATTCTATAATATGTAAAGCTCTAGCATCTATTTATGTAGGCGTGTGATTGGCCTAAGTCCCAAGTATACAAAGTACCCATTTAGGACATAAACCATCTGATCACAAGGATTTACAAATCATTTTCACAAGGGTTTTTTTTTACGAGTTTAAATTCCGACGATCGGATCCCAAACGGCTAGACACATAAACCAAGTCTGGGCGAGACTAGTGTTAATGAGTGGTGGTTTAAAAATATTTTTGGATGGAGTCTTCAGCCCTGAAGATAAAGAAGGTCGTGGAAGGCCTTCCTCTCTAGATGACGATATTCTGCGATCGTCGAGGAAAAGAGCGAACATACTTATATATATATATATATATATATATATATATATATATATATATATATATATTTATAAAATTTAGCTGTCTTTCTGTCTGTCTGTTTGTTCCTTACACAAATTTAGGTAGGTCTTGATCCGAAGGGTTACGTAGGCTACGTCTAAATCGTCTTAATTTATTTTTTAACACTTCTTCTTAATTTCTTTTGAAGAGGAAGGGGCAAAACTGACTTAGTTTATCCACAAATTCATATATTCATATCATCGCCTTTTATTCTCAGAATTTGGACAAATGTCACATATATACATAAACTGCATGCCGGTTAAAAACAGTTTTCCTAATTTCTGTGGAAGAAAAAGTGGCAATACTGCTCCTAGAAGCCATTTTTCGTTTGCCAAAAAAACGTTTAGCATAAATATGCTTCAGCGGTGACTAAACTGGAAAAACCCGTTACAAAAAAGTCTCACAAAAAAGTGTCCGCTGGCGTTCGCGCATGCGCAGCAGCCATGTACGAAAAAGAAGACTGTATGTGTCACAAAAAGTGTCCACTGGCCTTCGCGCAAGCGCGTTGGTCATGTACGAAAAAGAAGACTATATGTTATACAGGGTCCTCCGTGGTCCTATTCCTAATGACCTAGATGTAGATGCGCCGTAAAAAATATATATATATATATATATATATATATATATATATATATATATATATATATATATATGTTATACAGTACATTATATAGGTTTGTCGGGTGGACCTAAAGTTTAGTTTATAGCTTGCAACATTTATCATTTTTAAGCTCCTTGTGTTTATCTAACTTATGTCCTTATATTCTCAGAAATTGGACAAATCTCATATACAGCTAGTTTATAAATACACATTTTACCATCATTATTTTCGTGATCTATGAGCTTTGAAACGATAAAACGTTCTCGTTGACGCTACCGGATTGCTTTATCAGGTCTACGGGTTTTTCTTTCTTATCGAACGCGCTGGAATAGAAGACAGTATGCGCAGAAATGGAAGAAGTATGCGCAGACATTACATATAAAAGACAGATGTTAATTAGCGCTATGTGCGGTGGTGAGACCTTCCATCTTTGCAAGCCGAATTCCTGAATCATGCCTCCACTTAATTGCTACACAAAAGTTCTTACATTTTCTCTTAACCAAAGCCTAAAATATTAATTATCTTACTTTTGGTAACTTTTGGATAAGGCAATATGGGCTTAAAATTGTTTGTTTTGACCTAAATTATCGCCTCACGAAGGATGTAGGTTTACTTACCAGTAACCCTGTGTATATATATATATATATATATATATATATATATATATATATGTATATATATATGTGTGTGTGTGTATATATATTTATATTCCGGCCTCATCTGGCTCTCACTCATCCTAGCGCATGAAGAACATGCTGTATGACCAATTCATTTAATTCCCAGCGAACATATTTAAAACAAAGCTTATATATATATATATATATATATATATATATATATATATATATATATAATTGCATGCGGGTTAAAATCAATTTTCTTAATTTCTGTCTATAATAAGTCATTTTTTTTTTTTTTTTTTTTTTTTTTTTTTTACCAACACAGCTTTTCAGTTTGAATCTTGCAACACTTTTTAGTTTTAAACTTTTTGTGTCCTTATATTTTTAGAATTTGGTCGAATATGATATACAGGTAGTATATAAAAAAACATTTTCACCTTCATTGTTTTCATGATCTACTAGTTCTGAAACGGTAAAGCGTTCTATTCCATGCTTCCTGATTGCATTATGGGTCTACGCATTTTTCGTTCTTATCAAACGCGCTAAAAGGTAAGAATGTATCAGCATTCATTGCATATAAAAGACGGATGCTAATTAGCGCTATGTGCGGTGGTGAAACTTTCCACCATTGCAAGCCGAATTCCTGAATCATGTGTCCGTTTAATTGCTACAAAAAAGCTCTTACATTTTCTCTAAGCTTAAAATATTGATTATCTTAGAAACGGGTAACTTTTGGATAAGGCAATATGGGCTTAAAATTGTTTGCGACCTAAATTATCGCCTCACGAAGGATGTGGGTTTACTTACCAGTAACCCTGTATATATATATATATATATATATATATATATATATATATATGTGTGTGTGTGTGTATTCCGGCTTCATCTGGCTCTCACTCATCCTTGCGCATGAAGAAGATGCTGTATGACCAATTCATTTAATTTCCAGCGAACAAATTTAAAACAAAGCTTATATATATATATATATATATATATATATATATATATATATATATATATATTTATATGTAAATTGCATGCGAGTTAAAATCAATTTTCTTAATTTCTGTCTATAATAAGTCATTTTTTTTTTACCAACACAGCTTTTCAGTTTGAATCTTGCAACATTTTTTAGTTTTAAACTTTTTGTGTTCTTATATTTTTATAATTTGGTCGAATATGATATATAGGTAGTATATAAAAAATAAAAAAACATTTTCACCTTCATTGTTTTCATGATCTACTAGTTCTGAAACGGTAAAGCGTTCTATTCCATGCTTCCTGATTGCATTATGGGTCTACGCATTTTTCGTTCTTAACAAACGCGCTAAAAGGTAAGAATGTATCAGCATACACTGCATATAAAAGACGGATGCTTATTAGCGCTATGTGCGGCGGTGAAACTTTCCACCTTTGCAAGCCGAATTCCTGAATCATGTGTCCGCTTAATTGCTACAAAAAAGCTCTTACATTTTCTCTAAGCTTAAAATATTGATTATCTTAGAAACGGGTAACTTTTGGATAGGCAATATGGGCTTAAAATTGTTTGTGACCTAAATTATCGCCTCACGAAGGATGTGGGTTTACTTAGCAGTAACCCTGTGTATATATATATATATATATATATATATATATATATATATATATATATGTGTGTGTGTGTGTGTGTGTGTGTGTATTCCGGCTTCATCTGGCTCTCACTCATCCTTGCGCATGAAGAAGATGCTGTATGACCAATTCATTTAATTCCTAGCGAACAAATTTAAAACAAAGCTTATATATATATATATATATATATATATATATATATATATATATATATATGTATATATATATATATATATTTATATATATATATATATATTTGTATATATATATATATATATATATATATATATATATATATATATATATTTATATATAAATTGCATGCGGGTTAAAATCAATTTTCTTAATTTCTGTCTATAATAAGTCATTTTTGTCATTTTTTTTTACCAACACAGCTTTTCAGTTTGAATCTTGCAACATTTTTTAGTTTTAAACTTTTTGTGTCCTTATATTTTTATAATTTGGTCGAATATGATATATAGGTAGTATATAAAAAATAAAAAAACATTTTCACCTTCATTGTTTTCATGATCTACTAGTTCTGAAACGGTAAAGCGTTCTATTCCATGCTTCCTGATTGCATTATGGGTCTACGCATTTTTCGTTCTTAACAAACGCGCTAAAAGGTAAGAATGTATCAGCATACATTGCATATAAAAGACGGATGCTAATTAGCGCTATGTGCGGCGGTGAAACTTTCCACCTTTGCAAGCCGAATTCCTGAATCATGTGTCCGTTTAATTGCTACAATAAAGTCCGCACTTTTTCTCCTCTTGTCCTCTGAGTTTCATGTGTCCATTACTTCTCGCCCGGTATTTCCACACATCTTCTTATTGCGGATAAGACTCCGATGTTCGCCTCAATTAGCCCGTGCTTT
Organism: Gonocerus acuteangulatus; assembly: GCA_946811695.1. Classification (NCBI taxonomy): domain Eukaryota; kingdom Metazoa; phylum Arthropoda; class Insecta; order Hemiptera; family Coreidae; genus Gonocerus; species Gonocerus acuteangulatus. The sequence goes on from OX328131.1 coordinate 58,019,892, forward strand.
GGGATTGTAAATAAACAGGCTGGCTGTTCTTCCTTTGATTGTTCTTTATCGTTCTTCTTTGTAAGGTAAATGGTTCTTGGTTCTTCTTCACTGTGTTTAATGTTCTAAAGACAATAAAATTTAATAATATGTGGATAAGATGACTGTATTAGTGTCCGTTAACGGGTTTCCTACTTTCTTTCTGCATACTTTTGGCATGTAGATAATAGTATTAGTCTTGGTTATAGTATATTTCAAAGCACATACCTGATGCAGAGTGGGTGAGTTGTGGCTGAGTATTTAAATAACATTCAGGTCTGTCGCCTTTTATTTAAAACTGTGTATAATGATAAATGACGTTTATGTATACACTACAAATGTGGTTGGTTGGCTGGTGAAGGTTCATCATAGTAAACAGGATGCAAAAATAATAAGGACACTGAGGATGAGGTGCTGACCTCGAAAACGTTTTGTTAAATTAAAGGAATTAAACAGTGGAGGTGTGTTGACTTGTTTTTGCATCCTGTTTACTATGATGAACGTTCACCAGCCAACCAACCACATTTGTAGAACTTCAGCCAGTCAAGCTTCTGTTGGCGTTACGTATTGGCACACCATCGCACGAAATAAGGACACTGAGGATGAGGTGCTGACCTCGAAAACGTTTTGTTAAATTAAAGGAATTAAACAGTGGAGGTGTGTTGACTTGTTTTTGCATCCTGTTTATGTATAACACCGTCCCATTATGTTCAGTCACAATAAAAAATAATTCATCTTTTTCAATTCATCTTCACGAACTTCTTTATCCAAACACACAAATATATATCTGTACCCCGGAGGTAAAGGACACCATGTCCATTTTTTTTTATTTATTAAACTGACTTAACAACATGTTCTTATTGTGGATTTTTTGATCCGTATAATGGTACAGGGCACTAAGGCCTGGTCCCATAAATGACGAAGATAAGACAGTGATAAATGAAATTATGTCCGTTTTCATTAGAGGTAAAAGACCATGTGAGGGACTTGGTTTTGTTTTGACTATGATCGACACTTGCTATTGCCTATCAATGTCAAAAACAAAGTAAAAAAAAAAAAATGCTTAAACTGTTTCTATAAGTACCGTAGAAACAAATTTTAATAGTTGTAAGTTATGGAAAATTTTCTCTCCTGAACAATTACATATATATGGTGTCCTTTACCTTCGGGGTACAGAAATTAAAAAAAAAAAACAACAAAAAAACCCACCACATACCTACTGATCTATTTTGAAATGTAAATAACAATAAACCATGTGTGATTAAAGAATCTAGCCAATGGGGAGATATGTTACTTTTTTTCGATTTTTATTTTCTTTTGGAATATGAATCTACACCCAGCTTCATAAAATGTTGATCCCAAACCAAAGGAATGAATATTTAATATTTAAAATGTATATTTTATAGATGGATACAGGAATATATCTGTTTGAAGGTGTGTGGGACCGGAGATAGTAGGAATATGGTTACATGTCATTTTAACGGTCTCATATCCAAATTGCGGAAATAAAGACATATCGTCGATACGAGTACAAAGTACCGAATGTGAAAAAACGCATTTTTCATTTTCAATCTTGGTTTTAATGAGTTCAAGCCCCACCTGAAATGGTTAGCATCTAAATAGTCGTTGAAATTGGGCAACGTGCTCCAGCAAAGATCTTTAGGCAGGGTGATAGGTAGCCAGGCGCTAATAGCCTAGTGCAGACAATAAAAAAAAAATTAGACATGTTGTATCTCTAAGATCTATGGTCCGAGAGCCAGTGAACGCACGTTTCATGAAGTGTTTTATGAATCTTGAAATTTTGCTATAATATAGCTCTTGGGTAGATAAGAAGGTAAATATGTGTTTCCTGGACATACCTTGGTGCACCAGGTACTGCGCACAAGGGAAAGGTGCAAAAAAATATTTCCCAAAAATAGAGTTTTAATCAGAAGCCAACTATCTTTAATGTAAAATTAAGACAGCATCATCTTAGCGCGGTTCATATTGTCATTTGAAAAGCTTAGAATAGTAACAGATAATATTTTCCTCGGCCTTTGTTCAAAGGGTTTTTATGGCTTTACCTGGTCGGGTCCTCCAGACCCTAGAATCCTCTTCCACCGATACATCATTTCATACGTTTCAATGAATTGGAAGTTATCAAAACATATCACATATTCCTGTGTTCTTTTACTATAGTAATAATTCTACAAATGAAACAATTAAAAAGTAAAATAAAAAAACCAACAGCATGAAGGCAATTGAAAATATTCAAAAGACGTCAACGAATCACTTTCTCTTGGCAAGCTATGTTTCTAGCAATGAATTGTTTTTCTTATTTTACCTGATCTGTTTTATTGTCAAATACATTATCCAACTATAAGCAATTAAAAAATAACCAGGAATAAAAACAGACAAAAAGAACTTATTCTCATATTAAATGAGAATTTTATACGCGCTCCCATTTAAACCGGAACAGCTGTACAAGATCATATGAGCAAGAACCAATGAGAGCGCAGAGAATAACCACAACTGCGCGGTGCTGTCATTCACTCTTACGGTTACGCGCAGTGTATTGCAGTCTATCATAGGCAACATTTATTTTTATGTTTCCTGATAGTAATTAAACCCCACAAATGTGTCTGCCCTTTTGTAACAATTTTCAAATATTTTGTTTGGAGACGCTGTTTAAATCGCAGCGTGAATAAAGCACTTCATTTAATATTAAAAATAAAAACTAGGTACTTTGTTGTTTTTAGCGCGGTTACTCCCTATCTCCATAGGGAGAACCCGCTTATGAGGTTGACCTCATGACGCAATCCGGAAGTGCCGACTAGAAACTTTCACGTTTCAGACCCTATAGATCACGAAAATATAGGTGTCTAAAATTTGTATATATATATATATATATATATATATATATATATATATATATATATATATGTATATATTTATATATATGCTTGTCTGTTCGCGCTCCTGACGGCTCAAAAATGGTCCGATTTTGATGAAATTTGGCACAAAAATCTGTCTTCTAATTTGAAAGGTCAAGTTCGTTAACCAGCAGAATCCGCCCACTAGAATATAGTGTTTGGGGCGAAATTCGCACAAACAAAATCGTAACGCTTACGTTTTTGAGTTTATATGCTTGCAGGTACTTGTTTTATAGGTTTGTTAACATAAGAAAACGAATAAAACCTTTTTTAATGCGATATCTGTAACCGTTTCGGAGAAAAGTGGAATCAATGTTTTTGTAAGTCATTATTTTTTTGTGAGTACTTAGAATCGCGGGATTCAATTGAAATATTTTCTACATCTTGGAAATGAATCCCAACTAAGATGATTAAATTTTGGTTATATTTGAAGTTAAGGAAGTATGCGAAAAAAAATATTTTATTAATAGACGTGAAAAGTTTTCGGATCTCCATACATTTTTCGTAAATATCTCGATAACGGTTGGGAAATCGTGGTAAGTGGAAAGTGGCCATTCGAATGCTTACTAAATTCTCTACAAAAAATGTTCTGAAGCAATATTCGATGGGACAACGTCAATGAGAGATATAAGCGCTTAAAACTTGAAAAAGTCCGACTCGCAGGAACTGCATCATCTTAGCGCGGTTCCGTTCTTATCCCTAGTCTAATTGGGAAAGATTAAAATATTTATTTATTGATAAGGCTTCGCAACTTTGGTGAATCGCCTGATGATTAAAATAGAAGCAGTTATTATTTTGGTTCCACCAGTCTTGAATGGTCTTGATTTACGATCTTACCTGGAAGGGTCGGTCAACACTAGAAAGGGTCCCGCTAGTTACAAGGTCTTGGAATCTAGGAAATCTATATTTCTAACAATAAATTGTTTTGTTATTTTACTAAACCAGTTTTATTGTAAAATACATTATCCAACTATAAGCAATTAAGAAATAACAAGGAATAAAAACAGACAAAAAAAAAACGTTCAAATAAACGAAATCAATTACTTTAATGTTTTAAGGACTTATGTCTCCGATTGACATCGCCTAATTAAAACTTTCGTCAGAACATTCTTTGTTGAGCATTTAGTAAGCTTTCGAATGGTAACCTTTCGCTTCCCAAGATTTTCAACCGTTTTCGAGATATTAAGAAATTATACGAAGTTCCCAAAACTTTTCATTATTTCTAGCAATAGAAAATTGGTCTCATTTTACCTATCCTGTTTTACACACAAATACATTTTCCTAACATAAGAAATTACTAAAATAAAAATCAATAAAAAACTAAGGGAAAGAGACAAAAATTACAAAAAGAACGACAAACACCCGTTCATAAGAACTAAACAGACGTATTTGAAGTTTTAAGCACTTATTTCTTCGACTGACATCACCTAATCAAAACTTGTTTCAGAATCTTTTCTGTAGAGAATTTAGAAAGCTTTCAAATAGTTTCTATCCACTTATGAAAATGTCCCAACCGTGTTCGAGATATTAATGAAAATATACGAAGTTCCCAAAACTTTTCATGTCTGTTCATAAAATATTTTATTCTAACCCTTCCTTAACTCCAAACGTAACATAACTTTCAACATATTAGTTTTAATGAAAGTAGAACATGCAGATAATGTTTCAACTAAATCCCGTGATTCTAAGTACCCAAACCAAAAACGGTATTCAAAAACTATTTTTCAAATTTTCTCGAAAACGATTAAAGCTATCGCCTTGAAAATGGTTCCATTCGTTTTCCTAGCCCAAGAAGCCTATAAAGAGAGTACTTACAAGCTTATGAACTCAAAAACGTAAGCGTTACGATTTTTTCTGCGCGAATTTCGCCCCAAACGCCATCTTCCAGTGGGCGGATTTTGCTGGTTAACGAACTTGACCTTTCAAATTCTAGAAGGGGTTCTAGGGTTTCATGAGATCAATTTTATAAGCGGGGTTCCTCCCTATGAAGGGAGGGAGGAACCGCGCTAACAATATAAACATATCTAAGGTGTTACACGGTAGCTGGTGAAAGAAAGAATGAGAATGTCTCGTATTGTAATTCTCTGTATGCAGGGTTTGGTTCCAGGTAAAGTCATATACTTTTACTGCCCTTTACTGTTACTCAGAAAGCTCTTTGTGTTTACAAACAAAGGACTCGGTATAGACCACCCGTATTAACCCAAAAGTGATTATATCAATGTTAGGAATATATTTAATTGTATTTAGATCATATGTTGTTAAATGTAATTAGATCATATGTTCGATCATATGTTTTTGGAGCTTATATTGTTTATAGAAAAAAAAATAAATGAATGCTATCTGGCTTGTTGACTGAAAATGCTTATTTAACTTTAATTTAATTTAGCTCAAAAGTATTTAACTTAACATGGTGTCAGGTGTATAGAAAATGTCTAGTAATATCCCACAGCCAGAACCCCTTGATTTTTCAAGCAAAGAAGATGCTGCTGAAAACTGGGAAATCTTTAAAGCTCAGTGGAAAAATTACATCACTTTATCTGAATCCTTTGGCACGAAATCGGCGAAGCCCCCTTTGAAGAGGTAAAGCTAGCTTTATTTAGTTCCTTAATTGGTAAAAGAGGCCTGCAATTAATAAGAAAGATATGCAATCATGAGGCCACGTTAGATGACATAATTGCTCGTCTTGATAGATACTTTACTGATAGGAAGAATGTCACATATGAACGCTTTATACTCAATAGTGCTGTTCAAATGCCTGATGAAACCTGCAAGGATTTCATTAACCGCCTTCACGAACAGGCCAGTAGGTGCGAGTTTGAAACATTAGCTAATTTATCAAAGCTTGAAATTGAAGAAAACCTCATTTGCGATCGTTTAGTTGCGGGACTATCTGATTTAAGAATGCGCAAAGGTCTATTAGCTAGAAAATCATTAACATTAGACCAGGCAAGGGAACTGTATATTGCTGAGGAACAATCGGCTTGTTTAGCTTGAAAAATGCGTGATGAATCAAGCCCGTCTGATTCTGGTTTTGCAGTTAGCAATGAAAGGTGGCCCAAATGTAAATTTTGCGGGGGCCAGCACATACGTGGCGCTGGTAACTGTCCGGCTTTTGGGAAGACTTGTATGAAATGCAAAAAAAAGAACCATTTTAGCAAAGTATGTATGCAGAAGAGAGCATCAGTCAAGCAATCTGATTTAATCGGAAAAGACATGGCAACGGATAGTCAGTCTGATGAAGACGATGACGTTTTTAAAATTGAAAATGCGGCCTATAAAAAAAGACTTTATGAGAACCTAAAAGTGCCCATGCAAACCGGCTCTAAAATGCTAAAATGCCAGGTAGACAGTGGTGCCTCCTGCAATGTTATTGGGATAAATGATTTAAAACATCTCTTAGGCACATCTAATTTAAGGTTAGAACCAAGCTCTACTATTTTGACTTTTTATGGCGGAGATTCTCAAATATCTAGGGGTAGAATAAGCCTACATACAACTTGGAAGACCAAAAGATTTCGACTGAAGTTTGAGGTTATTGATACGAGATATAACCCACTCATAGGAGCTGCAGATGCTTTAAGGCTAGGCCTCATCACACTGGACAAAGATGTGTTTCTGGTGAAAAACGCGCAAGATCCGAAATCTATACTGTCTTCATTTCCCGAAGTTGGTAAAGGACTCGGTAGTCTACAAAGGCTGTATGATTTTAAATTTGATCAATCTATCTCGCCAACAGTAGTGCCACCAAGAAGATATCCTGTCGCCTTGAAAGAAGAGATATGCTCGGAAATCCAACGCCTTGAAAAGCTTGGGGTTATTGAAAGGATGATTGAGCCGTCCGATTGGGTCAGTGCCATGGTAGTAGTGAAGACGCCCAATAAGCTGAGGATATGCATAGATCCCTATCACCTTAATAAAGCGATCCAGCGTCCTCATTATCAAGCACCGACGATCGAGGAGATAGCACCAACGCTCGCCAAAGCAAGGATTTTCAGTGTGCTGGATCTGAAAGATGGCTTTTGGCATGTTCAACTCACTAGGCTTCTATGTAGCCTTGCTGGAGTGGAGAAATACTCCCCTTCAAGATATTGGTTACAGCCCCTCCCAGCTTCTCATGTCGAGGAGAACTAAGAGTGTTTTGCCTATCAAAGAAGACTTGTTGAAGCCGAAGGTTCCGCAGAATGTTACTGAGAAGTGGGACCGAAGAAAGAAGAATTACAAGACTACCTACGATCATGGATCCCAAGTTCTACCAGAGCTAGTTGAAGGACAGAAGGTCTGGGTAAAGCTGCATCCGCAGAACCAAGGCGATCCTTGGATTGAAGGAAAGGTAGTGAAGAAGGAAGGAATAAGAAGGTATCAAGTTGAAGTGAATGGAAGGCTTTATCTAAGGAATAGAAGATTTATTAGGGCCTAAACTTTATCTTTGGACGTTATCAATGAAGAGGGAGATGTTAGGAATATATTTAATTGTATTTAGATCATATGTTGTTAAATGTAATTAGATCATATGTTCGATCATATGTTTTTGGAGCTTATATTGTTTATAGAAAAAAAAATAAATGAATGCTATCTGGCTTGTTGACTGAAAATACTTATTTAACTTTAATTTAATTTAGATCAAAAGTATTTAACTTAACAATCAAGCTTGATAAACTTCCTGAATTAAATTAAGGAATTTAAGAGTGCTTAAAATAGGTTCTTGGTCTAGTCAAAAAATTGAAGGAGAATTAGATCATGAATAGAAAATCTCGGCCAAACGAAAGGAAAATAACAATAACAAGGATAGTCAAACTTCGTTTTCAAAGATTGTTAGTTGTAACACAAAAACGGTCACTCATGATTCTAATAAATTAACTGTGAAGGGTGATTACACAAATATTCCTGTTGAGGCTTTAAAGCTTCAATTTAAAAAACATATTAACCCACAGGAATTATAGATTAGCCTAAAAACATAAAATCATTGAAAAAAGGATTTCTTATTATTGAATCAAACAAAAACGATATACAGGTTATATCAACAGAGTTTTTAAATATATGCAAAAACCTGTTGATCAATAAAATTAAAATAAAAAATAGAGTCTCATTTTTCCTATCCTGTTTTACAAACAAATACATTTTCCTAACATAAGAAATTACAAAAATAAAAATCAATAAAAAACCAAGGGAAAGAGACAAAAATTACAAAAAGGACGACAAAAACCCGTTCATAAGAACAAAACAGATGTATTTGAAGTTTTAAGCACTTATTTCTCCGATTGACACAACCTAATCAAAAATAGTTTTAGAATCATTTTTGTAGAGAATTTAGTAAGCTTACAAATAGTTTCTATCCACTTACCACGATTTCCCAACCGTGTTCGAGATATTAATGAAAGTATACGAAGTTCCCAAAACTTTTCATGTCTGTTCATAAAATATTTTATTCTAACCCTTCCTTAACTCCAAACGTAACATAACTTTCAACATATTAGTTTTAATGAAAGTAGAACATGCAGATAATGTTTCAACTAAATCCCGTGATTCTAAGTACCCAAACCAAAAACGGTATTCAAAAACTATTTTTCAAATTTTCTCGAAAACGATTAAAGCTATCGCCTTGAAAATGGTTCCATTCGTTTTCCTAGCCCAAGAAGCCTATAAAGAGAGTACTTACAAGCTTATGAACTCAAAAACGTAAGCGTTACGATTTTTTCTGCGCGAATTTCGCCCCAAACGCCATCTTCCAGTGGGCGGATTTTGCTGGTTAACGAACTTGACCTTTCAAATTGGACGACTGATTTTTGTACAAATTTTCATCAGAATCGGACCATCAGGGAAGCCAGAAATATGCGAACAGACAAATATATATATATATATATATATATATATATATATATATATATATACACATATATATATAAATTTGAACCACCGTTATTTTCGGTCTCTAGGGGTTCTGAAACGCGAAATTTTCTTGTCGGCACTTCCGGATTGTTTCATTGTATCAACCTTATAAGCGGGGTTCCTCCCTACGGGGGAGGGAGGAACCGCGCTAAAAGTGTTTGTTTTGTTGTTTTGAAATGGTTTTTCTCTTTCTTTATCTCACTTTTTAATTGGTTGTTTCTAGTTTTAAATTGCATTTATCAGTAAAATTATTATTGTAGTAAAATAAACTAACAAACGGTGAAAGGTATTGGTAATAAGTTTGGAGTGCCTGTGGTAATCATGATGGCAGTGGCTGTCAGTTTCCTGTGATTTGTGATGCTAATCTATTCCATTTCTTCAATATGTACGTAACCGCGCTAAGATGACGCAGTTCCTGCGAGTTGGACTTTTTTTGTTAATTTACATTTTAACACCCTTAAAACTGCCTGCCTTCTTTAATATTAATTTTAAAATTGCCTTAATTTGCAATTTTTTTCATTAACCCTGGAACACTAAACCAAATTTATCCTACACTATTACTAACCTACGTATCAATTTGACGTATACACAGGAAAATGACTCAGAACTTGATTATCAGGGATAATGGAGAAATCTGTTGTTAAAAAAAATGAATATTTGTCAATATTTAATACTTAAAAATACAAATTAAAAACATTTAACATTGAGCAACAAAAAATATGGACCATTTCCAGGGTATGGAATACTAACATTTGAAATTTGAACTTGAAATAGTTTTAACCACTAAAACTTATACCTAAAATAAAATATTTTTTATTAACTAAGTAATCTTATTTTATTTATTTTTAAAGGTTTTACGACACATTTTTACCGATAAAAAATATTCCCGGGGGGGGGGGGGGGCTGCAGCCCCCTCATCCCCCCTATATACGCCCATGTCCTTTCTCAAGATATAATAACTGGAATAATAATAATAATACATAATATAATATCCCAATGCCTTCTTTTAACAATGACTTATAAAATATTTACTGCGTTAGCAATATGTAATTTGCAATGATTAACATAATTAATTATTGGTGTAATTATATTTTAGGTGCTCGTTACTAACTCTGTGTCAAATTGATGCAATTTATAATGAGTCTTTATTAATATCTATACGTCAGATGCTCATATTACTAACGGTGCATGAAAATGATGTAGAAAAATTTACGTGTATTACTAACCTCTACGTCAATTTGATGCACTGTCTTCTGGGAAAATCATGGTCACACCTATCTAATCACTCGCTGAGAGGTGAAATCATGCCGGATGGGAGCAGGAGGAATTTCTGGAGGAATTGTTGGGGGGGAGACTGGCTCTACCCCCATTTAACGGAAGAAAATGACAATTGATTACATTCATATGCGTCAATATGACGCAGGTTAGTGTTCCAGGGTTAATAATAGTTGGCTTCTGAATAAAACTTTACTTTTAAGCAATATTGTTTTGCACCTTTCCCCTATGCGCAGTACCTGGTGCACCAAGGTATGTCCAGGAAACATATATTTACCTTCTTAACTACCTAAGAGGTACATTATAGCAAAATTTCAGGGCGCATAAAACACTTCATGAAAAGTGCGTTGCCAGCTCTCCGACTATAATAGTTATCGTGAGTTTCATCTTACAGTTAATTATATTTATGAATGTATTGCTAAAGAACATAGATCCATGTACGGTAAGTCGCTGGGACATTGTAATTTTTTAAACGCTCTCACTAGAAGAGAGCAAATGCCAGGTAAAGATGTGAAGGGGTTGAAGAATGACGAAAGAAAATAGTACCCAGACCTGTCGCCAGATGTCAGGCTAATCACTCATCAATCAGCTGACTATGTCTGGTATTTAGGTTAAGAAGGAAGAAGATGAGTTCACGAGAAGTGGGAATTCCTCTGGGTTTTTTTTTCCGGAGTGGAAAGCGAATGTTGAAAATTGGAAAGGAAGATTAAAGTTTTGCTATTTTTGGAGTTTTGAAGAGGTTGTAGTTTTCTAGTTTGATTTTGTGAGTGGACTTGAATGTGCTTAAAGTTTTGTGCGGAGCCAAAGGCCGAGAAAGCTAACTTAAATTTAATCAGTTTTGGCATCGTTCAATGAAAAAGGTATACCGTCGTGGTTCAGTAATATAACGTTTTGTTCAACATGGATAGATGTTAAACAGAAGTTGGCTTTTGAAGCCGAGTTCGAACTTCGGTTCCTGGTTTGAAATGAAATGAAAAATTGTTTTCTTATTTCGTGACACATGCACATTATAGTCGGAGAGCTGGTAACGCACGTTACGTATTACATGAAGTGTTTTATGCACCTTCAAATTTTGCTGTAATGTACCTCTTGGGTAGATGAGAAGGTAAGTATGTGTTGGCTAGACTTACTGTGGAACACCAGGTACTCCGCATAGGGAAAAGGTTCAAAACAATATGGTTGTCCCAGTAAAAATTTTTTATTCAGAAGCCAATAATCTTTAATGCCAACAGATATTTGCCTTCTTATCTACCCAAGAGCACTATAGCAAAATTTCAAGACGCATAAAACTCTACATGAAACGTGCGTTACCAGCTCGCCGACTATTTCGAATAATTTTGAGTTGACAGCATCAGATTAAAACTATTCGAAATATAAAATTACAACCATTTGAAATGAAATAAAATCACTACAGCTTAAACAGAAACATGAGTAGTGGTTGGGTGAAACTTACAGAGAAAAAAAGTTGAGGCAAAGTCTGGATTTAAAGGTTTCTAGGTTGGTAGAATGGTGGACAGACAGAGGTAAGGAATTCCACAGCGAGGTGGCAAGGGTAACAAATGATTTTTCTAATTAAGCTGTACTTGGGAAAGAATATAAAGATCGGAAGGACGAGAGCGGGTCTTACGGGAGTGAACAAAGGATTTGAATTTAAGGAGTTGAAATATATTAGAAGGTTTTATTCTTACATATTAAAATAAGGACACTGAATTAAACATTTTTGAATTCAAATAAATATTTTCTGATGTATAATATAAAATGTGAGTGAAATATTAGTATATATGCAGTATTATTAATAGAATAATTATTTTGGGAGAGAAACAGGTTTTATATTACGAATACCGTGAAAAAAGCAAGTATTCAATTTAAAAAATTCATATTTTACTCAATTTGTAGAGATATGTATATTTCAAAATGTATTTTGTGGTTCTTTGTTGAATAATAAGCAATGTAATCTGTTAACTGTTTTAGACGTATTGCACTTTATTACAATTTTAGCTTATAACGGATAAATTTTGACACTTTTACATGAGCTATTAGGTGGATATCACTTTTAATGTTAAGTTACTTGCTATCAAAAACCCTTCAACAACTTCCTGCAGAAAATAAGAATGGTAAACTCGTTTTTCGTGAAATAATCCCATAAATTCATTTTATTAGGCTGTGCACACATACGGCCGAGTACGGCGATGAAATGTATAGGACAGCAACTTCATAACATGCACTTTAACGCAAATCTATGCTGAGAGGATAGCTAAGTACCGCTTTTTTTTTCTACACCAAAAAAACTAAGGATAACTTAGTTTCAATACAGATATATTCAGAACCCTGATGGTACATTTGTTCAAAAAAGAAAATTGGTCTAAAAGGTACATATATACATGAGCTTTCCTGGATAATATCAATTTTTTAGAAATTAAATAATTGCTATAAAATAATGTTCTACTTTTCACTAAAAACTGTGAGTCTTTTACTCGGTGAGAAAACTGTCAACAAAAAGGTGTTTCGTGGTAAGAACTATTAACAAAATTGAAAAACAATATCAGAGCAGTATTCTACGACTAATTAGGTCTAAAAAATGTTTAGTTCAAACGGGATTGAACACCTTCGGTTTTGGAGTTTTTTTTTTTCCTCTCGGCACGAATGTGAATTGAAAAATCTGTGTCAATAGCGCCGACATCCAGGGTGCAGCGAGGAATCGTCTCAGCGAGCCCAGAGATGACAAAATTCCTGCCGCCGAAGGGGATCGGACCCACCATCTCTTGCTTATGAATCTAAGGCGCCAGCCACTTGACGACTGGAGACCCAGCTCTACATTAGTATTTCCAAAGATGATCTTGACTCTAAGTAGCCACAAACTTTTTTTTTGTCTTCACTATGATTCTCGTTACAACATTTTTTACATATTAAACAATATGTGACTTTCTAACAGCTGCCTTTACTAATACGGTTTTAGTCCTTCTTGTCATTGCTTTTATTAAGTAATTGCGGGAGGTTTCCATGGTAATTATCGTGAGCAGATTTCTTCCTTGTCATCATTAAAAAATACTTACTCCTTTCATACAAAAATCTTCGCCGCATAGAATTTCTCCGGTGAAAGGTGGGGAGGCGGCTTCTGATATTGTTATTAGAGAGGTGGAGGCCGACAATGTGGGCGAGAGTCACGATATCTGACGACGGTAAACAATTATATCGAGAGTGGTTGCTGTCAAGACATTCGGATGTCACGCCGGCCCCTGTCAGGGCAATTTAACATACCATTGTCATGGCAGAGGGGAAAACCCCCGATGCGTGCTCCTGTCTGGTCGTGATGGCCGTTTCTAGAGGAATTTATATCTGCTAAGTCAATCCCTTGACTTCTTGCTTCGAATTGACGTTTCGCTTCTTTCGTTTGACATTCTAATATGTCTTGACTGCACATCCTGTTGTAGGATGGGACAGCATCCTATTTCCTTGGGCATTCCTTGCATCCTTGGATTTCCAGCAATGGATTTCTGGTGTCGATCCATCCAACGTTTCTCGTTTCGTCCCGAGAGAATCTTCGATATGCCTGTTCAAGATGCCTTGTCCATAGTCTTTATATATATATATATATATATATATATATATATATATATAATATTATATATATATATATATATATATATATATATATATATATATATATATGGTCGGTTTCCCGATTTTAAATGGCAAAACTAAAACAAAAAGTCTTTTAGAAATTTGCTCGTTTTTGCTTCGTTTTGTAGAAAATCGCAAAACAAGAACCGAAACAAATTTTCATTTTTGTACTTACTTATTTTAATTTAAAAAAAAAATGTCATTGCGAATTATTTCAAGATAACAATTACTAAAATTCAATGTCTTGATACCGTCTCTGCAACGGTAATGTTTTAGAAGCGTTAAAAGTTAAAAAAAAAAAAAAAAAAAAAAAAAAAAAAAAAAAGACTCGTAGATTCAGCACACTTCTATTTGTGAAATCGGCTCGCATTCTCTCGCACCACTTTTTGGTCCCCTACGCGCTCGAGAGTTTTGCCATTTAAAATCGGGACACTATATATATATATATATATATATATATATATATATATATATATATATACAGTAGAACCTCTGATATCCGACCTTCCCATATCCGACTCCTCCCAATATCCGACCTAGTGCTCGTCTCTGCAGGTTGGGACGAAATCAGTCAAACCACCCTTCAGAAGCCTTGGAAAAAGATTTGACCATTATTGAAACAAGACGAAGTTGAGACTGAAAATGAACAGACATAGACAGAAGCAGAAATTGAAACAGACACAACAGAAGAATTAAAAAAATCTACAAGTGTATCATCATGATCTCCAGATGACAGATGTAGAAGGTTGACTTATTGAAGCTCAATCATTGCTGTTGTGCAGAACACAGCCGTAGACGCAGAAATCGACTCCGTTGAAGACGGAACCACCAGTGATCATGTAGTGTCATTCTGCTGCTAAGGACGCCTTCGACGTAGCGATGAAATACATCGAGCAACATCTAAATGCAACCCCAATAGAGGTATTGTTGGCAAAAAAAGTGGAGGGACTCTTCCGCAAAGTCGAGATTAAAAAAATTAAAACAAAAATCCATAACTGAATTCTTTAAATAAAGTATGCTTAAATTTTGTTCATATTTTAAAAAGAGTGAATGTTTGAAATGTATATAGCAACAGCTTTACAATTACAATACAATAAAGTCACATTATAGCTGGTTTTATAAATTTCGAAGGCGTTTTTTTTTCCTCCTCCCGATGTCCGACCTTTTGGACGTTCCGACCATGGCCCGGTCCCGTCATGGTCGGATATGAGAGGTTCTACTGTACATATATAAAGGCGTCCTTTGTTCGAAATTTGGACGCATACTAAAGTTGGTGTCATCGTTCAAGGGTCGAAAGGAGGATCCCTGACCGTCTTAAGGCTCGCCCGGCAAGAGAAAATGCAAGCAGTCGCATATTACTGACCACACTCTCTCCATAGTCTATAAAATCAGACCCTCTGGGCCCTTGTTGCTTGTTTTCAGACTGATTTTATTGGTATATATAATATCTTAAAATACTGCTTGGAAACTCATTAAATAAGCTATACTATCATTAATATAATATAACTAACGAACTAATTAAGCCAGCTGGCTATAATAAGTACGTTATTGGAAGGAAACTAATTAAATCAGCTGATTTTAATTATATAACTAAGAAACTAATTTAGTCAGCTAGCAATAGTAAGAACAATCTAGCTAGGAATGTAATTAAATCATGTGTCTACAATGAACATAATATAGCTAACTAACTAATTAAGCCAGCTGGCTATAATATTGCAACCAAATTTATTAGATCACCTGACTGTAATAAATATTATATAAATAACAAACTAATTCAGTTAGCTGTCAATAATAAAAACTAATTAAATCAGCAGTCTATAATGAATATAATATAGCTAACTAACTAATTAAGTGCGCTCGATATTATATTGCAAGCAAATTAATTACATCAGCTGACTGTAATAAATATTACATAACTAACAAACTAATTTAGTCACCTGGCAATAATAAGAGCATTATAGCTTGCAATGTAATTAAATCAGCTGTCTAAAATGAATGTAATATAGCTAACCAACTAATTAAGTGAGCTCGCTGTAATATTACAAGCAAATTAATTAAATGAGCTGACTGTAATAAATATTATATAACTAACAAACTAATTTAGTCACCTGGCAATAATAAGAACAATCTAGCTAGCAAAATAATTAAATCAGCTGTATAAAATGAATATAATATAGCTAACCAACTAATTAAGTGAGCTCACTGTAATATTACAAGCAAATTAATTAAATGAGCTGACTGTAATAAATATTATATAACTAACAAACTAATTTAGTCACCTGGCAATAAGAAGAACAATCTAGCTAGCAAAATAATTAAATCAGCAGTCTAAAATGAATATAACATAGCTAACGAACTAATTAAGTGAGTTCGCTATAATATTACAAACTAACTAAATAATTCAGCTGACTGTAATAAACATTATATAACTAACAAACTAATTCAGCAATAATAAAATAAAGTCAGAAGGCAACAATAAGTTAAATAATAATAATTAAATAAGCTGTTTATAATGAATATAACAGAGCTGACAAAATAATTTATTAATATAGATTAAAAAATAATAAAACAAAAACTAAAAAATATAATTTTGACTATAAATTTATATTTTTAAAATATTTTAGAATCAGTAATTTGTTATCTGTCAGTAAGTTGTATAAGCTACGTGGAATTGGTATGGTTGTGTCGTATTTTACAGTTATCAAGTATGTGTTAAATTGTTAACGTTTCATTGCAATGTCTAATAAAAAAAAATAATGGAAGGGCGAATAAAATAAACATATAAGAAAATAAACTAAGATATATTTAATCTGGACAAATTAAATTTTAGAGTGTAGGTTTATGTTTATAAAACGTTTCTTGAAATACAGGATATTTTATTCTCTTCTGGTTATAAATGTATCCATATTCTTTTCAACATGTAATCGATGCATTGTGTTCCCATTATATATTTATTTATTATTATTATGTGATTGCTACTATGGGGATTTCACTCCTTGTTACCTGTATGATCCAATGAACAAGCATTGTGATAAGAAATTTGATACCTGTATGATCCAATGAACCAGCATTGTGATAAGAAATTTGATACCTGTATAGTCCAATGAACCAGCATTGTGATAAGAAATTTGATACCTGTATAGTCCAATGAACCAGCATTGTGATAAGAAATTTGATACCTGTATAGTCCAATGAACCAGCATTATGATAAGAAATTTGTTTCACCTATTCCTATAAACAGAGGTATGGAAATGTCTGTAATATGCCAGAAAGCCAATGGTTATTCAGGAGATGTCTTCAAATGAGATTGCATAGTTTATTGTTGTGTAAGTAGGAGAATATTGTGTTTATGTACTGGCTGCTGTCTATAAAGAATTTGTTCATATCATGTGGAATACAGTGGAACTTGGATAATTCGAACTTCGATAATTCGAATATTTCTCTCGGTCCTTAGAATTTAGGGCATAAACAATATAAAAAAATCGTGGTTAATTCGAACAAAATTTTGGATAATTCGAATTTTTAACGAGCCTTTACCTGCAATGGGAAGTGGTCGATCTTAAATCTTGTGAAATTTTCTCCCCTCGGATACGAAGGATAGTAAGATACGGATGTAGGGGTTCCTGGACAAGAATAGATTCATAGTCTAGTTCTTGGAGTCTAGGAGTTCTGCAAAGTGGTGGGTCGCGCTTCCTCCCTCGCAGGGGTTATAGTTACATCCTGTCGTTTTATCCTAGAATTCCCTCCAACCGTCCCTCCCATCTGCATTTTTTACTCAGTTATGTCAGTCAGCGACTAGATCTGTTGTATTGTTTGTGCCTTGAATTTCTCGTGTACAGTGGAGTTGTTGATTTAGGATGTCGAAACCTAGAAGTTGTAAAACTTTAACGTTGTCAGAGAAAATAGCTGCGATTAAAGAAGTTGAAAAAGGAATAAAGAAAAAATCTAAAAATGCTAAGGAATTCCTACTAACACTTTATCAACTCACCTGAAAAATAAAGAAAAAGGTTCTTGCCCATGAAAATGACTTGTTTTAAAAAAAATATACTTTTATTTTTACTTTTTTGATAAATTATTTGTTACTTATGTTCGTAATCATCAATTTATGAAATGTTTGTTATTGTCGAAATAAAATGAGGTACTTACGTATTAGCGTCAAAGCAGGTTAAAGAGCCGGGTCTGAGAGAACTGGATCTACGCCGTGTCAGAGATCTGGATCAAGGAGTCAAATCAGATTTCGCCAATATGGCGACGGGATTATCAACGATTTAGGTTAACTAGAGTTTTGATATAACCTTTAGCTAGCGAAAACGCGTAGCACTTATATTAATAGCATAATTGTTATGCGTTTCCGCTCGCTACGCTCGCTCAAGATTATATCTAAACTCTAGTCAATCCAACTCGTTGATAATATAGATCAAGGATGGTTTTTCACTGGATAATGGACTGATAAACAATTTGGCATCGCTTCGAAAAAGTACATAGCTTTCATCCTAGCTATTCTGATGTCGCTATCTCGCACAGAAACTGAAATCGCGTAACAAAAAAAAAACAACAAGTGCGTGGGTAAATAAAGCACAAATGAATTGCGTTAAAAAGACAAAGGGAACAAGATGGCTACTATAAACACAATAGATGATATCTCTGATAGTGATTGACCAATAGAAATGCGTTATCCATGATCCAGATCTCTGAACGAGACCCGCCTCTTTAACCTGCTTTGACTCTAATACGTAAGTACCTAAAATGAATGTATTTTTTTTTTTAATTAAAAAAAAAATGTGAAAATATTAAATTCGATTTTTTACCCCTTTACTTCTAAAACTTTTGTAATTGGAATTTTGGATAATTCGAACTTTTGTATCGGTCCCTAGGGGTTCGAATTATCCAAGTTCTACTGTATTCATTTTGTGTCGTCTTCTGCATTCCGTAAGTAGGTGTTTTACGGTAAAGTCTCTGTTGCATATATTACAGGTTGGTTTGTCAAGTGTTGTCATGAGGTATTCGTGTGTGTCTTGTTTGACCGATTCGTAGTCGAGCAAGTACAACTTCTTCTCGCCTGTTGCCTCGGCAGCTGGATGGCAGCCAGTACATTGTGATGTGTTTGTTTGATTGTATTGGCCAAGTCCTCACGTATGGGTGGAGTTCAGGTTGTGTTGAGTCTGCTAGGGAGGTTCTTCCTAAGCCTTCATGCACTGGCAGCCAGTACATTGTAATGTGTTTGTTATGTGGGTGAATAGATTTGAAAATGTCTATTATTACTGGATGCCTGCGATATCTGTCTTCTAGTGCAGACGTTTGTTCGCATTCACATTCGTGACAAAAAGTATTTTTTTTTTACTTAAGTATATTTTCTTAGAATAATTTTATTCACAAGCAGAGATTCCAGCTGGCTTGTTGTAATATATTATAAAATTGAGATGGGAAGAAGGGGAGAAATGTTCTGATATATGTCGTGCTCGTACATTCTTCCTGAGCGGTCATTTCAAAAAGATCAGCCTTTTGCTACGATTTCTCTTTAACGTGGGCGTGTGTGAAATCGTTAATAATCTCGCATTAGAATTATTATAACCCTTAAGAATAAATACTTGTGATCATAGCGGAGGAAAAAGCAGTTTAAAATTCCAACCAAGAAGAGATTCTAATGAATGGTTCTTCACCTTATAAAGTAAAAGGCCCGACGTTAGTATCGGGATACCATTATATATATATTTATGCCGATCGGAAAAGGATTATGTAGTCATGAATAAATTATCGAAGGGCGCTTCGTGTCGTTAATAATTCGTTTTTTTACATGATAATATAGTTTTTAAAATTTGTTGATATTTCTCATTGGAACTTCTGGATGACCAATCAGCGGGTTTCATTCCTTTGGAGGGAGGCGCAATTAATCGAGAGCGAAACAAGCTATATTTTAAAATCTATCGGTTCATGCGATAAGTAATGTCGGTTCAAGACGGTGGAATGTGGCGATCCAAGTTTTTCTCCTAGCTCTTCGACAGTTACAACAGGATTTTCTTCTACAGTAGCCTGCAGGAGTTGGTCGTCAAGCTCTGTTGCTAGACCTGTACGAGGCTCGTCTTCAAGCTTGCGGTTTCCCGGTTAAAATCGTTCAAACCACTGCTACACTTGTCGCTCACTAATGACATTTGCGCCATATATTTCGATAAGTTGAAACAGCATTTTCTCCTTTATCGAATTCCCAAATGAAATTTCAACAAAGAATACATATGTTTCACCAACCAAAACGTGATAAATAGTGTATTTAATGTTATAATAAACAAAAATAAATTGAAATGGAAGGAACATAAACAGACAGAATATTAAAAACTGACATTTCTGGTATAAACTTGAGTCCTAAATTCTTCAAATAAACAAACGTACAATGCTGAAGAGGAATAATAAAAATGAATCATATAACAGCATCGAGGTTTGCCTGGTCAGCACTATGCTACGGCCGCCTATGTTTCATGTTGCAGGTGCTAATTAAAGCCTGCGTGAACCTAGGGGAGACCTTGAACCCCGAATCCGATCCTGAAACGAAGACACTAGAAATGGAGTTTTCTATCATTGAGACTCGCGCCCGCAAATGTGTAGGCTTCTGGGTATTTTATATTGATGCTCATGAGCAAGCAAACAGGCTTAATATAATAAAACACGAGCTGCAAGGAATATATTGACTGTTTTTCATTGATTTTTCCATACTGAAACGAAAAAAAAAAAAACAAAAAAAAACTCAACATATTGCTTTAGTTCAATTTCTTAGCAAACCACGTTCAAGTTTTTTGTTAATGTGTGTTGCTTGTGTTGTTATACAGCGTTACACCTTAAATTCGGTAGATTCTGACAAGTTCCCAACCTTATGAATTGTAAAGGTTTTTTCACTTCCATGTTTAGTCATATCACTCCCAGGAACGATACAAAATGAAAAAGAAGCATTTATTAAGAGGAGATAGGTCCTGGGATTTTAATAAATGTACATTTTTTTTTATAAGAAAATGGGTTTTATTTTTACCTCCATTTCGGCTTGAAATTCAAGCCTTCATCGGGGATGTAAGATAAGAAGGACAGAGTTAATAATAATATATATTCAGATATATTGAAAGGAAAAATATACATAGACGAGGATGAATGATACATATGTTAAGTGTGTGTTATTGCTAGAGCTTAGATAGAAAGTAGGTTGATACATATGTTAAGTGTGTGTTCTCGCTAGAGCTTAGATTGAAAGTAGGTTGATACATATGTTAAGTGTGTGTTATTGCTAGAGCTTAAATTGAAAGTAGGTTGATACATATGTTAAGTGTGTGTTATTGCTAGAGCTTAGATTGAAAGTAGGTTGATACATATGTTAAGTGTGTGTTATTGCTAGAGCTTAGATTGAAAGTAGGTTGATACATATGTTAAGTGTGTGTTATTGCTAGAGCTTAGATTGAAAGTAGGTTGATACATATGTTAAGTGTGTGTTATTGCTAGAGCTTAGATTGAAAGTAGGTTGATACATATGTTAAGTGTGTGTTATTGCTAGAGCTTAGATTGAAAGTAGGTTGATACATATGTTAAGTGTGTGTTATTGCTAGAGCTTAGATTGAAAGTAGGTTGATACATATGTTAAGTGTGTGTTATTGCTAGAGCTTAGATTGAAAGTAGGTTGATACATATGTTAAGTGTGTGTTATTGCTAGAGCTTAGATTGAAAGTAGGTTGATACATATGTTAATTGTGTGTTATTGCTAGAGCTTAAATTGAAAGTAGGTTGATACATATTTAAAACTTAAAATATAGGTAACATAAGAATAGGTATGAAAAGAATATGTACAGGAGCAAAATAGGTTTACCGATTAGAAGAAGGAGATATGCTTAGCGGATGTGCAATCATTTCTGAATCTAGTGGATCGTGGTAAGTTTGAAAAGGAGGCTTTACGGATCAATGGGGGCTGGCTGCGATTGAAGAAGTAGAAATCCAACAAACAATGACAATGAATTTTTTTAACATTTTTTGTTGAATCTAAAACAAAGATATTTTTATTGTGTAGATCCTAAGTTGAAGACTAAGATGTTTTAGGTAGCTGCTAATAGCTTTATTCATCCCTCAATATATATTTTTTTGAAGCTACCTCGGGTGAGTCATGCCGTATTTAAATTTTGTTATAGAAACGTTTCGGGTATTCGCCATTTTCAATCTGTATGATTGCGCATTATTTGTTATAATCTTCACGTGCTTGTTTAAGTTAATGTAATTTTGTCTGAGTTAGGAGGACATCTCTTTTATGGATTGCATGGTTAATGTCATGTCTGTTTCTTTAATGGAGGACTGAATGTGCAAGACCAAAAGACATTTTTTTTTTTTTTTTTGTATATTATAAAAATTATGGTGTTTTCTCTAAATTATGTGTTTTTTATCTGGCCATCCCTAATATTTTGCAAGAAACCTCAGCAGGCCATACAATACATATTGCAAATATGTAGCAATATTTGCGGATTGAAGCCATCCTCATTAAACCATACAAAGTACACCCAATTACTTTAATGTAATCATTATATATCTGAAGAAATATTTACTATAGCTATTTACATAATTGACATTACTCAAGTAAAATTTATGAATCTGTTAACAGGTGTTTTAATGACTTTGGTTAATAGATGTTTGCGGAAAAAGTCCACGTTCAAGAAATCTTCTTCGCTTTTCTTACAATCAGCAGTTAGCATTATCTCGGATGAGCCTATAATGGACTTCATGGGCTTAATTTCCTTTAGATAATCTGAGGAATAATGGACACAATTAATTATTTGTCCATTTACTTTAAAAGGTTTAGGTTTTTTATTATGGCGAAACCGCCGATCTTCTTGGGTGGCTTCAGAAGAGACTGGCTCATAAAATTCGCTGTAGATTATTTAGCAATCAAGAAGAACCACAGCCATTTCTGTATCTTCAAACACATATCCTTAACTTACTCGGAACACATTAATATGTATTTCTAATTATACTTCTGTCACTTGGGGGCCGAAATCGTGAACACACGCTATCCCAACCGCACGCAGACTCCTTCCGTATAAATATTGCGTTAATTAATCGAACCGGGACTTCATTAATTAATATGATACAAAGGTACCGCGAGATGTTGAGGAGAACAAACATAAATATCCGGCTTATTAAAAGGGCTGCTACCGCTGCGCGGGAGTCACGAACTATGCGCAGGATTTTGAGGTGAATGGGCCCCTTGTTGGGGTCATGGCGCTTCGAGATTACCATTCGGGGTCGGTGGTTATTATTTATTGCGTTCGCCGCTCCGGTGAAGTTCTCTTTGTTCTAATAGAGTGCGCTCAGTAGGGGGGAAATGCATCTAGCGAAAATGGCTAATTCAAAAGGCGAGACCCGAAGGACGCTTTGCTTTCTAATTCTCGGAGAGTATTTATATCGGTAACTATAGATCACGTCAATAGATAGCGTTAACAACAGGAGGCAAGTATTTTTTGTTCTCCTTTTTTTTACTGCGCATCAGCGTCTAGGGCTTTAGCGCCGGGCTAAACATCCATGGCGCATCATCCGTCAGCTTTGTTACGGAGTCCATTCAGCGCACGTTGGGTTTTAGGTATTGTGGAAAATTGGATAGGCCCCAAAAAAAAACAAAAAAAAAAAAACTAGATTTTGATGTCTATTAAAAAGAAATAGTACAGATATGCTACTTATGTACTTACGTTGTTTTATCGACGTTTCGAAATACCACAAATGTATGATAAATACACAACCCATTTTGTTACAACCCATTTGGTGATATGCTGGTAATCTTAAATCAGATAATGGTGTGGGAGCCTTAGCTGCAATTGAAGAAAAAATAATTACAAAGAAACTTGATGATAATTGTAACATATTTGCAGCTGAGCTCTACGGCATTCTTATTGGGCTGAACAACATTCACAGGACAGACAGACGAGAAGTGATTCTATGCACTGACTCATTGAGCACACTACAGGCAGATACTGTACGCATCCAGTAATAATAAACATTTTAAAAACTATTCACTCAGCTAACAAGCACACTAAAATGTACTGGCTGCCAGGGCATGAAGGTTTAGGAAAAAGCTCCCTAGCATATTAACATGCAGAACCTATCAATTACACATCAATACAAACAAATATAATTATAAATTATTGGATAGACGGTTGAACTTGACTAACTGATCATAAATTACCTACTGACAGAAACTGTGACAACACAGGAGTAGAAATCTTACTTGCTCGACTCAGAATTGGCCACACAAGACACACACGAATATCTCATGACAGGAATTAACAAACCAACTAGTGACACAAGGAATTCAGACTTTAGAGTAAAACACCTACTTACCGAATGCAGAAACTAAATAGCCCACATGAGGTGAAAGAATTGTTGAAAGATAGCAGCCAGTATATAAACACAATATTCTCTTACCCTGCAGGAAAATAAAGAATTGTTAATGAAAAAAATTAATACAGAATGAAAATAAATAAAAAAAGAAAAAGAAATCCTGAAATGAATGATGATTAAGAAAAGCCCACCGTAACCTAGGAGCATAGTATGAATATTTCGTGTGACATGGTTTACATTGTAGGGCGCTGACGAACATGAGGTTTTCCGCCAAAATATTTCACAAAAAACAAACCTACAGGACACAAAACAATAAAATCTCATATGAAGACATCCGTTAAATAACCTGTGGCTTTCAAGCATATTCCAGCGATGATATATATATATATATATATATATATATATATATATATATGTATATATATATATATATATATAAATCAGGTGTTTGTTTGCCTGCCTGTTTGTTCCTTATTCAAATCCACACCGTTTGACCGGGTTTGACTACACTTGGAATAAAGATAGGACTTATTACGGGGCGTGTCATAGGCTAGGTCAAAAACGTCTACCAGCTGAGTGTCAGTATGTTTGTTCCGTACACTAATCCACACCGTTTGACCAAATTTTGCGCACAGGTAGGCCTTGATATGGGAAGTGTCATATGTCAGGTCGAAATCGTCAATCAGCTGTCTGCCGCTTTGTTCCTTATCCATGTCCAAGCCGTTTGACCGATTTTGACCAAAATTGGCTTAGAGATAGGTCTTGATCCGGTAGGAGTTTCGTAGTCTAGGTCAAAATCTTATAGGACTCACAGTTTGGAGGTCATGGGTTTCAATCTTGAAAACGAACAGTCACAGATTTGCGTTATTTGATTTCAACATTACTAATTTAGTTTCTTATTTGTTTCTGCTTTTCTAGATGCAGAATGTAGCAGTAGCATGGCAGTCGGGGTAAAGTTGTTTAATAAGTAAAAATAATGAAAAATTCGGTTGGTTGCAAGGGATTTATAACAAGATTGAACAGGCAATCATGGCGCAATAAATATATTTCAGAGCCGAGGAATTAATATTATGCATAGAATAAGGATACATGGAAGCCCAAGAACCACCTTGTTATCGGAGAACCGGTAGTTCCTTATCTCTAAAAACAAACTCTTCGCTTATCTAGACAAATTTTTGACTGCCTTCATCCTTAAGGTGCGATCCGACAACTTTCCCGTATAATTTTCTAATTGCTCCCGTTTCTCCGGAGAACGGAAGCGGTTAACATCGTTTAACAGATAATGGGCCTACGAGACTTTCAGAGATCCCAATCTGGAGGAAGGTCCCTCCACACCTTTTCCTTTTCGGGGCTTTCTTGCCATTATTGATAACATAATCAATAATTTTGGGTGACGATATCGTTATAGATACAACAGGAAATAGAACAGAAAAGGTTATTGTATACTTTAAAAGTACATCCTTTATGAACGCGGAGTCTCACACTGAGTTTCAAGTTAAATCGACGTTAATTGTGTTCTTGGGCGAATTACTTTGGACTATGGAATATGCTTTGCTGATTATTAACTTTTTTTTTTTTTTTTTGGATATACGTATGACGTTTAAGTCATTTGCTTGTACTACTTCTCGTTTCGTGGCTTCAATGGCACCTATTCAGGGTTCCTCCACACCTTCTCCTTTTGGGGGTTCTCTAGACGTTATTGATAACATAATCAGTAATTTTGGATGACGATATCGTTATAGATACAACAGTAAATAGAATATAAAATGTTAGTGTATCCTTTAAAAATGCACCCTTTATAAACGCGGAGTCCCACACCGAGTTTCAAGTTAAATCGACGTTAATTATGTTCTTGGGCGCAAATATTTAGACTATGGGGAATGCTTTGCTGATTATTAACGTTTTTTTGGATATATGTCGTTTAAGTCTTTTGCTTGTATTAGTTCAAGTTTCGTGGCTTCATTGGCACCTATTCAGGAGCCATCAGAACCAAAATAGTTCTAGCAGCCAGGGAATAATTGTGCTTTGGCTAGGAAACATCAATACGATTTTTGCACTTATCTATACTCAGTACGTTTCGGCTACTATTTGGTAGCGTTCGTCAGCCAAAGGACAAACCGCAAATTTAGAATTATAAAACAGTAAAAAATATTTATTTGCAAATCTATTATATTTTTTTTATTAGTTTATATTTTTTTTTGTTTTGTAATTCATCATTTGTTGTTGGTCTTTTAGCTGAGGAAGGCTACCAAAGAGAAGCCTGTACATACGTAGATCTTTTCAAAAATGATGTTTTTCTAGCCGAATTCCAATTCTTTCCCGACTAATACTATGAAATTCTCTTGTAATTTTTATTTTTAAACCTTAAATTTCTTAATTATAAAGGATTATGTAAATTGCTTTTTTTAGGTTATTTTAGCCCCTGAAGGGGTGTCATGGAGGCGACGAAACCCGTATGTATCGTTCGTTAGTATTTCTGAGAAATCCATAAAAATTGATTCCGCAGGTATGGATAGTACTTTGAGATATTGCAACTCCTTGGTCTTGCAAGAAGGCATGCGTCATTCTTGAGATCATCCCCTTGCACCAAATCATATATTGTATTTAACTGAATTTTTCTTGATAAAATTCAATATATTTGGTGTACATATCTTTCTCTGCCAATGACTTTACCCTGCAAAGCATTTTGTTTGTTAACTCAATACTGAATCTATAATGTAAGCTTGCTCCTACAGTACCATATATAGTGCAATTCATACCTACAACAGCTACCTTCTAATAAATATGAACATAAATAGACAAAGAATCATAAGTCAACTAAGATTAGCGAACAAGAAGACACTTTACCTCAGCATCCACCGTCAAAGATACAAAATAGAAACGAACAAAATATGCACCAACTGTGAATTGGAGGAAGAAGACTTGGAGCATCTGCTGTGG
The DNA here is from genome assembly GCA_946811695.1 of Gonocerus acuteangulatus. Taxonomy (NCBI): domain Eukaryota; kingdom Metazoa; phylum Arthropoda; class Insecta; order Hemiptera; family Coreidae; genus Gonocerus; species Gonocerus acuteangulatus. The sequence goes on from OX328131.1 coordinate 58,046,891, forward strand.
CGATGTCCTGAATACTCCAATCTCAGAAATACTCTGAAACCTATTATTGATGAACACACCAACAACTCCGCAACATATTATTTCCTGACTACCTCTAACATCACCGATATAAACGCCTTTTGCATTTACTTGGAGGATGTAATGAAGAAAAGAGGCAACCGCAGCGTGTAGTAAACGAACCGAAATATCAGTTCTTAATTATTCTGTATTATAAAAGCTTATTTTATTTACTTGTTCCTTAAGAGTCTACTCTAATTTAATTTTCATGAATTGTATATATTTACCCCGATCATATTTGTAAGGACAATGTTCATTTACAAATAAATATTATTATTATTATTATTATTATTATATATATATAAAGGTGTTTGTCTGTTCCTTATACAAATCCACACCGTTTGACTGCTTTTGACCAAACTTGCCACACATGTCGGTCTTGATCCGGGGAGTGTCATAGGCTAGGTCAAAATTGTCTATCAGCTGTCTGTATATTTGTTTCTTCCTAATACAAATTTGTCTAGGACTCACAGTTCGGAACCCACGGCCCAAAACTGTGAACCCCGAACAGTTACAAATTTGCGTTATTTGATTTTAATTGTACTTATTAGGTTTCTAATTTATTTTTGCTTTTCTAGAGGCAGAAAGTAGGTCTAGCGTCGCTTTCCTGGTAACAACAGCTAGTAATAAATAAATGTAATATGTTTTTCCAAATACATTTCCTATCTACGGCTAGTTGAACCAAGGTCAACCATACTATATAAGAGATGGAGATGGTTAGCCGTTGAAGTGATACGAAGACAAGGTATGGTTGGGATTCGGCTAGGAGACAAAAAACGTCTGGCCTTCAGGAAGAAATCTGTATTGGATTATTATAAATTATTTTCCTCATAGCATAAAACTTTAATAATGTTATTTTTGTACTGTTTTCTGCCTGTTTTTTTTCTTATAAGTTGTATATATTTTTTAGCTGAAGAAGGCTGCCAAAGTGCAGCCAAAACGTCCAATACAGATTTCTTCCTGAAGGTCTGACGTTTTTCTCTCCTAACCGAATCCCAACCATACCTTGTCTTCGTATCATACCATAATGGAAAACAGTAACCACTCCCGATCGTCTTAAAATGGATTGAATCGGATCTCATGATTATCGTTCCTACGTGTCGCGAGGTATTCCGAGCGTTGGAGGCGAATCGGATTCACGACACGTCCGACTAATTAACCGTCTCCCGACGGAGGTGGAGGTGTCGCTAGATAAATTATATAACAATGGGCTGTTAACATTCCTCATGGGTTCATTCTTGATTGATATGTGAATGAGTGTCATTCGTTTTGAATGGGATGTCACAACTTCTCAGATATTCACTACTCGTGCTTTGACGATGTGAAGAGATTAGCGGATAATGAAATGCGTGAAGATATTACATCGTCCCATATGCGGATCATTCATTGTCGAATACATAATGACAAGGCTAATATTGTAGTTTTAATCAGATGTTTCTCGCCAAATATGGCAAGCTTAAATTTCAAAACCTTGAAAGAGGAAGATCGGAGAGGGAGAGATAGAATTTTATGTCGGAAAACTACCAGGGCACAGTCACCCTTAATTTACTGTGAAACGTTTTTTATAAGTAATATTATTTTTTTTTAAATTTAAATCTTTCTCTTTTATTGACATGTACAATCTGAACAAATATGTAAAATAAGTAAACTTGTTCAAAAAATAGCAACACACTGGATGAGATGAGGGGTGAATGTAGACATTACTGCTACTCCCAATGCAGTCCAGGCAACAGTTACAGATGAAAATTTTTGGAACACAATTTTTGACTTCGTAACTTTGTTTGGGCTGGATAGGAGGTGAATATATCAAAAGTCCTCGCCCCTAGCCTTTAAGCCGGGGGGAGGGGGGGTTTAGAATGTCCCATTTTTCGGGTTTTCACTTATATCTCGAAAACCCTGCGTCCTAGCGTCATGACCATTCTATAACAAATGAAAGCTGATTAAATTTTCTACAATTTCTATCAATAAAGTTTTTCGAGATATCTTTAGTTCTCGAAATATCCGCTCTTGAAAGTCTGTCATTTTGGGAAAAAACACACTTTTTTCTATTCTCGACCGGATATCTCTTCAACGATGCACCCAAAAAATAAACGTCGGTTATGGGGCTGTAGAGCATTCCATTCGCTTCAATAATATATATTACAATACTATTTTATGTATTTTCTTTCAAACGTTATATACGCAATCACTTAGTCTTAACAAAACCATTGCCAATATAATGGTCACGATGTTATATAATTGAGTGTGAATAACTGGTCAGAGGCCCAAAATTATATATTTCGTACTATTTATACTTCCAGTACTACCTATATTTACATAATGGAGTATATTTTGGACAATGTAATGACTGGAAATGGCGAGAAATTGAACGGTTCATTGGTCGACAGTTGTTGCAAGATATCACGATGAACATTAAAACTATTTTCTCAGTTGAAGGAAAATACATAAAATAGTAAAGTTATATATATTATTAGAGCGAATGGAATGCTCTATAACCCCATAACCGACATTTATTTTTTGGGTCCATTGTTGAAGAGATATCCGGTAGAGAATAGAAAAAAGTGTGTTTTTTTCCCAAAATGACAGACTTTCAAGAGCAGATATTTTGAAAACTTAAGGTATCTCGAAAAACTTCATTGATTAGAACTTGTAGGACATTTAATAAGCTTTCATTTGTTATAGAATGGTCATGTCGCTAGGACGCAGGGTTTCCGAGATATAAGTGAAAACCCGAAAAATGGGACCTTCTAAACCCCCCTCCCCCCGGCTCAAAGGCAATGGGTGAGGACTTTTGATATGTTGACCACCTAACTAGCCGAAACAAAGTTATGAAGTTAAAAATTGTGTTCCAAACATTTCCACCTATAACTCTTAGTTTCCTGGGCTGTTAGTCGCTACATTTCAGATTTCACGATGAACACTGAAATTATTTTTATGTTTAAAGGAAAATACATAAAATAGCAAAGTAATATATATTATTGAAGGGAATGCAATACTCCACAACCCTAAAACTGTTATTTATTATTTTGGTACATCGTTGAAGAGTTATCCGGTCAAAACGGGGAAAAAATATGCGGCAAAAGTGTTTTTCCCCAAAATGACAGACTTTCAAGAGCGGATATTTCGAAAACTAAAGATATCTCGAAAAACTTTACTGAATAGAACTTGTAGGAAATTTAATCAGCTTTCATTTGGTATAGAATAGTCATGTGACTAGGACGCAGGGTTTCCGAGATATAAGTGAAAACCCGAAAAATGGGACCTCCCCCCCCGGCTTAAAGGCTAGGGACGAGGAATTTTGATATGTTCACCTCCTATCCAGCCCAAACAAAGTTACGAAGTCAAAAATTGTGTTCCAAAAATGTCCACCTATAGCTGTTTTCAAGCATTCGTTGCCTGGACTGTGACAGTTCTGGTCATGTCTCATTTTAATGCAAAATTTGTTGAAGTATATAAAGTATTTACAATTTTTACCCTATTTCTTGCAATAAGTTGTCTCGTGGCCAATGGCGGTGGAGGCGGCGAGGAGGATTATCAGGAATAACTTTGGAAGAAAGGGATCTGCCAAGAGGATTGGGTTGGGCTGGGAGTTTAGAGAAAAAATTCAGGAATCGGGATTTGCCTTAATCATGGACAAAGGGAATATCTGTGTCTCCGTTTATAGTCAAGTTTGAGACGTTGAAAGGGGCGTTGAGGATTTTACGGAGGACTTTGGATTGGAAACGTTGGATAATGTTTATATTTGATGGTTTAGCTGATCCCTATAGTTCTATCCAGTATGTCCATATCGGTCTAATTATGGTGTTGCATATTGTCAGTTTGTTTTTTGTGTCAAGTTTTGATTAAGGTCCAATAAGTCGTCGGAGAAGTCCAAAGCATTTGTTCAGTTCTTGTCTCTTGTTTTTTATGTGTTTTTCCAGGTAATTAACCTGTCGAGGTGGAAACAGTGAAACTAATATTGTTTTTTATGTGTTTTTCCAGGTAATTCGCTTGGCGAGGTGGAAACAGTGAAACTAATATTGTTTTTTATGTGTTTTTCCAGGTAATTCGCTTGGCGAGGTGGAAACAGTGAAACTAATATTGTTTTTTATGTGTTTTTCCAGGTAATTCGCCTGTCGAGGTGGAAACAGTGAAACTAATATTGGTTTTTTTTACGGCGCATTAAATTCTGGGCTGACTACAAATATCCACTCCATTATAATGCGAACGGCACGTGGTTTTCACTTCCGGTACCCAAGAACTGGTCACGCTTGTCGTTAGTTAAATTCGATAGACTCAACCGAAAATTTAGAAAAATTCTGTTTTAAAACGTCGAATTTTGTTCTAAGGATTTTAAGAAGTGTCTAAGGGGAATAATGTATCTAAAACTATGCAGCGTTTGCAATTAACAGCAAACTGACCCTTTAAAAAATATATAAACGCAAATTTTTTATTTGTTAACATGAAGAGCTTCACAGCCATGGTGTTTTGCCCTAAAATAATTCATATAAAATATGGGAAATTAATAATAATAAATAATTTGTAAGCCAAAGATGTGTAACACAATGGAGAACGAATAATAAGAGAGAAATAAAGAATAAAAATTAGAGGAATACATACAGAATTAATGAACATCATAGTAAAATAAATAAATACAAAATTAATCGTATAACTTTAATGGGAATAATAAGTAGTAACCGCCAACGGCCATAGCCACGTTGAATGCACCGGTTCCCATAGATCACCGAAGTTAAGCAACGTCGGGCGTGGTCGGTACCTGAATGGGTGACCGACCACGAGCTGTTGGCATTAGAAAAGGGTGGCAACCTGTAGATAGCCCGGCGCTAATTGCCAAGATGTAGATGCGCCGTTAAAAAAAAAAAAAAAAAAAAAAAAAAAAAAAAAAAAAAAAAAAAAAAAAAAAAAAAAAAAGTAGTAACCATTATGATAATTTAATATTTTAATTGAAATAAAGTACTTTGACTTGGATAAAATTAGGGTTTTTTTGGGTATTTTATTTTATTTATTCATCATAACATTTGTTTTATTATATTTTTGAGTGGAGATAGCGAGAGTGAGGTTGGAATAATAATTTTCAAAACACAATAAATACTAAATCTGATGATAGATGTTTTCAATAAATAAAAAAAAAAATTATTAGAAAACGTCTAAATCGTTGGAGCGGCTTCATCATAGCGTGTTTCCATTAATCCCAATGCTTATTATGATTTAAAAAGCGCATTTCCTAAGCTTTTTATAATAACCCAGGGTAACGATGCGGTTCAGATTTGTGCTTGAACTCAGATATTTTAACTAAAGTGTCGAGAGAGGATTGACGTATTCTTCCAGGTACGTAACACGGAAACGTCGACCCATCAAAATCGAAATAGGATTAAAAAATGAATAAGATATCTGTTTTGCACCACCTGTCAATTTTTTCTGAATTTTTTTTTTTTTTAGGTGATTGGTTTTTCGAATGTGTTTATCATGGTTTGGATCAGGTTCCCGGGATTAGCAACTTTTATATATTAGTATGCGCATAAAAATTTAGAATTGATTATATCTGTTTGATTTCCAATATCTGGTTCTTCAATCCATTAGTGTGAGGTCAAAATATGAGCAGTTTCAAATTATAAATGAGCAATATAGTTCCTTCGAATTAGTTCAATAAGAAGAACTTTTTTTTATACGTGTTTATATATATATATATATATATATATATATATATATATATATATATGTATATATGTATATATATATTTATACGTGTTTATATATTTTATTATGCTCTTCGCTTTAGATGCGGAGCATTACCTATCAATAAATAAAAAAATAAATATATTTTATTTACAGAATATTAAAAGCTACAATTCAATTGTATAATGCTATTGGTTACTTTTCCAGGCCTGAGGTGTCCCCGGTTGTCAGCCGAATACCTTCGTCGAAGGAAGGATTCTAGGATGACCTGGAGTTACCTTACGCCATACAACCACAGCCTGCGACTTGCAGGGAGGATTGGAGGCGAATGAGACGTGGGCTGTGACATCACGTGGAGAGAAGATATCCATCGATATCACTCTCAATTATTATAATTACACTGATTTTTTATCACTCCACGACACTCCAATACCTTATTAGATCTCGAGGCCACTTCCCGTTAAGACTCCTTGGTGGAGAGGAATGAGGATTGGTGCTGGATAAGGATTGGGCTATAGGATTAGGATGATTGATTAATTTACTATGGAAGGATGAGAAGCGGCTAGGGATTATATCTTGGACGAAAGGGATATTTAGGTCATTATGGAGGGTGCGATTCGAAACATAATAAGGAGCATTGACTATGGTAGGTAGGACTTTGGGTTGAAATGTTTGGATTCGGTGGATGTTGGAATCCTTAGCTGTCCCCCAAAGTTCTATTCCGTATGTCCATATAGGTTTTATTAGTGATTTAATAGGAAGAAATATCCCCAAAAAAATTATTTCCATGAATGAATTTTGCCCTTCTATACTACCTGCAGATTTATATATTTTTTATATAAATACAGTAAATACCGATATTGTTTGTGTAAATAAAACATATGAAGTGGAAAAGAACTTTATGTATGACCTTATTGGATATAGTAACAATAATTTACTGAGACAGTGAGTGAGACAAGGTGTGTGAGTGAGACAGTGAGTGAGACAGGGTGTGTGAGAGAGAGAGAGAGAGAGAGAGAGAGAGAGAGAGAGAGAGAGAGAGAGAGAGAGAGAGAGAGAGAGAGAGAGAGAGAGAGAGAGAGAGAGAGAGAGAGAGAGAGAGAGAGAGAGAGAGAGAGAGAGGGAGAGAGAGAGGAGAGAGAAATCCCACCATCTCTTAGAGACCTGCCTCCGTTCATTACTAACTCCCAACCCTAATTGACAAGAGTGACCAGCACCTAACGCTCATCCATGGATCTCATATTTCATTTTAAACTGGCCAATGAAATAAAATAAAATTAAAGGGGAATAAAAGGTTACTTAAAGAAACTAAAAAGAATAACTCCTGACCGACTGCGTGAGAGAGAGAGATAGGCCTGGTGGTTCCTTGTTGACTCCAGTAATTCCTTAACACCTCCTAATGAATCGGAGGGAATTAAATCTGACAGATATCAGAGATAACGAGGAGGGGAACTCTTTCTTATAGTACCGGTCTGTAGTATGGGAGTTCTGAGTAGATATCACTGGGTATTGCTAGATATTTTGATTGGAGCATCGCTATTCTTATAGTACCCGGTCTGTAGTATGGGAGTTCTGAGAAGATATCACTGAGCATTGCTACATATAGTGATTGGAGCATCGCTATTCTTATAGTACCGGTCTGTAGTATGGGAGTTCTGAGTAGATATCACTGAGTATTGCTACATATAGTGATTGGAGCATCGCTATTCTTATAGTACCGGTCTGTAGTATGGGAGTTCTGAGTAAATATCACTGGGTATTGCTAGATATTGTGATTGGAGCATCGCTATTCTTATAGTACCGGTCTGTAGTATGGGAGTTCTGAGTAGATATCACTGAGTATTGCTAGATATAGTGATTGGAGGATCGCTATTCTTATAGTACCGGTCTGTAGTATGGGAGTTCTGAGTAGATATCACTGAGTATTGCTAGATGTAGTGATTGAAGCATCGCTATTCTTATAGTACCGGTCTGTAGTATGGGAGTTCTGAGTAGATATCACTGAGTATTGCTAGATATAGTGATTGGAGCATCGCTATTCTTATAGTACCGGTCTGTAGTATGGGATTTCTGAGTAGATATCACTGAGTATTGCTAGATATAGTGATTGGAGCATCGCTATTCTTATAGTACCGGTCTGTAGTATGGGAGTTCTGAGTAGATATCACTGAGTATTGCTAGATGTAGTGATTGGAGCATCGCTATTCTTATCGTACCGGTCTGTAGTATGGGAGTTCTGAGTAGATATCACTGAGTATTGCTAGATATAGTGATTGGAGCATCGCTATTCTTATAATACCGGTCTGTAGTATGGGAGTTCTGAGTAGATATCACTGAGTATTGCTAGATATAGTGATTAGCGTCGCTATTCTTACAGTACCGGACTGTTCAGGTCTAACGGACAGGGTTGCCAGATCGTGTGTAGCGTACTTAAGCAACGTCGGGGATGGACAGTAACTGAATGGGTGACCGACCACGTGATGTTGAACATCGGATAATGACAGGAAAGCGCGAATCTATAGAATATTAAGTTTTTCTTAAATTTCTTTTTGTGGCAATCTTCTTCAGCGCTTCCGGACGCTATAATCGGGAAAGTAGAAAGTCAACGATAAACTAAAAGCCAGTTCCCAAAAAAGCTGTACACTCATTAATAAATAATAATAATGGCTTCAAAGAAACAGAACACTACAACTCACAGAGAAGAAAATATTTTCTTAAGCCCAACAACACGGAAGTCTACATAAGAGGAGCAAAAGAGTTTTGCACGGCAGGTTGCGCTATGTGGTTCAGGAAACGGTAATTAGCTTCGCATAGTATGCTAGCCGTCGTGGATGTAAGGTCGGCCATGGATTATCATACAATAACAGCTGTATAGGATCGCCTTTAAAGGCTTCAGCCTTATACCAGAGGCCCAATTAGGGCATAAACCCCAGCCCAATTAATAATATCGGCATCATCTCCGACCACGAAGTAGCCGATAATCTCCTGGTCGCTTTGTTAGGACTCGGGTCGCACAACCTTATCGGGGGTATGCTGGTGCATGTGGACCAATCGGCGTTCTCTCTGCTTATCTCACTTCTCCCTCTCTCTTTCTCCCTCTCCCTCTCTCTCCCTTTCTCTCTCTCTCTCCCTATCTCTCCACAGAGTACTGTAGCTTGTAAAGGCTGCATCAAAACTAAATGTACCTTTTGGAATAGTCGTGTCATAGCTTCTGAGTGAGACACAGCGTTCCTTAAAGCTCTCGTTTTTACTAGTGAAAAGTGGTGGTCAGTGGTCATATTTTCTTGTGAAAATTGGCACACTAATGGACAAAGTGTGAGTGCACACATCAGTGAAATATCCTTCACCCAGTCATCACCGTTTACCTACAATCTGTAAGTAAAGTTATCAATATTCACAGATTATTCAGCCCTCGCTGCTAGTAGACCTAGTGGTGGGGGGCTTGCCTGTGGTGACCCGCTCCTAGCGCATATAGGAGCCCCTTCAGCGTGGAAAATACTTTATCCCGCCAACACCATCCATTGACTACTAGCTGCCAACTAGCCTGCTTGGCTCAGAGCGTACGTACTCGACTCCTGGCCAACAGTCAGCGGTTCGAATCTCCAGTATACTGCTTCTTTTTTTTTTTTCCTTTTTTTTTGCAAAAAAATTAATCACAATGTCTACTACGTTGGACAGTGAACAACAACTGACATTCATAGAATCAACATCAACACATGATGGGGAAAATTTCACTTTAGGGAGACGAAAACGCCTTCGTAAGAGGACATCAACCAACTTATCGCCCAAAGCAAAACAACAAAGGAGTATAAAAACACCAGAAGAGAAAAATACCTCAAACGCCAACAAAACACCTCCAACCGAAATAGTGAGTCAGAAGCCACCGAACATATATGTTCGAAAAATTAATAATTATAAATCCTTCTGCGCCCGACTTGGTCAAGCCGCCGGAGAAAAATCTTTCACCTGTAGAGCTCGTTTCAATGACATAGTCATTAGCTCTATTAATAGTGACGCCTACAGGGCAATTATTAAATGTCTTAATGAGATCGAAGCTGACTACCATTGTTACCAGCTACCTGAAGAAAAGGCATACCGAGTAGTCATCCGTAACCTTCACCAATCCACACCTCCAGAAGATATCGTAGCAGAGCTTAGTGAGCTAGGTTACCATGCAAAAAGGGTAATAAATGTTCGTCACCCAACGACTAAAGTGCAACTCCCGCTCTTCTTTGTGGACCTAGAGAAAACTGAGAAAAGCAAAGAAATTTATAAAGAAAAGTATTTACTTTACACCAAAATCTCAGTGGAGGAGCCTCGCCGTCGTAATCAGTTGCTCCAGTGCCATAAATGTCAGGAGTACAACCACACCAAGGGTTACTGTAATCACGCACCTAAGTGTGTGAAATGCGGCGAACAACATAAATCCGAAGATTGCCCAAAACCCATCAACGTACCAGCATCCTGCGCCAATTGCGGCGAGAACCACCCTGCGAACTACAAAGGATGTGAGGTCTACAAAGCGCTTCGGACTCTTCGAGCTCAAAGACAAAGAACCAGCAGTGCATCCCGTCAGAGCCAGGTTCCGGGAACTAGTGATAAAGAGGATCGACTCACACAGCAACTTCAGCCCTCTACATCATCCCTCACATCTAAACGTAGGCCAACCATCTCTTATGCCTCTCTTCTCTCCTCCAAGGAGAAGAAGGTGCAGCTAATGCCTCATCCTAATCCCACCCCACCACAAAAACCACCAACCACTTCCGCACGCAAAAATCTGTCACAATCCACGTCTTCAGCACCCCAACAAAATATTACAACAGAACACCCACCTAAATTTGCTAATGCTCCCCCAACCCCTAAAGCAGTTCCTCCCACTCCTACACCCCAAGACCCCTTTATTTTGTTTTCCACATTTTTAAACAAATTGGAAACGTTGTTAACCCCACTTATCTCCCTCATGACCTCCTTAATATCCGATATCCTTCCAAAGCTCCTTAAATGATATCCCCCAACCCCACTCCCCTCTCCATAATCCTATGGAATGCTAACGGACTTACTACACGACGACTCGAGCTCCAACTCCTACTCACAGAAAAGAACATTGACATTGCACTAATTACAGAAACACACCTACTGACCACACAACACTTCTCAATCCCAGGATACGTGTGCTACAGGGCAGACCATCCGTCTGAGGCCAGGCATGGAGCAGCAGTAATGGTAAAAAATTCGTTGGCTCATTTTTCTCATTCCACTCTCTCAACAGATAGCATGCAGGTAAGCTCAATCTCCCTTTCCCTTTCTTCCAATGATATTATTGTTTCCGCTGCGTATTTTTCCCCGAACTTCACTATCTACCATCCTGAATTCCTTACTCTGTTCCAATCTTTCGGCCCTCGCTTCCTCATAGGGGCTGATTTCAATGCGAAACATCCCAGATGGGGAAGCCGTCTAACCAATCCTCGTGGCAGAATTCTGTACGACATCCTTCATTCCCAAAATTATGACACTATTTCCTCTGATTCTCCTACATACTGGCCAACCGATCCTTCTCGCACACCTGACCTGGTTGACTTCTTCATCACTTCTGGCCTACGTGGAATATCATACTCGGTTCAGTCACTGCTTGAACTTTCATCCGACCACTCAGCCATCCTACTCGTCCTGAATACATTTCCTCTACCACGTTCCCGAATTCCCTCCCTTACCCCAGGGCCTATGAACTGGGAGTTATTTCGCTCTCAACTATCTCAATCCATAAACCTCAATATACCTCTGAAATCCTCATCTGACGTAGACGAGGCTGTCTCGATGTTCACGAAAGCGATACAAGACTGCGCCCTGAACTCCTGCAGACCAAGATCACGTCTTCCCTTTCGTCCGAAACCCCAACTACCCGATCACATCCTCACTATCTTATCTGCTAAGCGCCAAGCAAGGGCTCGCTGGCAGAGTTCCCGTTATCCATCTGACCACGCTAACTTTAATAGACTTACCCGACTCCTAAAAAAAGCCTTATCCACATTCCGATCTGAATCATTCAACGACTACCTACAATCACTTACCACCGAAGATAATTCCCTTTGGCAAGCCACCCGCAAAATCCTTAATTTCCCTACTGTTCCCCAACCTCTCCAGCGCAGTGATGGAAGTTGGGCCAGAAGCGATGATGATAAAGCTGAACTATTCGCTTCTCACCTAGAATCCATCTTTTCTCCTCATCCCGAAACCAATTCTCCCCAGGATGTAGAAATATTCGATAACCTTAACTGCCCTCTTCCTCTATCCCTTCCTCCTAAAGCATTCCATCCTTCAGAAATCAAATATATCATCAAACATCTTCCCCGAAAATCTCCTGGTTGCGACCATATAACAGCTCCAATCCTAAAAAACTTACCACAGAAAGCAATTATTTTCCTTACATACATATACAACGCAATCCTCAGAACTACCTATTTCCCCATTTCATGGAAACACTCTGTCATAATCCTTATACCTAAACCACAGAAACCCCCCAAGAATCCATCTTCCTATCGTCCTATCAGTTTGCTCCCAATTATGTCCAAAATATTTGAAAAACTCCTCCTCAAAAGAATTCTGTCCACTATCCCTCCCAACTCCATACCAGATCATCAGTTTGGGTTCCGTGCTCAGCACTCAACCATTCAACAATGTTTCAGCGTTGTAGACACCATTTCGCTTGCGCTGGAAAGTAAAAACTACTGCACGAGTGCCTTTCTCGACGTCGCCCAAGCGTTCGATCGTGTTTGGCACCCGGGGTTATTATACAAAGTACGGCGCATACTTCCCCACACATACTTCCTAATCCTACAGTCCTACCTATTAAGCCGTTCCTTCCAAGTAAGATCTGGTTCCACATTATCTAGCTCCCGTCCTATTTCCTCTGGTGTACCACAGGGAAGTATTCTCGGTCCTATCCTTTACCTTCTGTACACCGCTGACGTTCCTACCCATCCAAATACTCATCTAACGACATATGCTGATGATACAGCCATTTTTTCCTCCTCCCCTGATCCCGAAGCTGCTTCCCTTCACCTGCAGGAACATCTAGACTCTGTTGAGGATTGGTGCAACAGGTGGAAAATCCATGTGAATCCAGAGAAATGCAGCCAAATAACATTCACTCTCAATAAAAGGACTTGCCCACCAGTTCACATATTCAGTCAAGAACTTCCTGTATCCAACGAAGTGCGCTACCTGGGATTAATACTAGACAGCAGACTAACTTGGAACCCACACACCCGATTGAAAAGACAGGAACTGAACAGGAGATACGGACTACTTCGACGACTATTGGGACCTTCATCAAAACTCACAATACAGAACAAACTCACTATATACAAAACCATCATCAGACCTATTTGGACGTACGGACTGGAACTGTGGGGAACAACCAAAAGATCAAATATACAGAGAATACAGGCATTCCAATCCAAAGTCCTACGCAAAATAGTTAATGCCCCTTTTTACGTTTCCAATAAAACCCTTCATCATGACCTCAAAATCCCTTTCATCCATGAACTAGCTAAATCCCGATTCCTAACCTTTCACTCCAAACTATCTGCTCATCCCAATCCCAGAGCTCAATCCCTCTCCTCTCAATCCCACCCCGAAAACCCTCCTAGGAGGCTAAAGAGATCTTGGCCTCGTGATCAACTTCGCACTTAAAGGACAAATAAAAGCGTTTAACTAGGAAGTGTCAATTATGATTGGCTCCTTCCAAATTTCTATTTAAATTATATTTTATCATTTCATTTATTGCTTTTTTTTTCCCTATTATTATTCTTATTATTATTTTTTCCCCTTTTATTTATCTTTTTTTTTTCTTTTAATAATTTAAGTATGTACCATTTTTTTTTTTTCTTTTCTGTAACCTCATTATGTGAAATAATAAAAATGTCTTTATTTATCACAATTAACCAATGTACTGTATTATTTGTGCAGATGTTAATAAACGCTTTATTATAAATAAAAAAAATAAAAAAAACCTTTTGGAATGCCAATAAATATGGACTCGATCAGTCATAAAAAGTATACTTCATACTGTACTTATCATGACATTTTCAGAAATTTTATTTTACAAATTATATGACTGTCAATAACATCGTTAGTTAATAGGATATTTGTCATATCAGAAAGATGTATTGACAGCTTGAAAGTTTGACATATACTTGTTACGTCAGCTAAGCTTGTTTTCATATAATGGTATCCTTGTTTCATTGGAATGCTAGAAAATAACCTCTCAAAATATAGTTTTCAATTAGGCGAAAACACGTCTTCTGTAAATCGAAGCAGCATTAGATAATGTTTCTACCAAAATTTATCAAGATTTACGTTTTCGAGATATTTTTAAGTAATAAGGCACAGTAAAGTTACAACAAAAGTCCAAAACTACTCGTTTTTTTTATTACATATTTTGCGTAAATGTGCAATATATATATATATATATATATATATATATATATATATATATATATATATATATATATATATATATATTCTTTAAACCAACAATTTAACGAATTCCAGCATGGTCGGTCGTTTTGAAGGGGTGCTTCTTCCGGTCACGAATTACTTTTATGTTTCTAACGTAAGTTATGGTTATCTAAGAACGATATTTTGTAAAAAATAAACTAAATCCGATCATTAAAAGTTTGGGTTTACTGGAGTAACATAATACAAATTTTACTTTCAATTAACAAAATTATATGGATATTATGCACAATTGAAAAAAAAAAAAAAAAAACAGTCTATCAGAGGGTTCTCTGGAAAAAAGAAAATAAAAAAAGTATAATTATGTGGCTGTTCAATACAAATATAAAGACGAAAACTATTCATGTCATCTAATATTTATATTGATTATTTTAAGAAATTTATTTACAAACGTATCTTGCACTACCCACTTTTCTGAGGAACGTCTTTGGTTATGCAAGTCCTGCGTGACGGTGAAGTTTTTGTCATTGTTTTCTAAAGATGGTCTTAACTCCGACTTAATTGAAACAAACAAAATATATATGGGATTTAATTTTAAACATCCAAAAATGCATGCAGAAATTCCTCTGGTCCTGTTTTTCGGATCTCCAAATTTAGTTGTTGGCTTTGAATTCGTCCAAGTTATACTATTCGTAATAACATTAGCATAACTAATATTATTTTCTCTTCTTCTGCAATAAATAAAAATGTAAATAAAATTAATTCATTAATAAAAGTCTTAACAAATATGTGACTTGCGAGTGGCCAAAATTATACAGTTTTGAAACCGCCTTAGGAACAAGGTTTTAAGGGCGTTGCATAAGATACGTCTTGAAAACTGACATAATGCTGGTTCGGTTTCGCAGAACTGGTCAATAACTAACGACTCTGACAAGTGGCGACTGACCATCACTCAATGCCGCTCTTGAGTGAGACGTTCAACCAAAGTGTTACCAATTAGCGTATAGTCTTCGGAGCAACACATTTGTTAATGACAACACAAGTATTGAGTTTGACGTATTCTGGAATTACGAAAGCGAGATACTTAAACATACTACAGATTGAAAACCTGAAGTTTTCTGGTCCATTATATCGTCCCTACTATGTCGTTTGCTTTTGCGTTGTGGGCAATACGGCTTGTCGCAAATTTTCACAACTCCAACCCCTTTAGAATAGCAGGAAATGCTATATATATAAATACAGTATCGAATAAGACCAGTTTTCAATATATTACTTCTTCAATGTATCGAATACGTTTGTTCTCTGGTTTGCTACGATTTGCGTAGGTATTCGATAGTTCGACCTGGTAGAGACAATATGTATGGATATATTTATGAAGTGTGGGGTTACATTTTACCAAAGGGTGCAATTTTCCACAACATTTCTTGTTTTATCCTACACTAGGTCTTGCAAAACATTTGTCCCATCATCAGGTGCATTGGGCTTGCAGAACCTAAAGGTTTGTAGTAAGACAGTGTTTTTAGCCCGTTTCCCTCCACATTCCATCCGGGGGAGGAAACTCCCGTATGATGCAATCTGGAGGTTCAGACAAGAAATGTGTCCACGGGAAATGTGATTTTATAGATATATATATATATATGTATATGATTCATGACCTTACGGCACACTAGGGAGGTAGCGTGGTCAGTAGTCATTGGCACCAAGTTATCCATTATTAAATCAATTAAAGGCTGGGTTGGCCTAGGGACGGTCAGGGAGGCCGAATCTAACCCATGAACGAAGACACTAGAAGAAAAAATCTTTAGTGCTTGCTCCGGCTTTGAGCTCAGGTCCTCCAGCTTATTTGTCCATTGCTCTACTACTGAGCTAACCTCGTCCCCTTCACAAAGTATATAACAAAAAAAAATCGGTGGTTAATTTTGTATTTATTTATATATCCCTATCAAGCTCATAAATGGTACAAATTTGCTTTTGATGTCGAAATTTCGTAAAAATCCCTTTTCTTAAACGAAACGTCAACGTTAAACTAGTTTAACCAGCAGGATCCTTATATACAATTTTTCGGCTGAAGTCTCACGAAAACATTAATCTCTACTCATTTTATAAGTAATTTCTCTCGGGGAATCAAATTAATAATATCACAAATCAGTAACTGTTGGGATTAAAGTTTCGAACCCGTGACCTCCGAACTGTGAGTCCTAGATGATTTTAACCTAGCGTATGACACTCCTCGGATCAAGAACTACATGTGTGCTAAGTTCGGTCAAAATCGGTCAAACGGTGTGGATTTGTATAAGGAATAAACATACAGACGGACAGCCGGTAGACATTTTTGACCTAGCCTATGACACTCCACGTATCAAGGCCTACTTGTCTGCCAAGTTTGGTCAAAATCGGTCAAACGGTGTGGATTTGCATAAGAAACAAGCAGACAGGCACGTGATTTTTATATATAGATAGATTTGTGGTATGTCACTGGTTGGCGTCAGCTAATAACCAATTATGACCAAAATCCTTTTCCTTCCAAGTCTTTGTGGGTCCCGTGACCATTTTACCTCTGCAACCGCCTCATAATAATTCTAGAAGATTTTCTGCTATACAAGAGAAGCTGTGAATCTAAGCAATGATTTTCCAACATTTTCATCGATTTCCAGTCTTCACACGATCTTTTCACGGTTTTCCGAGGACTTGGTACGGTACCCATCTCCCATGATTGGATAGTAAAAACAACTCAGACACATTGTGTTGTGAAACCACAACAGCTTCATGTTACCATTAATGTTCTCATGCAGATGAACAGAGCAGTAAATTATAGAACTCTGGGAAAAAATGATGGAAGCTGGAATTAAAAGCAAGTTTCACATAATTATGGGTCATAAATCAAGCAATATTGAATTTCAATTTTCTTCCAGACTGTTTAGCCTTTAAAGAGCATATGTTTCTGGCGAACCATTAATACTGCTATTTACGTGCAATTTTCCTATTTATAGCATAATTATTTGCTAAATGTTAGAGGAAAAGCAATAT
This sequence comes from Gonocerus acuteangulatus, assembly GCA_946811695.1. Taxonomy (NCBI): domain Eukaryota; kingdom Metazoa; phylum Arthropoda; class Insecta; order Hemiptera; family Coreidae; genus Gonocerus; species Gonocerus acuteangulatus. The sequence goes on from OX328131.1 coordinate 58,064,108, forward strand.
TTTGAAAATGTAGGCCAATCCGTCAAAATGTCGCCTGCAGGGACGGATTTAAATTTGTTATACGCAGCCGCCCCAATAATCAAATAATCCAGAAAGAATTCTTCAAGAATAAAACGTATGTCTGGCGCTTTCTTATAACCAAAATATATCTTTCTTTCAATATTTTTACTCTCAATACTAGTTTTGCTAGTTTCGATAGAGAGAAAACAAAATTACAGTTCTAATTCACCAGTTTTGTTTACATAATTTTTAGATAAAAAATGTTTTAAATTTTTTTCGATGTTTCACCTTGAGACTCAAATCTTCAACAGACCGATGATAAGTGGAAGAACTGAATTTTAAGGACGTTCAATAATTTTTGATGAAATTAAAAGTATATACTAAAAAGCATTATATGTACTTGTTTATGTAACTAAACATCAGACTGTATTTATTTATATTTATGTTTAACATGCTTTTTTAAAACGAATGATCTCCGAACTGCGACGAAGTCCTGGACGAATTTTACCCAGCCTATAGACACTCCCTTATCAAAACCTACCTGTGTACCAAGTTCGGTCAAAATCAACGGTTTGAATTTGTATAAGGAACAAACTGGTGAAATTTATACATATAGATATGGATTATATCTTTGGTTATTGGACTCTTGAAGCCAAAAACCTCTTGAGTAATATATTTCTTTGTGCTTCTATTATTTTTTTTTTTCTTTTTGTGCTAATCAGAAGAAACTGTTTCCGGGAAAAAATGAAACAATCCTAAATAATTTTGAGCAGTATTTTTTTCCATAATATCTTGTTAAATTTTTCGCATTTCGGATCTTTTCCACTAAAACTTAATTGTAAAATTTGTACATTGCCTATATTACCATTTATTTTTTTTATACGTATCACAGTTTTTTGAGTTTATTTAATTTCAAAATTTAACGTTATTTACTGGACTATATATTTTCCCATTAAGTGCGTCTTACGAGAAATCGCCTTTTGCGGGCTCTCAAAATATTTTAATAAATTATCTAGAATTTCTAAATGGCAGTTAATCATAAATCAATATAAATTCAAAGAATAATAAAGATCGAAAGTTTGATTTTTCCCCAATCAATAACCGTATACAGAAATTTTGTTATTAGCTGTACATTTATTTCTGATGAGCTTGAGTGAAGAGAATCATTTAAAAAATATTTTAAAATATCAACCCGAATTTATAACTATACAAAAAAATAGAAAAAAAAAAAAACAAGTGTTGAACAGAATTTTGGCAGTAATGAACATAAAAAAAAAATTTAATCATTACGAATTTCGTTATAAGTTTAAATAATGAAAGGGCTTTTGAAGCACCCTTGCTTGCTCTTGAAGCCTCCAAAATACATTGTTTGCAAGGAAACAAAAAAATTTAAAAACTTTTATCGCCATATTGTTATTAGTGGATGTATTTCTGAAAAATTAATTTTTGCTAATTTTTATAAATTGTATATTGAAAAATGTGAATAAAATCAGAAAAAAGGGTTGTTCCAAATCCACCCTTGGGCATCCTAGGGTTAACACTCAACTACTACACAACAACCACAATGAACAGAAACTACAAACGATCAAAGCCTCGTTGAGTGCACCGGTGTCCGTTGATCACCGAAGTTAAGCAACGTCGGGCGTGGTCACCACCAACCACGTGCTGTGTGCAATATAAATGGGTGGCAATCTGTTGATAGACCGGCGTTAATAGCCCAAATTTTGATACGCTGTTAAACACAAAACAAACAAAAAATACGGAAACTTCTAGAAATGCACTAACTAAAAAGACAAAAATGCATCCATTATCCCCACTTCGTTAACAGGTTCATTATTAGTCGACCAACATTTGTAACGTGCTTCAATCGATGATCCAATCGTCCATCGAAAACATACTTTTTTTTGTTATCCAAGACCGAAGGATGTTTGACTGATTGAAACATTAACGAACTTCGAGCCTCATTAGAATTCAAGGAGTGCGACCGATCTGGAGAGAAATCGCAATTTGTTTCAGTTAAGCAATTTATACAACCCGAACCAAAATATATATCCGATATAATTACGGTGATAAATAACTGAATCCCCGAATTATAAGGACCTTACAAGTCTTCGCGGTCATAATTCCTGATAACAGCTCACCCGGGCAACTGGAAGGAATTCTGGAAGCCGGGGTAGTTAATTTGTATCCAGCTCGTTTTTTTTTTGTTTTTTTTTTTATCGTTTCGTCCAATTAGATTTCATTTGGACGAATTAAATTTGGTAAAAGTAAAACTTGATTTTGCTCCGGGCTACTTTCTACGGATGGGCTAAAAGTTGTCGTATTCCAAGGATGATTTAAGGATTCATAAGCAAAATTATAACAACAAACGTGCAAGCACCGAAAATGTCCATAAAGTGAAGATTCATAAAAAATAATAGGAACACCAGTAAATATCACGAAGAATTTATCCTTGTCTTCTTAACTGAAATCAAAATTGCCTACATAATGTCGAGACAGGAATATTGTTTGTCCAAAATCTCTCCGACAAAAAAAACTTGACAAAACTGGCCAAAATTTGGCACTACAGTGCAATAATAAAACCAACGGTCCTTAATAACGCTTATGCATACCAGAAAACAGCCGTGTGACTGGCTCCTAAAATTGTTTTAATCGTTTAAAGGCAAATACTGTCAAAGTACAACCAACAAACAATAACAGAAAAGGTTTTAAATATTGAAATTTCTCTGACTCATTTTTTTTTTGTTTAAATACCGGACCAAAATGCAAAATGAAATATACGTTTTAAAATATATTCCAGCATCTCAATATTTTTTTTCTTTCCACTGCACATTTTTAGTCGAATGGAATCTGTCGGATTTAATTTGCAGTTTAAATATTGCTAAATCAATTTCAACCTCACACGCCCACATAATATTTTTAGATTGGCTTGCATATAAATGTGTAATAAATATATTTAATTCAGGGATTTTTGGATATTAATTAAGACCAAAAAAAAAAAAAAAAAAAAAAAAAAAAAAAAAAAAAGCTGTCCTCTTTGGTTTCCAAAGAGGTTCCATTAATTGACGTGACGTATTCGGTTGACTACTGTCCAATTGATGTCCAAGACTGTAATTTTACTAAGTGCGCAGTAGAAAGGATAATGGACTACTCGCGCAGCTCCCGGGTTAGTCAACAGTAATCAGGTGCTACGGAGAACATAAATTATAGCCCTCTGTACTATATATATACAGGTTCTGGATTTATTGGTTGCGTCGCCGGTTATGAGAGGTTTCCGAGCTTTGGGTGTGGTCTCTCTCTCTCTGGATTTGATGGCTCTGTAAGCTAGTCATCAATGGAGTCACTTTCATCTTGACAAATATGCCAGACATTCATCTTTCGTTATTACCCCTTTATTAGCGTTTCGGAATTGGCCGTGCTGTTACACAACTGTTTTAGCTGAGGCTCGACGTTTCGCTATGCGGCCAACTAGATCGGTGTCGTTAGAAAGATTAGGAGTTCGCTTGATATGATATTAAATCGTGTTAATTATAGGCAATTAATGTTTTTTAACACATTGGCCTCGGGTTTTGTTTGAGCTGGTGGTCCGAGTCGAGCATACAACGAGTTTTCTCATAGTTTTGATTCGAGCGCAATTTCACATATTAGGCAAAAGCTCGAAGGACGAGTAACCTTGTAGATCAGACAATTTTTTTTAAATTAAAGTTGATTTAATATCTTCGAAAACTTTATTACAATCATTCATTGTGCTTGCCTTACCGTCCCTAATCACCCCTAACCATTCCTGACCACCCCTAACCATCCCTGACCATCCCTACCCTTTTTTTTTTTTTTTTATTTTATTTTTTTTTTTTTTTTATTTTTTTTTTTTTTTGATGGCACCCGACACAGCGTGTCATAGCCAATGAGGACTAGGATTGGGTAACCTTTAACCTTTACATATTTATTTATGTTTTTTTTTTTTTTTTTTGTTTTTTTACTTAATTTTGCCTTTATTTCTGCAATCTTAATGTTCCTTTTTCGCTGCAACTGCTGCAATAAATTCTTTAAATGCATTGAAGCATTCGATTGACTCCACTATTGTAGTCATATCTAGATTGTAGTCGTAGATCCGTCTCATTAGCCTCACCCGGATACTGTCGTAGAGCTTGCATCTCTTAATTATATGTTCCACGCTTTCAGGCTCTTCTCCACATCTACATAAAGGACTTTGCGTCTTCTTGAATTTAAATAGATATTCCTTAAAGTCTCCATGGCCCGAAAGGTACTGAGTCGTGTGATGGTCCACTAACAACCAGTCTTTTTCCAATCTTGCCTTAATCGTCGGAAAGTATTTTTTTGTGATGGATGCCTTGGTCGATGTTTGCCATGCTGTTTCCCATTCCTCTATTACCCATTCCCACGCTGCTTCCTTTATTTTTCTTTTGAAATTTGCATCTTCCCTAGGAATTTGCAGCTTGTTAGATAGGCTATACGGAATTGTGCTAGAGAGTTCCCATTCTTTAATCTTTTGCGTCTGGGCTATTCTGGCCATGATTACCAAATCGATTGGTGGTATCCCTGCAATTACACTAGCTCCTTCGTACGATATTGTTCTGTATCCTTTTATAAGCCTCAAAAGTATTATTCTTTGGATTTTTAAAAGACTTTTCATGTGGTTGCTTTTTAGTAGATGCCCCCAGGCGGCCACTGCATAAGTCGCTATACTAATTGTGCATGATTTGTATATTTGGATGGAAGGCTTGAATTCCATGCCCCATAAGGCACCAGACATCCTACCCAGTATGTTTAACACTGTATTACTTTTGACTAGGATCCTGTCTATATGGGGATGGATCGCTAGTCCTTGTCCAAAGCTTACTCCCAGGTAGGTAACCTCTTCTGGAAATTCTATTCGCGTTCCTTCCACGAATATCCTAAGAGGGTGAGCGGCATCGACTTTCCCCCTAAGAAGGAGTCCACTGGTTTTATTCGCTGCTATCTTCATTCTTGCATCTCGTATCCAGTCACACACTAGCGTCATCGCTGCGTTTGCCGCGTCCTGGAGCTTCTGTCTTGACGTTGCCTTAACTATTACTAGTATATCGTCAACGAAGGCTATTACACTATATCCTTGGCGTTCTAGGTTGACGAGCAAGTTGTTGATTAACACTAACCAAAGATATGGTCCTAGGACCGACCCTTGTGGGCTACCCTTCTCAACATCAAGGGCAACCTCGACCCCTCCTATATCCCTTAAATAAGCCTTTCTGTTTTCCAGGAAGCTACTCAGTATGCTGTGGAGGTTGCTAGGTAATTCCAAGTTCTGTAGCTCCTCTAGGATTCTGGGCCACCATGCGTTGTCGTAAGCCCCGGCGATGTCTATACTGACTGCCAATGCATATCTCTCGCCTCCATCGTTCGTCTCACTTATTAATGTTTTTATTGCCAGCTCAGTTGACCTTCCTTTTATCCCTCCGAACTGTCGCTCACTTATGTTAGGGATAATATATCTTGTTATTTCCCTCTTTACTAGCTTTTCTAGAACTTTACCCATGACCGGAAGAAGGCATATGGGTCTGTAGCTATTCGGTATGGACAGATCTCTTGGGCCCTTTTAATTAAGAATTATGATCGAAGCCCTCTCCCAACATATTGGGAAATGCCCTACTTCGAGACAGCAGTTCAGGAGTTCAGTAAACTCAGCCCCGATTATCTTGAAGGCTTCTCGTAAAATTCTGGGACTTATACCGTCTCCTCCCGGAGCTCCATTGGGGTTCAAACTGTCTACTGCTAATTTGACATCTAGTGTATCCCATGCATCGGCCATGTCTTGACCAGATGGGACCCTGACCTGTTCTCTCATGAGCTTTTCTGCCGGAGTGTCGTTAGCAGCATCGTCCTCGCCGAGCATCTCTTGTAGCATATTTCTTGCTGCTATGTCTATGTTGTCGGGGTATATATTATTGCTTGTAATGGCAGGTAGTGCTGTGTATGCCTGGTATTTTCCTTTGATTGACCGGTATGCGATTCCCCAAGGGCCTTTTTCTGTTGTGTTTTCAATAAACTCCTTCCAGGACTTCCTCTTCGCACTCTTGACCTTCCTTACATATTTTTTATTTACCGTCTCGTAGAGGGATTTCAATGCCTTCTTCATCTGCGGATGATTGCACCGTTGGTATGCTCTCCTAGCACTGTTCTTGATCTTACGGGCTTCATCAATTTCTTTAGACCACCACGGCTTGGGATGTGCGATGGCTTTCGCCCTTTTAATGGATATGTCGGCTGCATCTGTAATTACTTTCCCCATTGCTTCCGCCTCTCTATCGATATCACTCCGTTTAACCGGGAACTCTATTCTTCCTACTACGCCAATTTTTACTCTCTGCAACTCCATCTTGAATTTCTCCCAGTCAGCATTTCTGGTAATGTAGTTCATACGTAATGTTTTCATTGGTTGAAGTGAACTGATCTTACATCTAATGGTTGCGTGGTCACTGCTAGTGTCGAAGTCCGCCTTCCATCCCTGAATGAGGCTAATCATATCGGAAGTGCACAGGGTAACGTCAATGCTCGAGCTTCCCCTTGGTCCGTCAAAAGTTACCGGCTTAGCGTCTTGATTTAGTAAGCACAGTCCCATCTCGGAAATAAATTCAAATAAAATCTTACCTCTCAGATTCGTGACCCTTGAACCCCACTCTGCATGCCACGAATTGCTGTCGAGGCATATTATTATGCGCTGTCCGAGCGTACGGATGACCTCTCGGATTTCTTCTAGGATAGGCCTCATAGCCGCTTTTGGAGGAAGGTACGCTGAAACCACATGGATCTGGTGCGGCTCGGCTTTTACTGTCATAACCGCTACGTGACACGAGCATATGCCATAGTGCCCCACAACTTCCCGCGCAACACCCATCGCCACAACAGCAGCCTTGACCCTCCTGTCGTTATCGGCACGGTACACATATCTTGCATGGCTAGGAACTGTGATCAACCTGCCTTCTTTTACTGGTGGCTCCTGGACAGCGATGATTGAGTTTGTTCCGCTCATCCTCCACACCTCTTCTGCCACGTATCTGCTTTTTGCTAGATTGATCTGAATTACTTCGATTTCCAGGCCCGATCCACTCCGTCTATTCTCTTGACGCTCCATACTCTGTCCGTTTCACTACATTTCCTAGAAACCTTAGGTATGACTGGCACTTGGGGTCGTATGCTGGATGGTTAGATCTGATTCTGGCGTCGACACAATTCCTGCACTTAGGCTCTTTTTGCCTGTTTGGGCAGACCTTGGTCTGGTGCGCACCTGAGCACCACGCACATATATCTTGACCGCTTAAACACGATTTCCCAATATGGCCGTATTTTTGGCATTTATAGCACCTCGGCTGTTCGATGTAATCATAACATATCATTCTATACAGGCCAACGTTAAACCTCTCCTTGATGAGATGCGTCCTCGACACAGGGTCCGTTTCGACCACCCATTGGCCTGTGTGCCCAAATTTTTTCCCCCTTTGGAACAGAGCTCTTATCGATATACTTGGTTTGCTGTTAGGGTCCAGGAGCATGACTCTTTCCCTAATCTTGTCTTCTATTTTTCCTGGGTCCCATGATCTTGGCACACCCACTACCACTACCCTTGGGAGCCTACGAGCAACCTGCGATACTTTTATATTACTCCCTAACCCGGATTTTTCTATGTTGTCGGTAAGCTCTTTCGCTACCCCACTGTTCGCCACTTTTATAATCAGAGCACCTTCCTTGGCGAAGCGCATTTCTTTGATATCTTTGCCCAACGCGCTCGGATCAATCTCCTCCGCAATCACTGCCAGCGCTTCAGCTTTTTCCTCTGGGCGACTGATCCCTTCTTGAATTAGCTCTAATCTAATAGTCGAAGAGGGGCTGGAAATTGCCTTTGTGTCAGCCGATGGGACACTGCTTTGTATTCCTGCCTTGGTTAGAATCTTAGTACGCGATGCTGGTGTCATTTTTGGTCCCTTGTTCGCTTTTTTTTTTTTGATTCCTCACGCCGGTCCATCCTTTTGCATCATTTTCCGTAGCGCTTCCGTTATCCTCCAACGGAAAAGGGGAGGGGATCCTTTCCATGCCCGACCGATCATTGCCACACACCTGGCTGTATGAGGCTTGCGAGTTGATCCTATCGTTTACCTGTTTTATCATGGCGCTGCACGCTTTTTCCACCGCTGCCTCTATATCCGGCTTTATCAGCTTGACCACTTCGGCGGCGAGTTCGCTAAGGGACTGTAAGGGGCTACCACCCCTACCCATCCCTTACCAGCCCTAACCACCGCTAACCATCCCTAACCAGCCCTAACCACCCCTAACCAACCCTAACCAGCCCTAACCATCCCTAACCACCCAAACCATTCCTAACCATCCCTAACCACCCAAAGCCACCCCTAACTAACCCTAACCAGCCCTAACCACCCCTAACCAACCCTAACCAGCCCTAATTACCCCTAACCATCCCTAACCATCACTAACTATGTAGGAGCCTCAGGATTAAGACTTGAAGGGTGACAAAAGTGCCCTCTGGTGTATAAGCTCTGAAGCTAGGTACATACAGTTTTGATGGTTGATAAAGTTATATTTACCATGTATTTCAGACTCATAACTATGACGGTGTGAATAAAAATGAGTTGTGTCACTTTAGAAATACTAGTGCGATAAGTAGTAGGAATTTTGAACTGAAATTTCTCGACAAGTCAAAATGACTGATCTGGTAAATCTGGGTTAAAAAATGTTTGTTCTTTTTTTGTTAGTTTTCGACTTATTTATTTGGAACACTAATACTACTTATAAGAAAAGTGTCTTTCTAAGAGAGGCCACGTACCATAAATGCGTCGACAAATATAACAATTTTTAAATAAAACAATAAAAGGATATTTAAAGCAAGTTTTTGACCTATTAGGCCATTACAAAAAGTGGACTAAAAAATATAAGTGTACCCCGGAGGTAAAGGACACCATTTCAGATGTCTTTGGTTGTTCAGGAAAGCCAATTTTCCATAACATAGAACTATTAAAATGTGTTCCCTCGTTACTTATAGAAACAATTGGGGGGTAATTGAAAGTATTGATCATAGTAAAAAAAAAAGTCCTCCACATGATGTCTTAGACTGTAATGAAAACGGATATGATTTTCTTTTTCACTGTCCTATCTTCCTTATTATATGTATCGACAAATCCACAAAAAGAACATGTTGTTTATAAGTCAATTAAGTCAATTTAATAGAAAAATGGGCATGGCATTCTTTACAACCGGGATATATATATATATATATATATATACATATATATATATATATATATATATATATATATATATATATATATATATATATATATATGTTTTGTTTTAAGTTACTTCGCTGGGGTTGGTATGATTGATTTGTGAGACGACTTCTCTCTCCAGCGGTGTTCTTCCTCTCCTTTCTGCAATATACAATACACGGACCACTGATGAACTACAGACGACGGACGAACGACGAAGCAGCCCTCGAGCTCTATTGGCCCACGGACCCCCTACACCATTGGCCCGCATAGTCTACGAAGCAGGGCTATAAAGGAGGGAAATTCCGGGAAAAAATCATTCCCTTGACAACCACCGAGGACGACACATAGCAGCCTGAAGAAATCGGAGATGAACCCGACGAAATATTGCAGAAAGGAGAGGAAGAACACCGCTGGAGAGAGAAGCCGTCTCACAAATCAATCATATATATATATATATATATATATATATATATATATATATATATACAAATATAAGCCAGCGGTATTTACGAGCCCTATGGGCTCTGAAATGTGGTCATCATAATCTGTATGGACGTCTTAAACGTGTTTCCTCCCTATGTAAAATCTGACTCATATAACGCGGCTAAAAAACAATGGTAGCCTCTTAATATCCCAAAAATGCGCTTTCTGACTAAAGTGGTCTTTAAAAAAATAAAATAAGTTAAAAGAAACGTTGAGAAATAATTTTTTCTGACGGATTAAATTACTACGTAATAGTCATGGAGCGTGATTCTAATGATTATCGTCCACAAACCAACACCTTTTCTAGAAAGCTGGAAAAATTACGGTAGTCCGATCCTAACAGGTTAATTTCAGACTAACTACATCATCGGGAGCAACTCCTCAGTAATCTGCAGCTTTTAGGCGGCTCTGTCTCGTTAAAAAAAAATTCTTATTTAACAATCCATCCTCCATGGGACAGGATCCTTTCGAAACTACACCCCCTATTATATATAATTTGTTATTTATATGCTTGTTTAGTTAAATATATGGTAGTCCGGTTTTGTGGGAATTACATGATGAGATTGTGGCACGGGGCTTTTGGAGAAAACGTATGCACAAAGCTTTAGTACATCTAGATGGATGAAATTACTGAGGTTACATTCACAAAAGAGTTTTGGTTTTTTTTTTTATTTTAATAGTTTTTGTGCGTTTTAGAGCGTTTCTTCCCATTCTCCATAAGACGATAACCAGCAAAAAGACTCGTCTTGCCAAGACTTCAACATGATAACGCAATCCGTAGTCAAGTACCGACTAGAGAAGTCTACGTTTTACAACCCATAGAACACGACAATATTGGGGGCTCGAATTTGAACAGGTACAGGATGTCCTCCAAAGAACGGCAAAATTTCGAGATTGATTCAGGTTGAAAAAAAAAATCAGAGAAAAAAAGTCCTTTGGCATATATGAAGGTTTTTGCTTCGTATTGCGAAAAACGCAAAACACATAATGAAAAAGTAGTATTTTTTAAGTCCTATATAGAAATCGTTAAAAGTATTGATTTCATCATTTTAATGATTGTTTTGGGGGGTTTTTTAATTTTTTTCGGTTTCGGGCAAAAACGAGATTCATGCCAAATGACTTTTCTCTTTTTTTTCATTATGCATCGAAATTTTTCCGGTTTTTGGGTGGGGGGACTCTGTATATATCGACGATCTTAATGTGAGAAATAAGTCATGAAAAGCTCAAAAGTTTTAACGGTTTTTTCTGTATTCCTCAGTTTGTTTGTTTTTTGTTTTTTTTTTTTTTAGTAGTAAAATTGATTTGCCTATAAAAGAAGATAAGTAAAATGAAAAACAATATTTTATATGTTTGTAGTAGAGATTTCTAAACGGAAGTCTAATAGTAACGCCTAAAATCTCACTTTTCTTGAATATTCCATTGGAACTGGTGTATATATATATATATATATATATATATATATATATATATATATATATATATATATATATATATATTAGCTGAATACCCGTACTTCGTCACGGCAGATAAGTAGTTATTTTATTGCGTTAAATAATGTTTCATTAAAATTAAGTTACTATACAATTCTGTGCAGTTTATTACAGAACGGTTCCCGTCATACTATATTTTATTCAATGGGCGTTAAAATTTAAAAGTTTATGTTTCCAAGAAGTCATATGGTAACAGCCAATATATTTACGAGTATTACCAAGGTTATAGGCGAGGAGGCTGTGCAAGGGTTCCGGATATTATTACCTCGCCTGGAAAACCTAAGGATATGCCATACATCACGGTTTGACCGGGACTGTCCCGGTATTTTGCATTTGTTTCGGTGTCCCGCCCGGTTTTATCAATGTCCCGGAAAAGGCTGTAAGATGTAAAAAGTAATGAATTCATGTTTATAAGAATATTTTTTAAATCGGTTAGGTACTTTTCTACAATTAACATTGTTACTACTGCTCACAGTGTCAAAGAGATCAGAAGTAATCTAACTGTAAAACGCTGGAACTACCTGCATAGCGCTGCCAGCTGCCAGACACTACTATTTGGCTGAGAGATTGTTTTAAGAAAATCAAGTAGCAAAAAAAGTTCCGTTCTTATTTTTAAGGTTAGGGTAGACTAACAGTTTAGGATTCCCCCTTCCCGTTAGTTGCTAGGCTTAAAACTCACCAACCATTTTGCTTATAATTTGTACTCTTTTTATCCCCCCCCCCTGGTATGCCCATCCCATATTAATGTGTCCCGGTTTAACTCTCCAAAAATATGGCAAGCCTATCTGACGGGGACAGGCAGAAAAGAAACGCAATTAAAACTCTATGAGGGACAGTTAATTTCTAGTAATTCAAGGTCTGCCATCATAGTTGAAATTAACCTCAATTAGAAATAAAACTATGAGATAGATTATGTAAGGTAACAGCTGTTCTTTATCGTCCTAGCAACGCAGGCTGCCTAGGCTTGCCTTCTCTAACCAACTCAAACTTTAAACCCCCCTAAAAATGCTTAAAAATCCGAATATCAAAAAATCCTTTCTTAGCGAGTGCCTACGTTATATAGGGAGTGTCCATGCAAAATTTATAGACAAATATATAGTAGATATATATATATATATATATATATATAATATATATATATATATATATATATATATATATATATATATATATATATATATATGTTAATTTCTTAACCGCTCTCTCACCTGCCCTAAAATGGTCCGATTTTGATGAAGCCTAGTAGAAAATGTTTGGTCTAATTTGAAAGGTGAAACTCGTTAACCAGCAAAATCCGTCCACGGGAACATGGTTTTTGAAGCAAAAAAATTCGTAACGATTACGTTTTCGAGTTCATATTCATGCAGGTACTCCTTTTATTGTGTTTCTATAGTCTTTGACGTACGATTACAGTATGGTATAGGCAATGTTCGTAGCTGATTTTGCGAGTAGGTCAACCCTCTCGTTCCCTAATAATCCCGAATGTCCTTAAATCTATTCAAACTGTCACATTTTTCTGTTTACACCTAAGTATTTTTTCAATGTGATTTTGGTTCTTGTGGCACATATATTTATATTTATTTGAACCAATTTATGAGATATAGTATATGCACATATACAAGAGTGATTGTGCGTTCTCACGCACCACTGTCTACAAAAATTGTCAGATTTTAATGAAATTTGGATTAAAAATATTTCTTAGAAATTATGTAATTTCCAAAAAAAAGCCATCACTCCCGGCGGGGATCCAACCAACAACCTTCGGCCGGCATAAATAAATACAAACAAAGATTTAAATTCTATCTAATATTAAAATGTTTCAACTTTTGGAAGAATTGATGGACCCTCGATTTCCGAAGGTGCATACATTTCTTGGAGTATTTTGCATTTTTCAGCCAATTTCTCTCTTCCTTTTTGTTTGAATTTCTTTTCGCTCTTCAAAATATTTCTAGTCTTTTCGAGTGATTCGATTTTTGATTTTGTCTCATTTAGAAGGGATCTTATTCTCTCGTATGTTCCTTTTGGGGGACTTTGGTCTCCTAATTTCCTCCGAATATATCTTAAAAAAATTTCAGGGAAATATTTTATTTAATTAAGAAATAGGTGAATTTGGGTCAATAGTAGTGCCCTTAACGTTAATATTGGAGGATCCCATTTCAAAACTCGTATATATCGTTTGTGCTTGTGTTATATATATATATATATATATATATATATATATATATATATATATATATATATATATATATATATTATTTTTGAGGTTTCTTCGCTGGGGAGAATTATTTGTTGTATTTTGTTGCAAAATAACGAACTCGTTCGCTATATACCAAGTTTCTGAGCAGGAAACCAAAAACTTGTTTTAACAGACATTATATATATAGCGGTCTGTTTTGAAGCTTTTATTCGTCTTGCTGCCGGTTGTGAACGGTACCACTCTCTCACCAGTGGTAGCGGACATCTTTATGGAGGAATTTGAGAAGCAGGCGATAAACACGGCGACTCTCAAGCCAAAATTATGGCTCAGGTACGTAGACGACACGTACTAGTGGTCTGGCAGCACGGTCCTGAAGAATTAAAAACGTTCCTAGCCTTTCTGAATACTTGCCATCCATCAATCATATTTACAATGAAAGAAGAGAAGGATGGAAAGCTTCCATTTTTGGATCTTTTGATCATCAAGGACCCAGGCGGCTGATTGGGACACACAGTCTACAAGAAACCTACAGCTACCGGACGATATCTGCTTGCTGAATCCTACCACCACCCAGCGCAGAAGAGAGGAGTTGTCCAAACACTGACTCGCCGGGCTTTCGAATTATTTAGCAATGAAGCATACTTCGAAAAAGAACTCGCCTTCTGAAGAATGACCTCAAGTCAAACGGCTATGCAACTAGGAAAGAGGAAAAAGCGGTCAGCCGTATTACAAATAAAAATACTTGAGAAACAAAATGAAGAAACCTCAAACAGAATAACGCTGTCCTACTTCCGAGGCATAAGCGAAAAGGTGGGCAGACTCTTCATAAATCGAGGTGTAGACGTCGCTTTCCGACCTCTAGACAAAATAGGTGACTCGCTCGGATCAGCAAAGGATAAACAGTGGTTACAGGACAAGGGTGTTTACGTTCTTACATGTGACTGTGGAACAGTCTACGTTGGATAAATTATTTTTCTTTAATTTTCGAGAGTTTCCTCGTACATCAGTCCAACAGCAACCAGAAAAATTGAAAATGAAAAATTTTAAAAGTTTTTTAAAGTTTTTTCACATTCGATAGTTTGCATTTGTATCGACGATATCATAAATTAAGAAACTTCAAACCGGTAAAAATGCAGTTTCCAGCCCTCCAAACCGATTTCTTTCAAACTTTGCACAATAACGTATTTTGATGCACTAAACACGAATACGATAAAAACGTCGGATTTAACTAGGAAAGAAGTTATAAAGCACGTAAGTTCACTGTTGTGCAGGTTATGAGAGCTAATGTACACAACTAAATTTGTCAACATACGCATGCGCGGGTATGGAAAAGTTCGTAATAAGGAAGTTTAATTGAAATTTACCATAAATTATCGAAATTCATCAGAAGTTATTTTTTTACAATCATTTTTTTAAATAATTAAACACTCCTCTCATTTCTTGTTTCGTTCATGAAAAGTATTATATATCAGAAAATCGGTGGATACAAATCCACTGGGGATTTGTATCCACCGAACATCCAGTCTCAAGAAGAAGAAGAAGAAGAAGAAAGCTAAAAGAGATGTCTTGGAGGATTAGAGGAATGTCTAGGAAGACTTTAAGGGCATACATGCTATGCGTTTCCGCTCGCTCAAGAAGATAACAAAACCCCAGTCAATCCAACTCGCTAAAATTAATAGAATTCTATTAATTTTAGCGAGTTGGATTGACTGGGGTTTTGTTATTTTCTTGAGCGAGCGGAGCGAGCGGAAACGCATAGCACGTATGCCCTTAAGCGACAGGTGACGACGGGTGAGGATGCCCTTAAAATTAACAATATCTTTGAATAAATGGTTTCTGAACATTTCAAATGAGAGTTCTCTGTTTCCCAATGTTACATGTCTGCGCATGCGCGTGTTTACAAATACGCTGATGCCTAGTTTTATAACCTTCCTAACTTTAGTGCTTAATATTATAGTCTATTAATTTTAGCGAGTTGGATTGACTGGGGTTTTGTTATCTTTTTGAGCGAGCGGAAACGCACAGCACGTTAGCCTTAAAGTCGTCATTTATGCCTTAAAGTCATGCATGCCTTAAAGTCGTCACAAATTTAGTTGTTTACATTAGCTCTCATAACCTCACAACAGTGAACTTTAGTGCTTAATAACTTCTTTCCTAGTTAAATCCGACGGTTTTTTTTATCGTATTCGTGTTTAGTGCATCAAAATACGTTATTGTGCAAAGTTTGAAAGAAATCGGTTTGGAGGGCTGGAAACTGCATTTTTACCCTTCAAACCTGTGTTTATGAATATTGAAGATGTTTTGAGACGAGCTATCTACAGGTTACCACCTATTTAATCTGAAAGGATACTCCAAAGGATCCGTCGGCCTATGACTCTCTTCATGAAGAAGTGCAATAGCATTAGAAATGGACTCAAGAACTTTACATTCTTCAAGGTAATCCCAGAATGCTTTTTTCTTCTCCTCCACTTCCTTGTGTGCATTTTATAATGTTTATTATCAATCCCTGGTTATTAGTTATTTAAGAATTTATATCAATGAGTATTTATTACCTCGATTACTGTCATTATGTATCAACCAATGTAACCTGTACGTCAAATAAGAAGAAACGATTAAAAAAGAAAAAAACTGGGAAAGCGATAGGTTTGAAATAAATACTTGCTCGGAATGATCATATGATCTTGAACGCATCACGATGGTTTTATTTACAGATTATAATTGGTAAATTAATTTACAGATTATAATTGGTGGATTGGAGACCCGATGGCCGTGAGGGTCAAGGCGTGAGCACCTAACACTCCGTGACAAAAGTCGTGGGTTCGATTTCCCCACTAGGGTTTGTGACTTTTCTTTCGAAAAAAGAAAAGGCATCACCCCTGTCCTGGCTTTAAAAGGGCGGTAACCTATAGATAACCCGTCCTAAAATTCGTAGTTAATAATAAATGGAAGTTAAAATTAAAATAAAATAAAATAATTGGTGGATTAGATTCCCACTACGGGATGGTGGCTTTTCATTCGAAAAAAGAAAAGGCATCAGCCGTATCCTGGCTAGAAAAGGGTGGTAACCTATAGATAACCCATCCTAAGATTCCGAGTTAATTGTGATGGACGTTAAAATTTAAATAAAGAAATTGGTTAAAAATTCTTCAATGCTTCTAATTGCCGTATTTCCATAAAATGCTTACATCTGGTTCATTTTGTAAACCTTGGAGGCCCGGTGGCCTTGAGTGTTAAGGCGTGAGCACCTAAAACTCAGTGCTAAGGGTCGTGGGTTCAATTCCCACGATGGGAATGGTGGTTTTTCTTTAGAAAAAAGAAAAGGCAACAACCCTATCCTGGCTAGAAAAGGATGTTAACCTATAGATAACCCTTACCAAAATTTTTAGTTAAAAATAATGGACTTTCAAATTTAAATTAATTTTCTTATATATCTTGAAAACTGAATCGGAAATCCTGGTAAGTAGATTCAATTAGAGAAATAAGCGCTTAAAACTTCGAAAGAGTTAGTTTCGTTACTTCGTGTTAGATTTCCTCACTTTTTTATTGATTGTATTTTTTTTTTTTTTTTTTTTTTTGTTATTGCTTATAGAAAGACAATGAATTTTTCATTAAGAGCATGTTGCACAAATTGAGACACAAGGCTTTCCGAGCGACAGTTGAAGAGGCCGAGAAAAATATTTTCGCTACTGTGAGTTCCCTATGCATATTGGCGCCTTTTTATTGCGGCATAACAGTAGGTGTTTAAATTTGTTTAAAAACTTTAGCTTTACCTATTCCAAGTTCTCCAAATGACACTAGGTATAAGAACGTTATTGATTCGCTCTAAGATGACGCCGTTCCTGCGATAGGGTCGATATACAGGGTAGCCAAGATAAGCGGGCCACGAGAGAAATAACTACTAAACGGTTTGAGATATCAACATTTTTTAAAGGGGCAAAGTTGTAGTTCTCGTCGAGATCTATAAAGTGGTGCCCTCGGAATTGAGAAAATAACACTTCTAAAGGATCAAATAAGCCTTTGAGGGGAAGGGTTTCCTCTTTACCCATATTTTGCATTATATTTTTAAAATTTAATTACAAAAAAAAAGAAGAACCGTGCAAACGGGGTTTCGATGCGTTAAGTAGTTCTCTGTAAAGATACGATTTCATTTGCATATATTCCACATCTGAAAGTCCAAAAAAAGGCACTTGAATTTATTTAAATAGTATTTTTGTTAAGGGAGGGGCAATTCAGCTTAGGAGAATGTGTTCAGCACTCAACAAAAAGATTCCCGTTAGTGTAAACTAAAAATGAAAATTCATAAAAATTGGAGCTTTAGGCATAAGAGTTACCAAAATTATAGGTCACAAATAATAAATGATTTTTTTTTTTTTTATATACAATTTTTAATGCTGGGCACATTCTTCTAAGCACAATTAGCCCTTCCTTAAAAAAAAATACTATTTAATAAATTCAAGTGCCTTTTTTTGGAATTTTAGATGTGGAATTCATGCAAATGAAAACGTATTTTTACAGAGAACTACTTAACGAATCGAAACCCCGTTTGCAGGCATCTTCCTTGTTTTGTTAGTAAATTTTAAAAATATAATGCAAAATACGGGTAAAGAAGTAACCCCTCCCTTCAAAGGGCTATTTGAGCCCTTATAAGTGTTATTTCCTCAATTTCGAGGGCACCATTTTAGCACTTTCCTCCGAAGGAAAGTAGCTATTGAGGTTGGACTCATGACGGAATTTTTGAAAAATTTCTTCAAATCTTTATCGATCCTACCTAGTAGACACCGAAAATGACCCCCGTTAAAATTTTTATATATATATATATATATATATATATATATATATATATATATATATATGTCTGTTAACACGATAGCGGCCAGAGTTTTGGTTTTTTCGTCGCGAAACTTGGTATATAGCATTCAATTAGCAAACGATTGAACGACTTCGTTAACCACCAAAGTCGGTCCACCGGAAGGGGGGGTTTACCCCGAACCCAAAACACTAATTGGACCATGTCAGCCGTAATATTTGTTATATTTCAACGAAACTTGGTATTCGTAGTGGTAATATAGGGAGAAAAGTGAGATATAAAAATGAACTAAATCGGTTCATTAGGAGGGGGGGGGTTTACTCCAGACCCACAATACCAATTCGCCACTACCAGCCATGATTTTTGGTATATTTTGACGAAACTCGGTATTCGTAGTGGTAATCCACAGGTAAATATGTGTTGTAAAAATAAACTAAATCGGTTCATTAGGAGGGGGGGGGGGGTTTACTCCGGACCCATAATACCAATTCGCCATTACCAGCCGTGATTTTTTGTATATTTCGACGAAACTCGGTATTCGTAGTGGTAATCTACAGGTAAATATGTGTTGTAAAAATAAACTAAATCGGTTCATTAGAAGGGGGGGTTTTCTTTGGACCCAAATTCCTAATATACTCATACCGGTCGTAATTTCTGCTGTATTGAAACGAAACGCGGTATACGTCGTGGGTAACTCATGAGAATGAAGTGTTATAAAAATGAGCTGAATCGGTCAATCGGAAAGCGATGTTTTACTTTGTAATATATTTCAATAGAAAAGCCCGCCAGACGTAGGTTCACAAAGCCACCGCAAGGAGCGCTTTGTATCTACGGGGACTGTATCCTGTTCCTGCGTTAGATCAAAATACGATAATATGAGGTTTATTGTATTTATTACGTAGTGTAGTAGGTACCATGTGTAAACATAACTCTGGAAGCAAATTAATAATTGATCAGTTACTCATTACAAATTTAAAAGAGGATTATTCATGTTTTTATTTTATTTATGTAGGATATTTTTTATTTTACAACTTTGCCCATATTAAAAATGTTGATATCTCAAACCGTTTAGTAATTATTTCTCTTGTGGCCCGCTTATCTGGGCCAAATTGTAGATTAGAAGTAGTTTTTGTAAAATTCATTCATGAGTGAAATTACTATGGACTATGTGGTTTATTAATGTTTTGAGGTTTCGCCATTGCATTGTGCCACCAACAGGGAGCCAAATTGACGGCGTTATGTGTTGATGAAGGGTTTGAATCCAGGCCTACTAGCATTTACTCCTGTACGTGTCGGGTCAAGGCCTCGCCCCTGGAGGACACCTCTTCAAAGGATAGGCTCACCCTTCGATAATCCGGATCGATTTTGCGTAACGATTTTGAAAATCGATGAGAAACCCTCGCACGTATATAGTAGGAACGTTTCTCAAAGTAATACATGATACACATTAAATTATACATCGGCTTCTGAAGCAAGAACTGGATCTGCTATCATAATAATTTAGCAATTACAGAACAGGGGTTTCGTTGGCGGCCATTAAAGGGTCTTATCAATATTGGCGGAATTGTAGAAGCAATATCCTTTAATGGAATGATAAGTGTTATCATCTCATTGAAAAAGCTAAGGTCAATGATTATTAAGTTATAGATAATTTATCAATACTACATGGCGAATTTGGCCCAGTGGTTGTGAATCCAACACAAGCTTTGAAATTCGGAACTCCACTGTACAATGAAAGATTTTCATGAACCATCACTTCTATGCCTTGCAAAGAGCTCTCCGATAAAAAAGTCTCTCCAGGAAAGCAAAGATTTTATTATATAAAACTGTAATAAGACCAATTGTTGTGTACGGCAGCGAAACGTCAACTCTGACCATAGAAATGAGGAGAGGTCTGCTGGTCTGGAAAAGAAGAGTCCTGCAAAAGATTTTTGTATCCGTAAGTGAGCAGAACATATGGAGGGTCAGAAGCAATGCCGAACTTACAGAACTGTATGGCGAGCCTGACATCCTATATGTCATCAAGAAAGGTAGACTACGATGGTTAGGACACGTGGAGAGAATGGAACCCTGTAGAATACCTAAATTGATGCTGAATGGTGCACTTGGGGGAAAAAGAAAGAGAGGCAGACCAAGACGGAGGTGGCTTGTTGACCTGGAGGAAGACTACCGGACGCTATGTAGGTATCCGAAATGGAGGAACCTAGAAGCAAACCGCGTGGCATGGATAAGGATGGTGGCAGAGGCCGAGGTCCTACAAGGTCTGTAGCGCCCAACAGTGAGTGAGTGATCAATTCTCGAGAACCATCACCTAATGTCAATTACGAAAATTAACAGACCAGATCAAACTTTACAAAATTTTACAATTAATTGACACCACAAATTAAACTTTTTTACCTCATGAATTATAAAAATCAGCCTCCTAACAGGCATTGGAACCCAGAAGGGCAGATACTGTAGACGTATCGGATACTAGACCATACGGCACTCTAGGAAGGTAGTGTGGTCAGTACTATTCTCCATTAATAAATTAGTAAAGGCTTACTTAGCCTAGGAGACTAGGGAGGCCGACTTCTACCCATGAATGAAGACACTAGAAGATAAAATCTTTCATGCGCTCCAGTTTTGAACTCAGGTCCTCCAGAATATTAGTCGATTGCTCTACTACTGTGCTTACTTCACCCCTACCTCATATTTAGGATTTTATTAAAATTTCTGCTTAATTTTTTTTTTTTTTTTTTTTTTTTTTTTTTTTTTTTTTTTTTTTTTTTTTTAAATTTTAACGTCCATTTATTATTAACTACGAATTTTAGGACGGGTTATCTATAGGTTACCACCCTTTTCTAGCCAGGATAGGGGTGATGCCTTTTCTTATTTTTTTTTTTTTTTTTTTTAATATTTAAACTAAATCATCAATGCGTTTTCTGTGATCTTCCTACTCCAAACTCAGTAGCAATGTTCTTTAACGATTTCCTCTTATCAATCTTTCTTCCATCCTTTTTTCCATAGTCACAACAATGATTTTACGTTTCATCTAAACCGCAATCAACGATCAAACGAACCAGCAAAACGATACTGTACCTTGACCGAGACGCTAGGAAAACTTGCGTAATTTACCTACTGAGTATAGCAATTTATCGTCTGTAAATCGAGACAAATAAGAAGTAAGTCTTCATTTACTAAGAGGAAAAACATAATTTCGTTTTCAAAACCGGTCCTGGTTATCCGGACATCTGAGTTAAACTGGTCCGGGTGAACAACGTTTTACGAGATATATATACTATTTATATATATATATATATATATATATATATATATATATATATATATACATATATATATATATATAGTAGAAACTCGATTATCCGGACCTCCATTATCCGGACGCTCTGTTATCCGGACGACAGGACGAAGCGGGCCTCAAATACCGGGAGGTACGAAGAAGATGTAATTGAGTGGCTAAATTCTGATTTAAATGACCCAGGATTTCAGACTCTCACGGACGATGAAATCTTTGAGTCTTGCCTCGAAAACACGGAAGAGGACGTTGACGAACCACCTGCCACAGTAACACCAGGTCCTTCTCATGCAGAAGCTCTTCAGGCCATTGACGTGGTGTTCAGGTGGCTTGAGAGACAAGAAGAGGCAGAAGCTGTGCAGCTTCTACAAATCCAGCGCACTTCGAGATATGGCGGCGTCCAAGAAATGGAAGGCAAAGAAGCAAACAAAAATAATCGATTTTTTTTAACCTTCCTAACTGTTTTAAATTAGTTTCTGTACTTAACTGTGAACATAGATTATTACATTTACATACAGAAAAATATTATTAACTATTATATTGCTTTAAATTTTCAATAAAGAGTTCATAGTTTTTGAAACTTTTTTAATATTCCATTATCCGGATTTTCGATTATCCGGACTGACCTTGGTCCCAATTAGTCCGGATAATTGAGATTATACTGCATATATATATATATATATATATATATATATATATATATATATATATAATATATATATATAAATATAACGCCACATATCATGCTTATATAAATAGAAAGCTGTGTTGCAAAAATGAACTAATTCGGTCAATTAGGAGTGGGGTTTTTCAATGGAACGGAATCATTAATTTGTACGTCACGGCCGTAATTTTTGTTTACTTCAGAATTAGCCTCACAATTGATGAATATTGTTTGAAAAATCATGCGAAATTGGTCGAACAGAAGACTAGGTTAACTAGGTACCATATTACTATTTTTTTTTTTTTTTTTTTACGATTGAGTCAGCGATATCCAAACACAAATATCTCTTTGTGTTTGTTTACCAAAGAAAGATTCATAGTATTCAATAATAATAAATAAAAGCAGAACTGTATTAGATTTTTTTTAGCATTGAATCTGCTTGTTATTTATTTAAGTTTTAACCTCCATTATTATTAACTGAGAATTTTAGGACGGGTTATCTACAGGTACCACCCTTTTCTAGCCTGGATAGGTCTGATGCCTTTTTTAAAGTAAAGCCACCACCTCTTAGTGGGAATCGAACCCACGACCCTCGTCACGGAGTGTAAAGTGCTCACGCCTTAGCACTCACGGCCACCGGGCCTCCGAAGAATCTGCTTGTTAAATACCATTTTAAAGAAGTATATACATATACCATATATATATATATATATATATATATATATATATATATATATATATATATATATATATATAAAGGATTCGTTGAGGAATACCTTACAGCTCATAGTGAGTCCCACATTTGCACCATTAGCTTTGTATAAATCAACTAGAAACATCGTGCATTACCTTGTATAAAAGATATATATGTATATATATATATATATATATATATATATATATATATATATGTATATATATATAAAGGATTCGTTGAGGAATACCTTACAGCTCATAGTGAGTCCCACATTTGCACCATTAGCTTTGTATAAATCAACTAGAAACATCGTGCATTACCTTGTATAAAAGATATATATGTATATATAATAAATGATTTCTAGTCCCATTTCCAGAAGAGACGTCACTAAATCTTCATTATCTCGAGTTCCGGGTGAGCTATCTCTAATTGATGCTGCCTACATATGGAACGGTGAATCAGGAACTCCACTACTGGGAAGAGACAGGACGCCAGAGTAGGTGTGGTATCCTTGTTTCAGCCTTCAAGTCTATAGTGTCGAGAGACAAGATATTTATCAATGGAACGCAAGTATTTTATCAATGGAAAGGCCGGACTGATTTATAAATAGAACTTTATCGGAATGGGGAGTACGCGGATTTAGTAGTTGTAAATTATTCATTGAGATTTCAGTTCCGTTAATTCATGTTTCATCTTCTGGAATGTGTTTTGTAGTTATCTGTATGTATCCACTGGGAATTTCATGACATTAATGAATTACGACTAAACGATTAGACGCTATACATTTTAGTAGCATATGTGTCCACCCCCTTTTCCTCCTAGTGTTGTTGGAATTTCGAAATGAACTCACAAACGAGCAAAAACGGCCTATCTGAAGGATAGGTTTGCTCCTGACCCAAATTCCTAATTTTTTGGTTCTGTGCTCAAGGCCTCCAAACTTCATCCTTGATTAACGTCAAAAGAACGCTCAGCTGACATTTAAGGGGCCTACCTTCTGCTCCGACCAATCGATGGAGTCAAAGAGAGATATGCCACAGACATTGAGACACCTGAAGGAAAAGAAAGCCATTGCAAACACTCCACTTGGTCACTGCAGCAGATCACTGTCTTCTGAGTCGCCATGGGCTCAGTGAAGCTCAATAGGGAGAGGACTTCAAGATTTTGATGAGGGAACGTTTAGGGTGTGGAAGTTGAAATATTTAACGCGTATTGAGACCTTTACGAAGATTGAGGGTGAGTCGTAGAAGGGAGCATCGGCTATGGTTCATAGGGTTTTGGATTAGGAAGTCTGGATACGTATAATGTTCGATGTGTACGTAGTTCCCCAGAGTTCTGTTGCGTACTTTCAAATGGGTTACACCATGGTAGTTCAGTTGTAGAAAAACCAACTACAATCATATTCTACAGGGTGTCCCAGTATATGTGTCCACCCCCTTTTCCTCCTAGTGTTGTTGGAATTTCGAAATGAAACTTGGTAGGTCTTAGTTATGTTGCATGAGGTTTCTTTTGAAGGTTTAGTTGACTTTGTAACATTCTCCAGTTTTTCACCAGCGCATCTAACTCTTATGGTATTTTTTATGACGAATTATGATAGAAAATTTAATTTTAAGACTAATTTATATTCCGAGACATCTTTTGATCCGACGCACCGTTTGAACGTAAAACGCAAAAAACTGACAATTATCATACAAATTCCTATTTATCACTGAAACCAAGCCTTGTACGTAAAAACACCTCGATGCAAACGTTGTAGCCTATTAATTTTCCTTTCAGGTGATACCAAGATCAAAGTTGTAGATTGAATATTTAACGGGATATTATGAATGAAAAATATACCTAAAAAGTTTTAAAAAATAGCAATTTAGAAAATCGATATGAACAGAAAAAAAATCAGCTGTCATAAACAATAAAAAAAGTACTTATTACTTACTAAAAGTATATAAAAAGTATTATAAAACAGAACAGAATAAATTTCTCTTTCCATATGAAATTATTATATCATTAAACCCATCTGATCAATCGACATAACATATGTTTTCATTCATAATATCCCGTTAAATATTCAATCTACAACTTTGATCTTGGTATTATCTGAAAGGAAAATTAATAGGCTACAACGTTTGCGTCGAGGTGTTTTTATATAAAAGGCATGGTTTCAGTGATAAATAGGAATTTGTCTACAAAACGGCTATATTTGTCAGTTTTTTGGATTTTACGCGCAAACGGTACGTCGGATCAAAAGATGTCTCGGAATAAATTAGTCTTAAAATTAAATTTTCTATTAGAATTCGTCATAAAAAATGTATGCTGCAACTGGAATCTCAAGAGTTAGATGCGCTGGAGAAAAACTGGAGAATGTTACAAAGTCAACTAAACCTTCAAAAGAAACCTCATGCAACATAACTAAGACCTACGAAGTTTCATTTCGAAATTCCAACAACTCTAGGAGGAAAAGGGGGTGGACACATATACTGGGACACCCTGTAGAATATGATTGTAGTTGGTTGTTCTACAACTGAACTACCATGGTGTAACCCATTTGAAAGTACGCAACAGAACTCTGGGGAACTACGCACACATCGAACATTATACGTATCCAGACTTCCTAATCCAAAACCCTATGAACCATAGCCGATGCTCCCTTCTACGACTCACCCTCAATCTTCGTAAAGGTCTCAATACGCGTTAAATATTTCAACTTCCACACCCTAAACGTTCCCTCATCAAAATCTTGAAGTCCTCTCCCTATTGAGCTTCACTGAGCCCATGGCGACTCAGAAGACAGTGATCTGCTGCAGTGACCAAGTGGAGTGTTTGCAATGGCTTTCTTTTCCTTCAGGTGTCTCAATGTCTGTGGCATATCTCTCTTTGACTCCATCGATTGGTCGGAGCAGAAGGTAGGCCCCTTAAATGTCAGCTGAGCGTTCTTTTGACGTTAATCAAGGATGAAGTTTGGAGGCCTTGAGCACAGAACCAAAAAATTAGGAATTTGGGTCAGGAGCAAACCTATCCTTCAGATGGGCCGTTTTTGCTCGTTTGTGAGTTCATTTTGTCGTTTGCTAGGAGAATGATTTATACCACGTTTCGTGGCCACACACACACTCACACACACACACATATATATATATATATATATATATATATATATATATATGCATATATATGCACAGTAGACTCTCCCTTACCCGGCGTTCTATAATCCGGCAGTCTCCTAGAGGAATGAGTGACAGATCTCGGAACTCGCCGGAGCTTGACCGGCTCGAAGATTCCTAGAAAACCTTCCCTTTCTAGCTACCCAAACATTTGTTTCGTGGTATTTCATTGAATGGAAGTTAAAGAAGCCATATATGTTTCGTTTTAGATGCAGGAACTTGTGTTTCTACAAACGCACCTGCGGCTGAAACGCCTGATTTTAGTCAGTCTAGTTCGAACATTGATCGCGAGTGGAGAAGTTTTAAAAGTATTTTTTTTTTTTTAATTTTATCTATTATTACAACGAAAAGGTCTAACTAAAACTCTGTCTATTGAGCAGAAGTTAAGATATCTTGAACAGATCGATAAAGGGGAGACAGCAGCCCCCTGGTAAAAATGGTACATATACAAATAATCATGGTAACATATCCTCAAATAATAAGGTTCTTCAAATAATTTGTGACCGCTTCTGAATGAATTCTCTAATCCGACTGTACCCCTGTCCTGACGACGCCACACTAGGGAGAGTCTACTATATATGCCTATATATACATTCTTATACATATATATTTTCACGGGGACCATTTTCGGTTTGATGAACCTGACAAGGCAGGATTGATGAAGATTTAAATACATTTTTTCATTTTTCAGAAATTATTCCTTCCGAAAGTACTAAAAAAAGATCCACAAGAAATTCATTAATAAAGGAATTCGCTTAAAGATGAAGGTACATGTCAATGGAAGGTCAGATGTAATTATATGCAAGCCGGATGTCGGATGACACTCTCAATAATTAATGCAGTATAAGTTGCAATTTATTCATCAGGTAGCTCCACCCTGATGCCCACTCAATTCACTAATGCTATTATTTTATTCAATTATACTTCGGAAATATTCAGCATTTGAATATTTACAGCATATCGGTGCAGAATAGTGTCTGTAGTCCAGGGCGCGTCTGTAAACACGCAGCTGTATGCTAGGATATTTACAGTATATCGGTGCAGAATACTGTCTGTAGTCCAGGGCGCGTCTGTAAACACGCAGCTGTATGCTAGGACATTTAGAGCATATCGGTGCAGAATAGTGTCTGTAGTCCAAGGCGCGTCTATAAACACGCAGCTGTATGCTAGGATATTTAGAGCATATCGGTGCAGAATAGTGTCTGTAGTCCAGGGCGCGTCTGTAAACATGCAGCTGTATGCTAGGATATTTACAGTATATCGGTGCAGAATAGTGTCTGTAGTCCAGGGCGCGTCTGTAAACACGCAGCTGTATGCTAGGACATTTAGAGCATATCGGTGCAGAATAGTGTCTGTAGTCCAAGGCGCGTCTATAAACACGCAGCTGTATGCTAGGATAATTAGAGCATATCGGTGCAGAATAGTGTCTGTAGTCCAGGGCGCGTCTGTAAACACGCAGCTGTATGCTAGGATATTTACAGTATATCGGTGCAGAATAGTGTCTGTAGTCCAGGGCGCGTCTGTAAACACGCAGCTGTATGCTAGGATATTTACAGTATATCGGTGCAGAATAGTGTCTGTAGTCCAGGGCGCGTCTGTAAACACGCAGCTGTATGCTAGGATATTTAGAGCATATCGGTGCAGAATACTGTCTGTAGTCCAGGGCGCGTCTGTATACACGCAGCTGTATGCTAGGATATTTACAGTATATCGGTGCAGGATAGTGTCTGTAGTCCAGGGCGCTTCTGTAAACACGCAGCTGTATGCTAGGATATTTACAGTATATCGGTGCAGAATACTGTCTGTAGTCCAGGGCGCGTCAGTAAACACGCAGCTGTATGCTAGGATATTTACAGTATATCGGTGCAGAATAGTGTCTGTAGTCCAGGGCGCGTCTGTAAACACGCAGCTGTATGCTAGGATATTTACAGTATATCGGTGCAGAATACTGTCTGTAGTCCAGGGCGCGTCAGTAAACACGCAGCTGTATGCTAGGATATTTACAGTATATCGGTGCAGAATAGTGTCTGTAGTCCAGGGCGCGTCTGTAAACACGCAGCTGTATGCTAGGATATTTACAGTATATCGGTGCAGAATACTGTCTGTAGTCCAGGGCGCGTCAGTAAACACGCAGCTGTATGCTAGGATATTTACAGTATATCGGTGCAGAATAGTGTCTGTAGTCCAGGGCGCGTCTGTAAACACGCAGCTGTATGCTAGGATATTAAATGTGGAAATGCCACTTTTTGGCAAGGATATCTTCGGAAAACTCAACAATAATTGAGGCATGCAAAAATTGAAAAACTACCAGAACATCTATGGATATATAAAGTTTAAAAACATCGAAAAAAATCCCTTTTTGTTTTGTTCTTCTCTCGCTCACAATGCCAAATGTATTCACGATGGAGACCTTTCCAAGGAATGAAATTTCCGGTAATATTCTTAGAAATGATTAAGAAATATAAAATGTATTCGCTGCTTTGTAAAAACGCGATAAGTAATAAAAAAATAGATATGTTTAGATACTTTTTTTGGCAGCTTAAAATAATAAAACAACAAACTTTTTTTATTAATATATTTCCCGCATGAGAGGCGTTAGCTACTAGACCACGGGGAGACCCTATATTTTAGATAGGTATTCGATATTTTCTTTTTCAAAATAAACTAACCCACTATAACATTCAAGGACATTTCATAGATTGGTGAATTAAGTCGGTGAATTATGTTGGCTTCAGGAATCTTTTAAATTTGAATGTTCGAAAGATAATCCCGAAAACACTAGCGTGCCCCCTAAAAATCCAACTCAAAACGGACGCGCACTAGATCATTATGGCAGAAAATAAATACCTTTGAAGGTTGTATTTTCTTTCGACAAGACATCAATGATATGTTACATATTACTAGCTCGAATTATTTTCAGTTTAAGGTTAGTCTGATGTTAAATCACATACGTAAACAATCAAAAATGAATCTAACCTCTACATGGAAGAGATATGCCACGGTTGATGTAAAGGACATCAACCTTAGCGAGAATTTTGTAGATACCACAATTTGAGCTCATGCCCATAAGGGTACGTTCATGGTGAGGATTCATTCTGCGATGCTACGATAGCTACTCCGATGAGCGCTGCCCCGATGTATTCTACATCGACGGAGGGTGTTCATGCTGACTCACCATTGCATTGGTTCTTGCTGGGAGTAAAGTAACCTTCAACAGTGAATTAGCTTTTGTTTATGAAAAAGCTCTGCTTATGTTAGTGAGAAAAAATGAGCCTTTACAATTAGTTCGCGATGTTCCTGACAAAGAAAAAGGGATTGGTTTCTTACTCGGAAAAATTAATGGAATCCTATTAATTTTAGCGAGTTTGATAGACTAGAGTCGCTTTAATTAATATAATTCTATTAATTGCGAGTTGGATTGGCTAGAGTTTTCTTATATCTTATTGAGCGAGTGGAGCGTATCGTAGCGAGCGGAAACGTATATTATGTATTGCTTAATAAATGTAAAAGATCCAAAAAAGAGAGAGAGAGAGAGAAAAGGAATAAAATATGTTTGTTTACAAATATCGTTGTTTGTTATCCTTCATAACCTGCAAAATAGTCAACTTTAATGCTTAATAACTTTTTTCATAGTTGAGAGAATTGATTTTGATCATATTAACCTTTTTATTAATAAATATTACTTGCCATTATCTAATATGAATTATAACCGTAGATAACGAGTCAAGTAGTAAATGATAACCAGCAAAGAACCTGTAAGCTAATCAGTAAGCTTATCAGCGAGTACGAGTAACTGTTATAAATCACTTAATTAAATAAATACTTCAAAAGTAACTGGATGTAGTCTTCGCAAAAAGACCCAATTTTCTTTCATCTCGACAACAAAATAACCAAAAAAGAATGAATCCTCACCATGAACGTACCCTAAGAAGGCAGAATAAAAATTATTTCGAAACACGTACACTCAAGTCTCAGCCAATTTGTTAGGAAAAGAATATTTGAAAAGAATAAAGCTAATGCAAAAGAATTATGAATTATATAAAACTGTTTTGGGCATATTTGTACAAAATATCTTTGTCTTGTTGTCTGATTTTATTTCTGGTGCCAGAACGTGCTACGGACGTTTAGTTTTTAAATATTTTAATTGAGCGTCCTTTTGCGTTAATGTAAAACGAATTTCCCTCAAAGTAATTGAATGGACTTCTTTATAATGCTCGAGTCTTTCTTTTTTTTTTGAAGGAGCCAAAGGGCCTTAAAATCGGATTATCTCAAGGGGAATGTTGAATTTCTAACAACATTCCTTTCTTGGGGCGCTGATTTTAAATCTTCTATTATTTTTGGTGTAAAAAATGTATAATACTACTTTACTTGAAAACGTGAGCATATTTTTGAATTTACTTGAAGAAATGTAAATTATTGTTTAACGATTGTATTTTTTCTTTAATCTACTCTATAAAAAAAAATGCATTGGCGAAAGAATCATGTCGATGTAATTTTGTAAACTCGAAAAGAAGATTTGAAAAATCAAGGCTAATGCGAAAGAATTTTGAATCCAATAAAACTGTTTTCGGAACCTTTGTACAAAATATCCTTGTCTTTCTGTCTAATTTTATTTCTGGTGCCAGAAGGTGCTCTGTTCAATTTTGATTGAACAACAAGAAATACATGACGTTTAGTTATTAAATATTTCAATTGAGCGTCCTTTTGCGTCAATGCAAAACGAATTTCCGTTATATTAATTAAATGGACTACTTGATAATGCCGAATAAGCTTTCGATAGTGACTTGGTCAAGTACTTCCGTACCGTTTGACCTTTGACTGAGACATACGAAAGTATCTCGCACGGAGAGGCGTGGCCGGATAGTCACGAAGGACCTTCACCCCGATGGCCTTGTTGGCAGCACTGCTAATTGTCTCCGGTTAATTAGTGTGGTTCAGTTGGTGTTTTTATTGCGCTGCGAGTCTCGCTATGTCGTGAGCGAGGCACGCGTCCGAATCGCGGGCTCAGCGGCACGACAGCGTCACACTCGGCGAGCTATTGCGCAACTGAACTAGTCGCGTTCTCAAGGTCTCGTCTTGGAAGAAGTACGAATTTGAGGTACTGATTTGTTGACAGAAAAACAATATTGCAAAACTAAACAACACTGTGAGCGGAGAAATGAAAAATGTCACTTCCTTCACAAAATGTTTTTCTATTGTAAGTGTTGAGCCTTTAGCCGAGACGCTTTACATAGTATAGCTCAGATAATGCCAGCAGCAACTTCTGCAGGAAGTGCCCATAGTAAAAATAAAATACCGAAGGATTTCACATCTTTCATTTCAACATTTCTAGCTTTGCAAGGGTGTTTTTCTGTCAACAAATGTTTGCCTGAACGTCTTACTTCTTCTAACACGGGATCCTGAAAAATCAACAAGCACGCGTGCGCAAGAGCTGGTCGAGTTACGCACTGTTTTGCCGCTAAGCACGCGAATCGAACGCGTTCCTCGTCATGTCTTTGATCATCGTCCTATATTGCAGGCAATAACGCATCTTGGGCGATATAAATGTATTTTTATGCATGCCACATGTAAGTGGGGTATATGGGATTAGAACTGCATGGAACATTTTATTAAAATTATTACTTTAGTCTTAAGCACCTTTAAGTGACAGGAGCCTGGTTATTGTAGGACAATGTCATTGGCAAATAGATAAAAATCATCTGATTATACACAGTTTTTCCACTTAGCTATGGTCAGACCTGGAAACGTTATTTAGTCTTTAGAGCTTTGCGAAGACTTCAGTTTAACATTGTATTAAAAATGCATATTGCAGAAATAAAATCTAAACGCGCCAGCTGGAATTTATTTCAACTTACCCGTCTAAGACATTAAATGAGAGCTCTGGCGTTGCTATTTTTCGAATTATTTTTTCTTGAAAATTCATACATTTTTTTCTTTTTTATACTCAGTACTCTGAATTTTACTATATACATTCACCACCTTTGACAAACTCCAATTTTGACTGTTAATTGTGTAAATTGAATAAATTTGATAAGGTTCAGTGGACTAACGATATAACAATTGGAAAATGATTTTATAATGATGTTCCAGCATCCTCGCTAGATTAATTTGGTTCAGAATTGTTTTATTAAGGCACACCGACATCTTGGTCATTAGCACGGACATCAATGGTGCAGCAGGGCATTTTCTGAACGGGCCTTCAAATGAGAAAAATCTCTGCTGCAGGTGGGACTCGAACACCCATCTCCCGCATGAGAATTCATGGCGTGGAGTCGGAGTTTTATTGTGCTGTAATTTGAGACTCAATGATAAAACGTCATACACTTTGCATCTGGTACGCCCTGATGTTTTAGACGACTTGCGTTTTTTTTTAGTTTGGGTGGGCGGATGCTTAAAATGTAATCTAACTTCTCAGATCGCGGCAACTCGCATTGCATTTTGCAGCTGGGTTGAGTTTTCCAAGGTTGATGATTATATGTATTTATATGTCATAAAATGCATAATTAGTGATTTTCCCTCCAACTTGAAGGCCATTAACGTATTGTGATTTTAATTTCCCACTGGAAGCCCGGTGGGCGTGATTGCTAATGTGTAAGCTTTCCGCGGCATTTCTTTGGCAAAAAGAAAATGCATTAGCCCTATTGTTGCAAAAAACGTGTTGTAACCTACAGATATCCCGTCCTAAAATTCGTTGTCAAATGGACGTTAAAATATAAACTCCCTTTGGTTTGTGGTCTACTGTGTGTTTGTTACTATGATTGTTGCTATTTGTTCAGAATTCATTTCTTGGCTCTCAGTTGTATAAGTTGGTATACAATGCCCTTTTTTTTTTCACTTTGTGTGGTGGCATATCAACAATTGGGCAATTAAAGCCGGATGCCCTGTTAGTCAATGTTTTGTCTATTTGTAGCGTGGAATGTAAGAGTGTAAATTTTAGGGTTCTATATTATTTAAATATGCCCAGGGAGACAATATATGGATCATGTAAGGGTACCAAGCGCCTTATTTTGAAAAAAATAAGTGTTATTTACTTTCACATATTTAGTTGTCAGAAATATTATTCTGTATAGAAACAGCATGAAGATAGTTGGCAAAATATTGAATAGTTTGAATAAAAAATACTTGGAAAAGCATAATTAAGTCAATCTCTAAGATATTCAACTTAAAGAGCAATTTTGTCAGAATGTTTGTACTGGTTCCTTTCTGATTGGAACCATATAATAATCTCAAGTTAAAATTTTAGTGACCGAATCGCAACTATTTCCCGTCTATAACATAAGAAGGTTACATCTATTGTCCCGATGACATAGTTGTTACACAATCCATTAGGAGCGCTGATCGGTAGCCGATCACGGCGAAGGATTATGCTAGGCGTGTAGTGTTGCTGGTAGGAGGAGAACGGGCTCACGACACGAGGAGGGGACACGAGCCAAAAACCAAGGCCGCCTTTCACATTGAGATGGATGCAATTAGCTCTTTAGCAGCTATGGATCCTAGCTGGCTTTCTCTGCTGTACTCGTGCTTCAATATTGGATTTTAGAGGTGGTTGCCTATGTGACGTGGCTCTTGTAGCTGAGGGGACACGAGCCAAAAACCAAGGCCGCCTTTCACATTGAGATGGATGCAATTAGCTCTTTATCAGCTATGGATCCTAGCTGGCTTTCTCTGCTGTACTCGTGCTTCAATATTGGATTTTAGAGGCGGCTTTCTATTTGACGTGGCTCTTGTAGCTGAGGGGACACGAGCCAAAAACCAAGGCCGCCTTTCATATTGAGATGGATGCAATAAGCTCTTTAGCAGCTATGGATCCTAGCTGGCTTTCTCTGCTGTACTCGTGCTTCAATATTGGATTTTAGAGGTGGCTTCCTATTTGACGTGGCTCTTGTAGCTGAGGGGACACGAGCCAAAAACCAAGGCCGCCTTTCACATTGAGATGGGTGCTATTAGCAAATTGACACCTTCATTTTATTAGACTTTGCAAACATACGGCCGAATACGGCGACTAAATTTTAAGGACAGCAACTTAAAAATATGCACTTTTAGGTAAAACTAATCAAGTAGGTTAGCTAAGTACCACTTTTTTTTTCTACACCGAAAAAACTAAGGATAATTTATTTTTCTTTCAGATATATTCAGAACCTTAACGCACCATGTTCCGTGTACATTTTGGCAAAAAAGAAAATTTTGTAAAAGCTTCATATACATTTCCTGGGTAATATTAATTTTTCATTAGTTTTTACTACCAGCAGGAGCGCCTGAACAGGAGTGCTGTCGCCGGTTTCGGCTTCAGCTGTTCATTACAGATATGAAAGAGCAATAGGTACCATTCATTTTTTTTTTTTCATTTACATAGATTTTTTAAACAAATTATTTAGGAATGCAGTGTACACTATCCATCTTCTGAGGTGTGTGCAGTTCCTGTCAGACAGACTATTTACACATGCGCCCTGGACTATACGCACTAAACACGTTTACTGCCAGGTCCGAAAAATAGTCGGTGTCTCTCTTTGTGCCGGCCTGACTACGCATCAGGGTTTGACTATCCAACCAAATGTGTATGGCACACTGAGCCGCACTTCGAAATTCGGTTGGCAGCGAAAGCGTTAAAATACCAAGTAATCGAAAAGCCCGATATTATTCTGGTTGTTTAACAGGCAAGTTGTAAATAGCCTTAATGTGGAGCAATAACGTATAAAATAATGTCGGACGATTTTTTAAACTATCAGTTAATTAAATGTTTTATCGAAAGATCACTATTTAGAACTTTCTAGATAAACGATAAAGCGAATATTTGTTGAGAGAAAGGGTAGGTAAAAGCGAACTTGAAGGCCTAAAGAGACAACGCCTCGTTTTATTCCGATCATTAAAACTTGTCAGTTGGCAATTAAACAGACCTCATAAAAAATGTATTATTAATTCGACGTAGCATTGGCGTTGATGACAGGAGCGGTACATGCCTTTCTGCGGGTAACCACGTTAGGCCAAGGTATCAACAGGTCCTTGGGACTTGGGACGTGGAAGGGTAGAACCACCGCACCTTTCGTCATACAGTCCTCTTGATCTCTGGGGGTCAGATCTTGATGGGGTCTCACTCGTCGCTAGTAATTCGGGCACTTTCGCCGGCGTCAAAGGAGTCCAGATTCGAAGGGAAATAGTTCTTGGGATGTTGTTGAAATTTTTTACTGTCAAATTCGTTTTAATAATGCTAAAAGCATTTACAAAACAATAAGCAATAATAACATGGGAAAGGATGCACGAAAAAAGTACTAAGCAACGAAATTGACACTTTCGAAGTTTTCCCAATTAAGTTTTTGAAAGGTTTCTCTCAACTTACCATGATTTCCGAATCGTTTTCGAGATATTTACGAATATATAGGAAACTCACAAAACTGTTTGCTTATGTCTGATAACAATTTTTTTTCTTTTTGATACTTCCTTAACTCCAAACGTAACCAAAATTTGAATATACTTTTCTTTTTTTTTACGTATATTGTATTTAAGTAATCAAACAAAACATTCCTTAAAAAAACTTGTTTTATCCACCTCTATCGACGAGTGTTATGGAGATATCTCTATATTCATAAAATGTTTCATTCGTTTTTACACAAAAAAAAAATAAATAAATAAAAAATAAAATAAAAAAAAAATAAATAAAAAAAATAAATTGAAAAGTGTATAACAAAAGTATGCTGATTAAATATGCTATAAGTTCATCTCGATAAAGTTTTTCGAGATATCTTTAGTTTCCGAAATATCCGCTCTTGAATGCATGTAATTTTGGGGGGAAAACACACTTTTTGCTATTTTCGACCGGATATCTCTTC
Organism: Gonocerus acuteangulatus; assembly: GCA_946811695.1. NCBI lineage: Eukaryota > Metazoa > Arthropoda > Insecta > Hemiptera > Coreidae > Gonocerus > Gonocerus acuteangulatus. The sequence continues at coordinate 58,099,998 of OX328131.1, forward strand.
AACAATGAACCCAAAAAATAAATGCCAGTTATGGGGTTGTTGAGCATTACATTCGCTTCAATAATATATATTACTTTACTATTTTATGTATTTGTTTTCAAACGTTACATACGCACTCACATGGTCTTAGCAAAACCATTGCCAATATAATGGACAAGATCTTATCTAATTTAGTGTGAATAACTGGTCAGCGGGCCCAAAATTACACATTTTGTGCTATTTATACCAGTACTCACTTTATTTACATAATGGAGCATATTTTGGATAATACATTGACTGGAAATTGTGAGAAATTGAAAGGTTCATTGGTCGACAGTTGTGGCCCGACATCACGATGAATACTAAAACTGTTTTAACATTTGAAGGATAATACATAAAATAGTAAAGTAATATATATTGTTAAAGCGAATTTAATGCTCTACAATCCTAAAACCGGAATTTAATTTTTTGGTTCATTGTTGAAGAGATAGCCGGTCAAAACGAGCAAAAAGTTTGTTTTTCCCCAAAATGACATACATTCAAGAGCGGATATTTTGAAACTAAAGATATCGCGAAAAACTTTATTGAGTAGAACTTGTAGCATATTTAATCAGCTTCTATTTGTTGTTTGTGTCATGTCACTAGGACACAGGGTTTCCGAGATATAAGTGAAACCCCGAAAAATGGGGCCTACTAAACCCCCCCCCCCCCTCCTCCCAGGCACAAAGGCTACGGGCAGGAACATTTGATATGTTCATCTCCTATACAGCCCTACCAAAGTTACGAAGTCAAAAATTTTGTTCCAAAAATTTATATCTGTAGCTGTTTTAGTATTCGTTGCTTGGGCTAACGAGGCACCCCATGGCAAAAAAAAAATGTTACGAACTTCTAAGTAAAAACAATGTTTAAGGCTATATATTATATTATTAATGTTGATTTTTTTCCTGACAAACAGTTTTTTCCCTAATTTCTCTGATTTTTATGAAAAGAGATACAAATAAAATTTCAGCAAGGGAGTTATCAAGCACCCCCTTGGGGCATCCCAGCGATAATGAATCAATTTTGTTTGATTTCTACAATACCTCCTGTCCTGACCACACCTGTTAGAAATTTGATTACATTATTAAATTAGATCGGTAATTTCATCTACCGAGCTATATCTTTATACGTGCGTGAGTACATTAATCATTTCAATTAACTTATATTACTTCAATTAAAGATAATTAGCAACGTTACGTGCAATTTTGGAGTAATTAAGAAGTCCATGCATAGTAAAATCCTCAACATGGTTAGCTTTATATTAATGATAATTTTTGGAATCAGGGACGTGCTAAATTAATTCATTTTTCCGAACCGTAAAACTTTGCGAAAAATCCAATAAGCAATTATTCATTATTAGAATATGTAAATGCATTTTTGGCTGCCTTCTTATTTTCACTAATTACTAAAGTTAGTCATAGGAAAGCAAGCCAAGATGGCTGGCTATACTCGAAACCATTAGAAGCGTCCAACGTTTTTTATAGTCATATACTTGAAATATTTCTTAATGTAATGAAAATCCTACGTACCATCGTTAATGCTCCTTATTATGTTTCGAATCGCACCCTCCATAATGACCTAAATATTCCTTTTGTCCAAGATATAATCCCTATCCGCTTCTCATCTTTCTCATCTTTCAGTAAATTGATTAATAATCCTAACCCTATAACCCAATCCTTATCCAGCACCAATCATCCTTCCTCTCCACCCAGACCTCTTCATAGGAAGTGGCCAGGGATCTACTAAGGCAGTGAAGTGCTCAAAAGTCAGTGTGATTGTAATAATAATAATTGAGAGTGATATCGATGGATATCTTCTCTCCTCGTGATATCACAGGCCACGCCTCATTCGCCTCCAATCCTCCCTGCTAGTCGCAGGGTGTGGTTGGATGGCGTAAGGTAACTCCAGGTCATCCTAGAATCCTTCCTAAAGGAAGGTATTCGGTTGACAACTGGTGGCATTTGAGGCGTGGTCAAGCTATACCTATACCTATGTCAAATTACATAATACATGTACTGTAGATTGTAATATTTCTTAAAAAAAAAAAAAAAAAAAAAAAAAAAAAAAAAAAAAAAAAAAAAAAAAAAAAAAAATGTAATGAAATTGTTGTTCGAATAGATTTCGGTTCCCAACATAAAAAAAAAAAAATCAGACCCGTAACAGGCCACAAGGGCCCTGACTGGGCTGATACTATAGAGGTATCTGATTCATGACCATACGGCACACTAGGGAGATATTGTGGTCAGTACTATACTCCGGCTGCCTGATTTTCCCCTTGGCTGCTTCGATTGTTGGAGTCATTAGCATCCAAGGTTAAATTAAAGGCCGGTTCCCAACATAAGCATTTTTAACTGACAATTGTCGGTTTATTCCGTTTTATTTGAATAATTATGAGCATTTTGTTGTCTATTCGTAATAAATGCCTGGAAATTTAATTTCGCTGAAAAAAAAAAGTTTCATTTAATTTTGAATATGCTAGAACACTGGTGAGGCTGCGCTCAGGAAAAACGTTTTGGATAACATCAAGGAATCGAAGGCCTCACGTATAAATACACTCACATATACATACAAATATATATATATATATATATATATATATATATATACATATATATATAAAAAAAAAAAAAAAAAAAAAAAAAAAAAATCAGTCCCGTAACAGGCAACGAGGGCCCTGAGGGGCAGATACTATAGAGGTATCTGATTCATGACCATACAGCACACTAGGGAGATAGTGTGGTCAGTACTACGCTCCGGCCGCCTGATTTTCCCCTTGGCCGCATCGACTGCTGGAATCATTAGCACACAAGGTACCCATTATTAAATTAATTAAAGGCTGGGTTGGCCTAGAGACGGTCAGGGAGGCCGAATTCAACCCATGAGCGAAGACACTAGAAGAAAAAATCTTTAGTGCTTGCTCGGGATTTGAACTCAGGCCTCCAGCTTATTAGTCCAGTGCTCTACCACTGAGCTAACCTCGCCCCCATATATATATATATATATATATATATATATATATATATATATATATATATATATAAAAATTAGTATTCCTCCTTGGATCCCTAATGCCATAGATTCTCATGCGGGGACGGGGTCCCTCCGGTAATTTTCTCAAGACCCGTTGAAAAGGTTTCTTGCCGCATCAAAGGGGAACAAAAAACAAACAGATGAAAGCTTGAATTTTAAGCCGAAACGTCGGCAAAAAATAAAACTCATTTTCTTATAAAAAAATTATTTTTGTAAAAAATGTAGATACCAAGACCGAACCCTGACAAATACTGCTTAATCTCTAATTTATTATAATTTTAAGTACTCCTGAAGACGCGTCAAGATGATGTGAACGTTGTTGAGCAAATATTAAAAAAGAAGATTATTCAAGAAAATTGGTTTAAGAAATGAGGTTTAACTTTCTCCCACGTGAAAATACATAATGCTAATTAAGGCCAAAATCATATAACTTTTTTTTTCCGAATGTAGGGGGGGGTCTTGCTAAATAATAATAAATGGGCTATATTCGATATAGATATTGTTATTTTATTTTATTTCTACAGCCTATCAAGAACTGGACCATTAGCGCCAAAGGTTGCCACCCTTTTGCCAACAGCACTTGATCGGTCACCCATTCAGGTACTAGCGACGCCCGACGTTGCTTATCTTCGGTGATCAACAGGAACTGGTGCATTCAACGTTCTTGTACAAATGTAATTAAAATGTAAAAAAATAAAAGAAAAAAAGTTGATTTATACGTTTAAGCGAAACAAAATTTCATTTTATTTAAAGAATTACCGAATAGTTGCCCTTTTATTTTGGGACATTTTGCTGCATAGAACGTGTCTGGGCTATAGATATTGATACACCATGACAGAGGCTGTCACGTCGTCCGTGATGAAGAGGTCACCAGGCCACGAGGCGATGGTGTAATAGTAGGGGCGTTGCTACACCACACACAGCGACCTATACCATGAATGAAGCTGCCGTTTCATTGATGACTTCAACAAGAAGAACAGGGGATCATCCATATAGGCCGGATAGTGAATAGAGACTAGGCACTCATTCACTGTCACTATAGTAAGGGGGGGTTTCGTAAGTCGAAACTCCCGCGGGTTAATAGTGCCTTACTACACTCCTGTTTTTGTATCATTGGTTCGCCTTTTAAGGACTCTGGTAGCCTTCAACTTAAGAAATGGATGGGATTATTTTGGTTGACCCATATCGGAAGTGATATTTGACGCTACTGAATTTTCTTGGTGATGTATGTTGACATTTTTCATCGAAACCTGCGGATTCATATACGTCGTTGAAATAATTCAGAAATATAGTAGCTACCAAAAGTGTTTATATTCCGCACTAGTATTTCTAAAATGACAAAACTCAAAAATCGGCGTTTTTCAGTGATGCCTATGAAAGACATGGTCAATATCTCTTTATCAACCATCAAAACTGTATGTACCTAGCTTCAGAGCTTGTATGTACTCCAGAGGGCACTTGTGTCACCTTTCCTTAAGCCACCTACACAGGCAAGAGTGACACATTTTCAGTTGAGTTATATTTTGAGTTGTGTCACTTTAGAAATACTAGTGCATTATACAGTATACTCTCCCTTATCCGTCGCTCTCTCTAATCCGATGGTCTCCGAGAAAAATGAGTGACGGATCTCGGAACTCGCCGGAGCTAGACTGACTCGAGCTTAACATTTGTTTCGTGGTATTTCATTGAATGGAAGTATAAAAAAAAACATATGTGTTTCATTTTAGAGGCAGGAAATTCCATTTCTACAAAGAAAATAAATGTTTCTACTAAGGCCCAGTATAGTTAGAATATTCATCACGAGTGGAGTGAAAGTTTTAAAAGTAATATTAATATTATCATATTTTAATTTTTTTTTTTTTTTTTTTTTTTTTTTTTACGGCGCATCTACATCTAGGTCATTAGCGCCGACAACCAGGGTGCAGCGAGGAATTTTCCCAGCGAGCCCTGAGATGAGAAAATTCCTGTCGGAGGTGGGAATCGAACCCACCATCTCCCGCTTATGAATCCAGCGCGATAGCCACTAGACCACGGGAGACCCCCATATTTTAAATATACGATATTATATTTAATATATGTTAATATGTTCTTTTTTTTTTGGCCCGACTGACCAGTTATTTACACTCAATCAGATAAGATCTTGTCCATTATATTGGCAATGGTTTTGCTAAGACCATGTGAGTGCATTTATAACGTTTGAAAGAATATACGAAGTTCCCATAACTCTTCATGTCTATAAATAAAATATTTTATTCTAATCCTTCCTTAACTCCAAACGCAACCAAAATTAAAACTCCTTTTTTTATATGAATTTCAAACATGCAGAAAATAATTTTAATGTGTCCCATGATTCTAAGTACCCAAACCAAAAACTTGGATCTACAACTATTTTTCCACTTTTCTCGAAGACGGTTAAAGCTATCGCCTTAAATCCGGATTGTCCGAGGTCAACCTTATAAGCGGGGTTCCTCCCTATGAAGGGAGGTAGGAGCCACGCTAAAAGAGAGGGAGTGATATGTTTGTTGTATAGCGTTTATTTAATTATTTTTTTTTAAAAAAAGCCAACACCTGTAGTTAGATTCGAAAACACAACCCTGGCGTTCTAACGCCCACGATGCTTCAGTAATTCATTGATTACCTGATAACAATTCCTAGTAGTAATTATCTAATCAGTTCTACAATCATGAATGAAGATTACACCATTCCATACATCCGTGATCCAGATTCCGCAATAGCGCTCAGGGGAGGCAGCTCTAATTGGTTCTAAAACCCTACTTTCATCCCCAGTGCGCACGTGCTCTCATATCACTAGTAGTTATCGATACCCCTTATCAGCTGTTGTTATCAGTTAGTAATATATCCTCTCGTCTTACTGCTTTAGTAGTTTCGGTTTAAGCACGTGTGATATCGCAGCAAAGATAGTAAAAGGTCTCCACGAAAGTTTGCTACACCTTTAAAGTGCCCTTTTAGCACTTCCCGGAGGTATTTAGCCATAGAGGTTGTACTAATAAAATAAATTTTGAACTTTTTCCATATAGTCATCCATTACCGATGAGATAGCGGCAATGATCCATGATGATATATGATGGTTTATCATCGTATAGGAAAATAAAAAGATTACCTTTCACTTTTCGAAATAGTTTATTTCAATCTACTAAGTGGTTTCGAGACAAGGTCTCATTATGAGTGCCCATAGATACAACATACCAAATTGAAATTACTATAAAACCTAAAATACAATAAATATTCAAAGTTAAATTAGAAGGTTAAAAAGTATTTTCGAATTAAAATAGAAAAACAAAGTAAAATCAAGAAAGGTTAAAAACAAACCAAACGATGATATTTTGGGCTCGAAGACAATGATTAAATTAAAAGACAGTTTCTGAATTAAAAAAAAAAAAATTATAAAAAGTTGAAGATCGCTTATACAACAATGGAACAAACGGAGTACAGACTTACAGACAAAAGAGTGGTTTTACCTTGAGATGGTATGTATGCAGGCTGCTAGGACATTACTTACAGACAACAGAGTGGTTTTACCTGGAGATGGTATGTACGCAGGCTGCTAGGACATTACTCACAGACAACAGAGTGGTTTTACCTGGAGATGGTATGTATGCAGGCTGCTAGGACATTACTTACAGACAACAGAGTGGTTTTACCTGGAGATGGTATGTACGCAGGCTGCTAGGACATTACTTACAGACAACAGAGTGGTTTTACCTGGAGATGGTATGTATGCAGGCTGCTAGGACATTACTTACAGACAACAGAGTGGTTTTACCTGGAGATGGTATGTATGCAGGCTGCTAGGACATTACTGTTTTATTTTATTTTTAAATTTTTGACCGGAATTCTACCGTCAATGTCAACGGAAACAACAATATCAATGGTATGAACAGGTGTCAGTGCGTTCAGTGTGTGTGTCAGTGTGTTCTGCAAGGAGGCCGGTTACAAACGTTTATAATTTTCGATATATTTTTTTTATTTTATTTATTTTTTATTCAACTTTTATGTTAGACTTACTATAATCATTAAATATCAATTTTATCGAGAATAATTTTAATTTAATTCTGATAATATAACATAATATTATTTTTATTTATTTTATGTGTTTTCACTCTAGAATTTAAAAAAAAAAAAATATGAAATTGAGACATAATCTCAGTTCTGAGTATAGCGTTCAAAAGCTGATTATTTAGTTATTTATTTATGGAACTTAACAAAAGCTGATTATAATTTATGACTTTTGGGAGATTTGGCAAGCCTCCAGATTTTTTTTTTTTTTTTTTTTTTGAGAGTAATGATTTTCGAAATATTGTTGCTAACAAAAAGCTTTTATTCATTTCTACGTTTTCATACTGTGGTTTGAATAAGATACTTGTAAACAGTAAATGTGCATTAGCCTTAAAGAAAATAATGTAATGAAACATTGAAAAATCTCTCTCTCTCTCTCTCTCTCTCTCTCTCTCTCTCTCTCTCTCTCTCTCTCTGTGTGTACCTACCTCACTCTCTATGTCCCTCCGTCTCTTTCTCACGCACTTTTCCTGTCTTTGTCTTCTGAGTTTTCCGGTAGCACCATTCATATACGAAGGCACGTGTTCGCATGACTGTATCTCTGTATGCAAACGGACCTGCCACAAGCAGGAATCATAACGAACGTACGACAAGTCGGGTATTCCGTGTTATAAATCGTCCACCCGCAGGATATATATATGTATATACTTGAGGTTGCGTGTGGATTATTTAAGCCTTTACAATAAGCGTGCGGAGTCAGAGGTGAGGAGGGTGTGGCCATCTTGCACAAACATTGCTATGCTCCCTTTAGACTTTATCTTGTGTCTCTGTCAATTCCATGTAATCTTTCCCCTTTCATTGATCATCAATCGGTTTGGACTTCCATGATCAAAATCTTGAGCAACGCAAACCTTCCGGTAGTCTCTAAAATGCCATCAGTCAAAATATTTCATTTGCCCTTGGAAATTTATTCGCCAAAGACACTTTTAAGCCCTACATTTCGCACAAAAAGTGCTATAAATAACACAATCACCCCCAAAAATGTGTTCATTTCCAAAAACTCCATAAATATATTCTTATGTATTTCGACACGCCACACAGCGAGGCCAAACGACTTTTCGTGTCTCAAAAAAGGCTACAGCCTCCAAATCTTAACCGATTTCAATGATTTTTTCTTTAAATGAAAGCTAATCAAATTTAAAATTACTTTGTCTGGCCAGATTTTTGTTTTCTTTCCCCTGATCATTAAATTACGTATAAATGAGTCACGAACTTTTACAATCTAACTTAATATCAGCACGGATATCGCTGAAATTAAGCATTCAAATCCTGATTAGACTTGAAATAATCTTCCCTAAGAATAGGCCAGAGATTAAAACATATATTTTCTTCTTTCCACCAGAAACGACCAAAACACCACAGAGAGGTAAAATGCCGCATTTTTCTGTCTCTCAATTTTTTAGGAAATTCTAATGCTACCTCCAGAAATGTATTACATATCCACGGTCAGTTTATCAGGTGTTATATGAGAGACCACTGATAAGGCTAAGCTGGTGCAGGTCCTGTGAATCAGTTGATGTCCTGTGATCCCATCAAGTTAATCACAGATGCTTCGCGCAGGCATCCCAAATCACCAACAGCGTTACACAAGTTGCATTCTAACTGTAAATGGACTAGTAGCACTAAACGCTTTTTGCACTGGCAGATTCTCACATGAACATCGAGCACGTTTGACGATTCTGAGCTATTAAAGGCGAGTGATCGCAAACAAAGAAAAAAAAAATTTACACTAAGATCGGTCCTAAGAACGAACGCGGGAAAATCCTGCCGAGATGGTGAATGGCGAAGACTATTTGAAGGAAAAAATATCTTCCCTCGGAATGAAAGGAAGATTCCTGTTTAATGGCTCCTGGTGACGAGTGCATGTACTTCTTGTTGCACTACATGCTCTTCGTGCAAGAGTGCAGACACTGCAATTATCAGACGTACGTGAGGTTGTGCCGCACTAATAGTCTCCAACACTGTAACTGGTTCACATTCCTTTAGAATTATATATATATATATATATATATATATATATATATATATATATATACTATGTGTTTGTCAAATACCACTCACTGACCTATCATCGACCAGCCCAAACCTCTTGACAGAAAATTTTGCATGGACACTCTCTTTAGGATGTAAACACTCGCTAAGAATGGATTTTTACGATACTCAAATTTTTAAGTATTTTTAGAGGACATTGAATTTTTAGTTGGTTAGAGCTGACATGCCTAGGCAGCAAGCGTTGCTAGGACGATACCAGCTGTTACCGTATTGTATATATTTCATAATATTATTTTCATCTGCGGTTCATTTTAACTATGACGGCAGACCTTGAATTACTAGAAATAGACTGTGATTTTGTCCCTCATAGAGTTTACGATTTACGTTGTGTTGGTTCATCCGAGGTAATAATATCCCTAACCCTTGGACAGCCTCCTCACCCATCATCATCCCCAGTCAGAACACTTCTTGGTAATGCTCACAAATGACATCTTGGAAACATAAATTTTTATCCTCCATTTATTATTGACTACGACTTTTAACCTGTACTGGTTAAACTCTTGTCACTGGTAACCTATAGATAACGGGTTATCTGTTGAAACTTGTTGAAACTTGTACGGGGCGCCCCACTGTCAAGAAACATAATTTGATTACTTACACGGCCACACAAAAAAAAAAAAAAATAAATAAATAAATAAATAAAACTCCGGACCCAGAGACCAGACCATGTTTACTATATGTTTTTTGGGTCGCTGAATCCGAATCCAAGGTCAGAAAAACTCCTGCACTTTTTTTATAAGCCCCACCCTGTAAAACGCATAATTTAGGATATTTTCTCTATAATATTTTTATTCGAGTTGTTAATCAAAATAAACAACTATTTTCTGGGTACTGCCTTTTAATTCTTAAAAATACTAATTTTTGAGACCTTGACGAACTCGATTGGTCCATTTGGGACGAAGTTACAGCCCTTTAAATATATGACTTTTCTAATAAATTCGCGTTTTTGCTTATATTTTTGTATTTAATATGTTTTCTAATGCATAAAATCTTTGAATTTTTGCATAAAAATTGACATAAGGGCTTCGGAGGTAATTCCTGAACTGATGCAACGCTTAAAATCCCAAAATACAACCCCTAAAAAATCTCCCAATATTTATTCGTGCAATGTATCAATTGAAGTAAATTAAATAAACAACCTATAATAAATTAATTAAGCTTCCATTTTCGGACTACTTTTTTTATAAATTTGCTTACATGTTAATTAAAGTGTGCTCTATGCATTGG